>OZ038508.1:79250338-79652838 GCA_964036315.1 Acanthosepion esculentum | reverse complement strand
CAAGACACTGGAATAGATAGATAGATAGATAGATAGATAGATAGATAGATAGATAGATAGATAGATAGATAGATAGATAGATAGAATATACAGAAAATATTACTGGGTATTTCTAGACAGCAGACTTTATGAGAAATTCGATTTGGATATCATCGGTGACTGCAGGTCTTCCGGAACGTTACCAGTGTTCCAGATTCAAATTTCCATTTTTGAACATAGCGACACCATCTCCGTAAACGGCACATATCTTTTTTGCTGTTTATTCAGTGATTTTGTTTCCTTTTTCGGAAATAAACTAGCATCAAATGACGAAAATGCATCTCATTTGCGGTCAATTAATTCCCCGACCCGTTAAAACGCGAGATATTCAGGCATCATAACGATTCAAGTATCGAAGTGTCTGCAACACTCAACGTGGAGTATCTCTGTGATGTCCCGTGTAATATAAGCTGGATTATTATTAATGAGAAATTCGATTTGGACATCATCAGCGACTGCAGGTCTGCAGTAACGTTACCAGTCTTCCAGATTTTTCATTTTTGGACGTGGCGAACAACTTAGAAAATGTAGTCACATTTACGGCACCATCTCCTTAAATGGTACCTATCTTTTTTGCTGTTTGTACTGTTTTCTTTTTGTAAATAGTAAAAAGGATCAAATGATGAACATGCATCTCATTCTCTTCTATTTTCACTTTGAAAATAGAAAACAAACATTTAAAAATCAAAATCCACACGTGAATCTCACCTTTCACAATATGTATTCAGTCACGTGTGAAACGAAATCTCGTGTTCAAATGCCATTTGCAAGTTTTATTCTGAATGTTCTGTTCTTATAGTAATAAGCGCCACCTGTCGGCCGGCAGAATTTAACCTTGTCTTGCACTTACTAACCACATATGTGTTGAACGTTAAATAATATTCTTTTATATACTTTTGACTTTAGTAAATAGCGCTTGTTAACGCCAGTGATTCATGAATGGAATAGCTGTAGCTGGAGGCAGAGACTTGTCATCAGGAAACGCTTTATCAAGCCTGAACAAATCTGCATTGTCACAAAGGTTAAATATGCATGTTTCGGCTGCTTTAGGCCAAGTCCGTTGAGGTTCAATTAAACTTCAAGAGTTTATACTGGATAAAGAATCGCTTAGGTATAAACCCATTGTCACTTGAAGTTGTTAAAATACATTTTAATTAGATCATTTTAATGTCAAATGAGAATGATTTAATGACGAATCACCTTTTCTGACGGAATTTACATTTGCAGAAGATAGTAAATAATCTGTCGACCTATATATATATATATATATATATATATATATATATATATATATATATATAATTGTGTGTTTGGGCAGCAATCTCTTTTTAATTACAAGTTTCATTTTTAAAAAAAGACTGACAAGGTACTAAGGTTAATTTTTTAAAATTATACGGTCACAAGAAAAATTAAATAAAAAAACAGTAGCAGTACCTTGTCAGACGTTTTTAATTTTAATTAAACTTGCATATATATATATATATATATATATATATATAATTAAGTAATTCATTGAGTCTGAAAGAAACCTCAACAGAATGCAGAAAGCACTGGACGGCCGTTTCGTCCTATACTTGGGACTCATCAGCAGTGCGCATCCACTGATGATGAGTCCCAAATATAGGACGAAACGGCCGTCCAGTGCTTTCTGCATTCTGTTGAGGTTTCTTTCAGACTCAATGAATTACTTAATTATAATTATCAAATCCTCCTTACAATTTCTATCATATATATATATATATATATATATATATATATATATATATATATATATATATATATATTGAATTGGACAAAGTCCGACAATTTATTTAAAGACATTTTATGATATGTATCTATAAAAAGAACGTTAAACATATCATAAAATGTCTTTATATATATATATATATATATATATATATATATATATATATATATATATATATGTAGCGTGCGATGACTAAATTGTCGTCGAAATTACGCAAAAAAAAAAAAAAATTAAAATAAGATTGATATCTAATTTCCACAGATATAAATATATCTGTGAAAATGAGATATCAATAATATTTGGTAAATACCAAACTTACACAAAAATATCTTGATACTAATCAATAAAATCGTCATTAGCTTCAACCACGGCCTCCTGACGACTTCGGAATCCCTGCATTTCTTCTGGGCGGTCTCCTTGTTTAAATTGGTGAATGCTGCCATAATCTTTGCCTTCAGTTCATCTTTGGTGTTAGAAGGAGTTTTGTTGGTCTCTCGAACAACTGCGCCCCACATATAATAATCAAGGGGGTTGCAGTCTGGGGAGTTAGGTAGACAGATATAAGGAATGATGTAGTCGCAAAAATTGTCTGACTGCCACGACTGGATTCTCCTGATTGTGTAGCGTGGTGCGGAGTTCTGTTGCCAGATATAGCGTCTTAAAGCAGCTGGCTTTTGACCCAGGGCAGCACTATCCCCTCAAGACACTTGATGTAAGCTTCCGTATTGAGTCTGAAGCCCTCACCAACAAATTCAAGAGTTCTTTTCTCATCAGAACGATCAAAGTGAGTTTTCCAAGTTGCCGTACCTTTGTAATCACCATTAGACTTATCCAACTCTTTTTGAATCGTCGGCTCTGTTCTCAGATTGACACCCAAACATTTTTAAATGTTTGTATTGGAGCTGCCGGCGTGAATTCCAAACACTACAGCATGTCGTTTCCAAATTTCTGGCGGGGTGAATTGTGCCATGGTGCTTTTTTTCACAGACAAATCAAAAACAAACAACGCGCATGCGCAAAATTAAAAATAACGACAAGTTATACATCGCAACATATATATATATATATATATATATATATATATATATATATATATATATATATATTTTGTTTTTGTTATCCACAGACAGACTGTTTCGCTGTTTCACAGCTCATCAATGTGGCTAGACGTCCGGTTGCCTCTAGCTAGGATCGAAACCCGACTGAATTTGCGTCAGTCCGAACTTCTCCCACTAAGCCGTCAGCGTACGGTACGGGATGAGATCGTTTTGAAAATAACGGAAGTCATTTTTTAAAGAGACCTTTTTCGACCAACATATCTTCAGGAAGATGCGTTGGAACGACAATAATAAAAACGGGGACACTGAAAACGGTGGCTAGGACTAAAATAAATTCATTACTAAAAAAGAAAAAACAAGTCTCTGTAAATAAGTCCCTAGTGAGTATAAAACATAAAAAGAATTACTAACGACTCATGGGACGGAGAAGACGAAGAAAATTTTTCTTCTTCCTTTTCCACCGTCTTTTGATGACATGTTCGCCTTCTAATTTGCAGGAAGAATTGGTGAACATTTATAATATTTTTCGGGATAATGGTTGGCCGGAGAATATTGTTAAACGTACGATGTAATGTAAGGTTAATTTCCTTTAAAAGAATGCGTTTCGTCATTTTCAAAGCCACATTTATAACCATATTATTTTTGCAAAAACTCATAACTATATATATATATATATATATATACACACACACACACACACATATATATATATATCGAAATACATATAAATACATACAAACACATATACACACACACAAATACATACATATACATATATATATATATATATATATATATATATATATATATATATATATATATATATATATATATATATACAATACTTGTACAAATACACATATATACACAGATACACATATACAAGTATATACATTCATATACCTATATATATCCACACATATATACACATATCCATACATACATGCAAATACAAACATATAAAAACGTACCTATATACCCATGTATATATACATACATACACACATATATACATAAATATACACATACACGAGTACCTAAGAATAACGTTCATAGTGGGTACCTCCTCTTTGTTGCTGAAAAAAAACAGCATAGCATGATGGAAAAAGCCCCAAATAAAAAAAGAGAAGTTTTATCGTCAAAATGTTTATGTTACTATTAAGAGGAAAGAACAAAGTATTTTTGTTGTTTTATTAAATTGTTTCATCCTTTCTAATAAGTTCGAAATTTTGATTAAAAATCTTGCTTTTTTACGTCAGCGTTCTACCTAATATTTACAATTAGTGTTTTAGCGCTTTTTTCAGTTGAGAAACACATTGATTTGAAAATTCTTAGCAAAATCAAATAATTGTCGGATTTATCAAACTTTTCTGACTTTCACAAATGAATGAAATTATTTTTTTTTTTTAAATAAATGTTTTTTACCAAGATTTTCTAAATTTTTTTAGAAAATCTTGGTAAAAAACATTTTTTTTACATATGTTACTGCGCCCCCCATTTAATTTCATTAAATTTCGATGAATTAAATTTCAATACCAAAATTTGTTTAATTACTTAAAAGCAAGGCTCCTTGGAGAATTTAAATCAGTTTCTTTTCTTTTTTTCTTTTTTTTCTTTTTTTTTGTCAAACAGTCACCGAAAATCTGTTCTGAATTGCAAAATAAAAAATGCAATAAAACTATGACATTATTTTATTAGAAAAGCTTTTAATTACTTTTTTAAATAAAATATATTAAGGACAATAAAATTTTTCGATGAATAATGAATTTTTACAGGAATTATTTTCATTTTTTTAAATTATAATAATTTAAATTGTTCAAAAATTCTGCATTACTTCAATCGCTTTAGGTTATATTGCTATTAAGTAAAAACTATATTTACGAATCAAGAACGGAAAAGCTGAATAAAAGTCGTTCACATCCAATATTTTCAAAAAATATTCCCATTTTCGTAAGTATGAATGTCCGTCACGTGTTTTAAGAGATGCCATCCCTAAAAATCTGTCCGTCTGGAAGTCTTTCGGCATTCATTTCTGTGCTTCATCGTGTTTACGTCTCAACAGGCTTTGCAAATCATGCCTTCAAAATTTTAAGCTTTAAAATTTAAAGTAATTTTTACTTCTTTTAAATTCCTATTTCACTAAATATTTCTATTTTATGTGTGTATTTTAGTGTGGGTCAGACTTCAATTAAGTACCTGCAAACACAACCCAATATAATTCTATTAAACTAAAAAATAATTTTTACATAAACTTAAATTTTTCTTATTCAATTTCTGTTTGAAGTTCTTACTTTTTTTATTTGCGTCTCATTTGGAAATTTCCTTTCAAATTATTTTTAATTTAACTCCTATTTCCTAAAAATGTTTTGTTTTTGTTTTTTTTTTAGTACTTTTTACTTTTTACTTTAAGTTTATTCTTTTTGTGAGACTTCTTTTGATAAAAACGTAAGCCTATAAATAAATAAATATATAGTAACTAAAATTCAATAAAATATACGATAATCGTTGAAAATATTAGTGTTAATTTTTTTAAAGTACTAGTTAATTGAAAGTCAAAAACAAAGAGTTTACTTAGATTCCGTAAATTTATATAAGTTTCTGGTGAACCATAAACTTTCAACACCTTCGATTGCCAATCAATCACATCAGAAAAACAAAATCCCGCGGTTAAGAAATGATTGTATGCTACGTTTTATGCTAGAAGTAATATTTGTTTCATATCAGATCAATTTAATTTTAAATTTGCTACTTTTATTCAAATAACGTGGAAAATTTTTAAAAGCGAGAATTAACTTTTGTTTGCAAGCCTATCAAAATGGCTGACACTTTTATCGATTTCGTGAAAGCGAGCAAAAAGAAGATTCAAATCAATATAACTTCTATTTGAACTACAGGATATCTACCAACCTCCCCACGCGATCAGATGTGGCACAAGGTCAAATTTAATGTGGGGTATCTGAGCCCGTAGGCTCGGCCAAAAATTCCCCGTAGACCCCGTATAAAACGGGGTCGGGTAGCTGTTTCCCGAAACAAGACTCTGCCCTTCGACGTAGCCTCGTCTGGGGATCATCTCTGGCCGAAGTCAGAGAGTTTGACCGGCAGAGCTGGAGACGCATCTCCAACTGCAGACCAACATACAGTATTTACTACTGTATTTATGTGAATGTCTGTAGGTATGCTACAACAATTATTATTATTATTATTATTATTATTATTATTATTATTATTATTATAGCTGGACTACAGAATTAAGAAAAAATAAATAAAAAACAGAAACAGCTATCATGTATAATACGCACAGACATTTTTTACTTTGTTCCATCTAATTTTCTTTTAATAATTTTACCCCAAGCAAGGCAATAAAGATACTAAGAAGCAAGGGGTTACCGAGTGCTAAAAATATGAGAAAAACTTCTTATTAAGGAGAGAGAACACTGAAAGAACAAGAAATAAGAAAACAGAAGACAACGATTGACATTGTATTTAAATTTTTGAAGATCAAAGTTGACTGGAAAGCAAGAAACCGGAAGAGAATTCCACGAGCGAGAAGTGCGATAGAAGAAACTGCTTACATAGAACTTGCGGTTACATTTAGCCAGCTCAACTGTAAAATTACCGCAACCTAGTACAATAATTTTTTTTAAATTTAAATTCTTTAAATTCATAAAGTCTTGGCCCCATAGAAGACAACAATACTTATTTTGAAAAATGCAAAAATATGGCACAAGGCCAAAAGGGGGGATAGAGAGATGCTGGTCTTCGGTCTGTCTTATCTTAAACTTAGCAAGCGACAGTTACTAATCCAAACATTATTCCTTACACCAAAATAACCGTTCTTACTACAACCGCCCTAATACCTAAAAGTCTCTATGAAGTCCTGGCTAGTTTCCATATGGATAATGGGGGAGGGGGGCTAAAAAATAACAATATTTAAAAATGAATCCCGAAGAAATATTTTACCATAGAGGAAAGTCCATCCGAAGAATTAACATAAAAGTATTTATAGAAAAGGCAGAGGGAAGCAACGTTAGAGTGAAGAGAAAGTGAGTGAATGTAAATTCTTTGGATTTTCTCTAGAATCTCTAAATATTTAGCAGGAACACCAGAACGGATGTAAAACGAATGGGAATAGTCGTACGTGTTGATAATTCGAAATTTTTCGAAATTTTAGATGATCATTTAATAACTTGGAACTGAGATTCAGACATTTCCAATTTCTCTCTCTCTCTTTCTTTCTTTCTTTCTTTCTTTCTCTCTCTCGCTATCTCTCTCCTTTAAGTCGCTTACAGTCTTTGTCTTACTCTCCTTAATTACTCTCTATCTCTCACTCTCTCTCTCTCTCTATCTCTCTCTCTCTCTCTATCTATCTATCTATCTCCTTAGTCCCTTGTCTTTTTCTTACTCTCCTTAATCTCTCTCTCTCTCTCTCTCTCTCTCTCTCTCTCACACACACACACACACACACACACACACTCACTCTTTCCTTAAAGTCTCTTACCGGATTTTATTTCCTTAATTTTCTCTCTCTCTCTCTCTCTCTCTCTCTCTCTCTCTCTCTCTCTCTCTCTCTCTATCTTGTTTATCTTTATCCTTAAAGTCCCTTACTGTCTTTTTTCACTCTCGTTAATTTCTCTCTCTATCTCTCTCCTTAAAGTCCTTTGCTGTCTTTTTCACTCCCCTTAATTTCTCTATCCCTTTCTTTCTCTTTCACTCTCTCTTTATCTCTCTGCTTAGTCCTTTACCGTCTTTTTATTTTCTTAATTTCTTTCTCTCTTTCTTCCTCTCTCACTCTCTCTATCTCTCTCCTTAAACTCCCTTACTGTCTTTTTCTTACTCCCGCGCTTTCTTTCCTTCTCACTCTCTCTCTCTATCTCTATCTCTCTTCTTAAAGTCCCTTACCGTCTTTATATTTCCTTAATTTCTCTTTCTCTTTCTTCCTCTCTCACTGTCTCTTAATCTCTCTCCTTAAAATCGCTTACCCTCTTTTTCTTACTCCCCTTAGTCTCTCTCTCTATCTCTCTATCTCTCTTTAAAGTCCTTTACAGGCTTTTTTTTACTCCCCTTAATTTCTCTCTTTCTCTCTCTCTCTCTCACTCTCACTCTACTTCAAGTCTTTACCCTCTTTTTTTCTCTCCTTAATTTCTCCCTTTCTTTCTTTCTTTCTTTCTTTCTTTCTAGCATCTTTCACTCCCCTCTAGCTTTGAGTCATTCTTTCTCTCAACTTAATGTCTCTCTGTCTTTAACCTCAACGTTTTTCTTTCCCTATCCTTGTCCTATTTTTCTGTCCTTGATGCTTTGCTCCCCCTTTTTTAGTACCTCTCACCCTGCCTCCTTTCAATGCCTTTCTCTCTCACTCTTTAATTTCTTTCTTTCCTATCCTTGTTTTTATTCTCTCTCTCTCTCTCTCTCTCTCTCACTCTCTATATCTCTTTATTTTCTTAGCACCGTTCTACCCCTTTCCTCAGTGTCTCCCTTTCTTTAATATCTTTCTCTCTTTAATTTATTTCTCTCTTGCCACTCAGCGTCTTTCTTTCTTCGTGTCCCCCCTCTCTCTCTCTCTCTCTTTATTTTACTAGCACCGTTCTACCCCTTTCCTCAGTGTCTCCCTTTCTTTAATATCTTTCTCTCTTTAATTTATTTCTCTCTTGCCACTCAGCGTCTCTCTCTCTCTCTCTCTCTCTCTCTCTCTCTCTCTCTCTCTCTCCCCTTAACGTCTTTCCTTTCTTCTCCATTGGGGACTCATAGTTCCTGAAGGTATTCCAAGTGGATGAATCACTCATGAAGGCTCAACTCGACCTTAATAAAACTGTGAATTGCCATGGATTGTGACTCGTTGAAGCATTGCAATAATAAATCGTACGTGCTAGACGAAACATTCAAGGGGCTCCTCGCGCCCCATCCATCGAGTCTGCATCCTGACACATCTGCATTTTTAAAAAAAGATTCAAACCACACTATTTGCGCCGACGAACACACGCAGGGAGAACTCCTTTTAAATTCTGTTTCTATTTAATTCTGTTTCTATCTATCTAATACAGTTCCTTTCTATATATCATTCTATCTATCTATCCATCTCTGCCCGTTGTCACTGTTTATGAACAGACTGAGATAGATAGATAGATAGAAAGATAAATAGATAGATAGATAGATATCTCAGTCTGTTCATATGTATCTATCTGTCGCAGCATGTTCATATCTATCTATCTATCTATCTATCTATGTGTCTTTCATTCTTATTCCTTCTACTCAACTGATTTCCTCTACCTCTTCTTTTTAATTCCCCCTCTCTCTCTCTCTCTCTCTCTCTCTCTCTCTCTCTCTCTCTCTGTATATATATATATATATATATATATATATATTATATATATATAATTGTGTGTGTGTGCGTCATACTATTTGTCGTTGCCTTGGTAAAACGGGGAAGGGCGTTGTTAAAATATAAGAAGGTGTTATGTGCTGAGAGACATTGAAGCAATAAGAGTTAATACCAGGGAAAGATTGAAGATTGAATTCACATATAAACGGCTTGAATTGTATGTTGAGCGGCTTGAACAATGGAAAACTGATCCAGACTTGACTTTGACTTTGACTGACGCACAGCTTCAAAGCGAAAAATTTCATTTTCGCTAAACAACGGATTTAAGTTGATTCGAGGCAGGAGCGGGTGTAGATCGGCCACCAAAGCTTACTGAAAAGGTTGTTGAATAGGGTATTCCTCAAATTTATGACGTAAACCAGAGGGGATTCACCGAAATGTCCCTACCTCACCATATCCCAGGCCAGTTTTGGGCAAATGTTCATAAATACGAATGTGCGAAGCGAATTCACCAGACGATAGAGAGACGGGCCGGAGACGAGAGAGCAGAGAGGCCACGTGATTGCCAACAGAAGAGAAGTTTCGATTTCAGTCTTGTGCCAAAATTCACCAACAACAAGAAACCAGATTTTTGCCATGTCGACGATAGTATAACTTCCGATTTCGATGCAGGCTGGGCTAATAAGTAATTGCATACGGACTCTGATATCAACCAATTATTGTACGGAGACTATTATAAAATCAGTATTTACTTTTGTTCAGTTTATTCGAATGTTATTTTTCCCTGTACAAGATCGGCCTGCTTGGACCAGCCCAACAAGAAAATACCAGCGATGATTCGATCGTGGCTGCCTTATGATCTAAAACAATCCAATCACAACGTGGGTAATGTATTGAAGTGAAGTGGTCACTTCAGAGACCAGCCGCGGTGTTGGAAGTCTTGGACGAAGACCGACTGAGGTCTTTGCACATTTGTTTATATATATATATATATATATATATATATATATATATATATATATATATATATATATATATATATATATATATATATATATATATATAAACAAATGTGCATATATATATATATATATATATATATATATATATATATATATATATATACATACATACATGTGTGTATATATATATATATATATATATATATATATATATACATACATACATGTATATATATATACATTAATCCAAAGGGAACTCAATGTAAGTAACAGAACACTATAATAAAAATAAGTAAAGACAATTCTTAAAAATCCATTTCGTTTATAATTTATTTCATGAATATATTTAAATATTCATCTTTTCAAACCCAAATTTAAAAAAAACTCTTCGGTCTGAAGAGATGAATATTTAAATATATTCATGAAATAAATTATAAACGAAATGGATTTTTAAGAATTGTCTTTACTTATTTTTATTATAGTGTTCTGTTACTTACATTGAGTTCCCTTTGGATTAATGTCCTCCTTGGAATTATCCCTACCGATTATCAATTGGTATTATTTATTTATTTATTTATTTCTCTGTGTGTGTGTGTGTATATATATATATATATATATATATATATATGTGTGTGTGTGTGTGTGTGTGTGTGTGTGTGTGTGTGTGTGTGTGTGTGTGTATATATATATATATATATATATATATATATATATATATATATATATATATAGTGCTGTTCGATAAAAATGACTCACCTTATTTTTTTACTAAATGTTCTCTTCTCCGATGAAACGAAAGTTTAGCTAAATTCAAAGGATAAGCGATCTAAAATCCAAAGAAGAAGCTTTGAAAGCTCTTTGAATTTAGCAGTAAGTACTGTCAAGCCTCCGTTCAGTATAATGTTCTGGGGGTGCTTTTCTTTTCATGGAACTGCTTTCTTAAAACCTATTGAAAAGACCCTCAGGAGCGAGCAGTACAAGATAATTTTAGAGTCTTGTCTGCTCCCTTCTGCTGAAAGTCAGCAAATCGACCCCACCAAGCTCATTTTTATGCAAGATAATGCTCCCTGTCACAAATCAAAATTGATGAAGGAATACTTTGATGAGAAGTAGGTGAGTGTTATGACATGGCCGCCCCAATCTCCTGACCTCAACCACATAGAACATTTATGGAGCATTATAAAGTACAGGCTCTCGAGAAAGCAGTTGAGCAACAAAGAGAATTTGATTGTGAATTTGATATCCGAATAGAATTCAATGCCTGGAGATGAGATTTGCCAGAACCTAATCAAGTCAATGCCAAAAAGGGTTGAAAAGGTTATTGAAAATAAAGGAGGACCCATAGATTATTAAATATTTCGAACTATATTACCTATTATAAATAAATTATACCTCAATTATTCTTTATTTAAAGCTGTTCAGTTATGTTTCTATTGATTACTAGTTGCAGGAAATAAGTGAGTCACTTTTTTTGCACGCGTTTTCCCGCAAATCTCATTTATATCCAAAATTATAATTATCAATAGAATACATTAGGGTGAGTAAACTTTTTTACTAGGTGGTCGGGAAGGGGTCTTTATATTAGTAAGATTAAAAATTAGTTTTAGCCCAAAAACAATAACCGAAAAAATGTTTAAGTAAAAAAAATCAGATGAGTCACTTTTATCGAACAGCACTATATATATATATATATATATATATATATATATATATATATATATATATATATATATAGCGCATCTATATATGTATACGCTTTTCACTTCTGTTTTCCTTTATTTTTATTATTTTTTTCTGCACTCCCCATTTTTTAAGAATAGATTTCCTATTTTTTTTTTAAACAGAGAGAGATCGTGTTTTTGCTAATAATATGATCTCCACCAGAAAATACACCGTCTATAAAAACTTCTGTCGGTGACTAATTCCCATTTCTCTGTTTGTTTCTTGCGCCGTTGATGAAGGACACAGGCGTACCTGAAAATTACGTATTTAAATCTTTTCTTTCCGTGCTTCATTTTTGTCATATGGTTAATAATTAACATTTAATAAATGTTTATCGTACTGATTACATTTGTACCCTTTCATTTGCTTTTGTTTTATTAACTAACCTATGTATTTTACACACACACACACACATGTTAATATGTAAAAATGAATATTAAAGATAAATATTAAAGTAAACAATATATATATATATATATATATATATATATATATATACATATATATATATATATATAAATATATATATATATATATATATATATATATGAAGAAATATAGTTTTAAGGTGTGCTATATTTATGGAATAAAGTGCTCAATATCAGAGATAGAGCGTATGTAAATATAAATATAAAAGTGAACATTCAAGTAAAAACTCAGAGGCGACAGACTGTTTCATGCTGGACGAATAAATAGCTTTACTTATCTTCCCAGACCAAAACAATTTATTAAATAAGCGACCTAAGCAAATCACCCACCAAATTTCTTTTAAAAACGAAAGGAATAAATATTAAAAAATGAAAATAAAAACAAGTAAAATAAATTAACCCAAACAAATAAATGAATAAACAAACAAACCACCCCCGCAAAAATAACCGCCAGAAGAGATTACCCACAATGCAGCACTGACCCATATATATAAATAGCCGAGGAAATATCCAGCATTCGCGGCCTGACGATTGCGTCCAGCATGAAACAGCCTGTCGCCTCTGAGTGTTGAATTCAATGTTCACTTTTTATATATATATATATATATATATATATATATATATATATATATATAATATGGAGAAAACAACTGAAAAGTTGCAAATTAAAGAAAAAAATTGAATGTTTTTTGTGAAAGTATTTATTTATCTATATTATTTATAATTTACTATTTGTGAAAGTATTTATTTATTTATTCATATATATATATAAATATATATATATATATATATATATATATATATATATATATATATATAAAATTCTGTTTCTATCTATCTGCATTTATCTATTTGGGTAACTAGATATCTCTATTTTTCACTTTAATATTCATCTTTAATTTTCATAATTAACATATGCCAAATAAAAGTAGATAGGAAGGGATGCTGAAAAGTCCTCGGTGCATCAACATCATTCCCTAAATCAATTTTCTGCTCTTTGGTCATTGAAATATTGTTTTTTTGTTTTTTGGTAAGTAGATGGGGCCGAGCACCTCGTCACACAACAAAGTTTGACCCTGAGACCGTCCACGGTATTCCAAGTTGAGGAAGTGAGAAAGCTGACTTTTCCAATTACGTCTTGCTATTTAAGCCAAACGACGTACGCCATTTCCGAAATAGATTTGACGCGTTTTTCAAATCGGTGCCTTTTCTTTACATTCTCGTAATCATTTAGGTTGTTCTTGAATATAAGCCGACAGCTATCATACTTGTGTCTGAAAACAATCGGAATATTTGATTGCAGGTTATAATGTCAAGAGTTTCTGGAACGTTGACTAAAACTTTCAATAAGGTAAGCAGATTACCTGCTGGTCCAATGTCGGTTTCTTTATAAGTGCACACATTTATTTGATGCACGCATGATTTTCAGTGTCTGCTTCGTATTTGAATTCATCATGAGTGACAATGAAAAGGATTTAAGTGACATTATCTTGTCCATCACAAGTGACAATATAAACACAACAAAAACTGGAAAATAAGTTACAAGACATGCCTACATACACTCATATGTACACCTCGCTTGCGCCACACATCTCTCCATCACAATATTCACTTGTTCTACAAAACTCGCCAATTGTCTCTACTTATCCTGACGATGTCTTAAGAAAGTCGAAAGCTTGAACCATATTTCTTATGAAATGAATTAGAATTTCTACCATTTACATAAGCACATTCGCCCAAAACAAGCACATAAACTGCATTAAAAATAATAACAAAACATCATTAAAAAATTAAAAAATAATAACAAATTTACCTACCATAGTCTTACACAGACCCCCATCTTAAGTAAGGAAAAAAACTCAGACGTATAGGCGTGTGCATACGTATATGTGTGTGCGAGAAAACATTATTCCGCGAACAAAATAGACGAACCATCTATAAGTTGACACCAGCACTTTGGAAAGAATTAGCTACACAGATCCAACATTGAATACAGCGACCAATTGCGTACGTATGCACGCAACGACGCATGGATGCGCATATACACCCAGTCCCACACTGTGCATATATGTTTATGTTTGTGTGAGCTGCAATGCGTGAACGTGCGTGTATATATGTCTGCGTACGTATGAGTGGCGTTCCGACGACAATTTCCCCCCACTAGCATAAAACACCAATATACGCAACTATAAATAAATCCAAAATTTCTAAATTAATCAGTTTGTCTGACGGTCGCAAATAGCGTGAAACCCAGGGTCAGAAACTCACATCAATCCAACTAAATATGTTAGCTCTATCACTGATATTGAGTGCTTTCCAATAAGTACCGCGCATATATAATATATAAATAATATATATAAAAACTGCATATAATATATATGTGTGTGTGTGTGTGTGTGTGTGTGTGTGTGTGTGTGTGTGTGTGTGTGTGTGTGTGTGTGTGTGTGTGTGTGTTACGAAAATTAATGACAAAGTCGATAAAATTTAAGTGACGCGTTTCTTCCATTAGGACTCCATCCAACTAAAGTAATGTTTTTGTTGATATATATGCTCAGGAAGAAGAGGGGTAGATATGAATAAAGACAAAAAAGAAAAACGTTTCTTTACCGACGCGTTTCGTTCTCTGATGGACGTTATCAAAGCAAATGTAGGAGTTTTATTTTGAAACGTGTAGTTATAAACAGAAGTAAAAATATCGTTGGATTTTCTAAATTTTTTAATTTAAGAACGCTCATAAATATTTTCAGGCTAACTATGAAAGTCAAGGTAAACTATGGCGGGTGTTGTGGAGATGAACACACCTCTCCAGAATAGGACTTAGACTCTTCCAACTACTTATAGACTGACGCCGAGAAATCGACAGTAGAAGAAGAGAAAGTAGAAAGTAGTAGTTAGAGATCTAGCTTATCCAATTACTACCGATATCAGCAAGACTACGTCAACTCCAATCGACATTACATTTCTTGATTGTGTTATCTTTATTCGATGGAATGAAGACATAACACTGGCAACGAATTAAAAAAATAATTTTCCTCTCGCTTAGCATAAATATCAGACGAAGAAAATTCAAAATTCACGAAAAAGAATTTTGTTAAGTTCGTGTATATTCCTAACGCGACACGGTAGTCGACAAACTTCAAGTCTCTGCCTATAAAGGGTTCAGTTCGACATTCCAACCACCCGAAGAATGCCGGAGCGTACAAAGGCCGAAACGTTGTAATAAATATGGCGACAAAGATGAGGACAATAGTCCGAATAATGTAAATAGTAAACTTCAAGTCTGTATGATATACTGCTTTTAGAAAAAAAATTTCTTCCTAGTTAAGGACTACTTGTACGAAAATAATACACTATGGAAAAATTGGAGATATTTATTCAGCAACTATTACAACAAATGCAACGGGAGCTGATTGAATATCAAGAACAGATAAAATCAATCCTGGAAAAGCAAGGAAAAAACAATACGTCAATTTTATTTTCGCCGGACTCAGTCGATAACTCAAATAGTGAATTTAATTGCGTCCCAGAAGAAAATATTACATTCCTATAGTACTTCAGAAGGCACGAGGCCATTTTCAGAGACGAATGTCAAGGGTGGTCGGATAAAAAGACAGTAAGTCTTCTGTTATGAAAATTGTACCCCGCTGAACATGAAAAATATCTTAATTTCATTTTGCCGAATATTTCAGAAAAAGTGTCATTTAACGAAACAGTGTCGATATTATCAAATCTTTTTGGTGAAAAGAATTCACTTTTATGTACCCCCGTTGGCAGTGCATGAACTTTACTAGGGACGAAAGTGAAGATTTTGTACTATATCCCGGTAAAGTCAACCGTGGGTGTGAGAAATTTAAACTGGATAAATTATCCCCAGACAGATTTAAATGTCTAATCTTCGTTAAAGGTTTAACATCGAGCAGCGATGCGGAAATACACTCTCGAATCCTTACAAAACTTGAACAGGATTCAAAGTTAACGATACAGACTGTTACCGAAGAGTGCCAAAAATTGTCAATTTATGGCACGATACATCGAAAATCGAGCAAAATGGCACGTCAGAAGTACAAGTAGTTCGAAAAAAGACAGTACTACCAAAAGAAAAATCTGGAATAAAAATACTCCCAAACTTAACCCATGCTATGCCTGTGGTATGCTTTATTTCAGAAAGGGCTTCCATTTAAAACCAAAAAAATGTTTTAATTATCGAAAAACAAGTCACAAATAAAGCTACTGATCGTCGAAAAACAAAAGAAATATACAAATTAACTTGCTGAAAGTAATGCTACCAGCTAAAAAACTGGTAAATTCAAATAATAGAAAATTCATGACAGTAAAAATGAATAACGCTACACTGAGATTTCAGTTGGACACTGGCAGCAATATTGCAATTATTGATGAACAAACTTGGAACAGAATTAGCAAGCCTAATTTGAGAAAAACTGACAAATTTGCAAGAGGAATATCGGGCAAGAAATTAATTTTTCTTGGGAAAATCACGTGTAACATCGCTCTTGCAGATAAAACAAAAAAGGAACATGAATTTACTAAGCGTCGATTGGCTAGAATTATTTGCCTACGGAATTGGCCGAATAATTCATTCTGTGGAAAAATTAATTATTCGTCAGAGAAAAAGATTATAGCTAAAGAAACACTAAGTAAACTAAAAATAAATTCACAAATATTTTCTGAGGAGTTGGGAAAATATCAAAATCAAAGGCGTTTTTTTTAAATTAAAAGAAAACGTCATCCCAATGTTTAAGCCTAAAAGAAAGATGACCTTTGCCGCGTTGGAGTCTATTAACACAGAACTGGATAGGTTAGAAAACCGCAGAGTTATTGAAAAAATAGATTTTTCAGAATGGGCCACGCCAGCGGTTACAAAGAAAAATAAAATTCGTTTATGTGTAGATTTTTCAACTGAATTGAATGACTGCCTCCTACCACATGCTTATCCTCAACCAACCCAACGTATTATTTGCCAAATTAAATGGTGGTAATTTTTTTTCAATAATTGACCTGTCTCAGATATATCTTCAAATCGAAGTGGATGAGGAATGCCAGAAATATTTGACTATTGATACATATAAAAGACGAGTTTAAAAGATTACCCTTCGGTGTAAAAGTACCCCAGGTATTTTCCAGCAAATAATGGATACGATATTGGCTGAACTAGACGGTGCCATTGCTTACATAGATGACATAATTATTGAGAGGGCTACAAAAATACAGCACATAAAACTTATTCAGGAACTATTTCAGAGACTACATGGTTACGGTTTCAAACTTAGTGAACAAAATTGTCAATTCTTTATGGATAAGGTTAAAAATTTATGTCAGATAATCGACGAAAAAAAGAAAACCAGATCCTGCTTGAGAAAGTGCCATTAAAGACATGCTTCCCTCGACAAATTGTGGTAACCCTCCAACCATTTCTCGGATTAGAAAATTATTATAATATTTATGTAGCAGATCTGTACAAATTGCGAGCATCTCTGAATAATTTACTTAAGAAGGGTACGAAATGGAATTGGTAGGCGGAATGTCAAAAAGCTTTCGAAGGAATTTAAAAAATTACTAACCTCAGAGTTATCGCTGACACATTACGACCCGCACCGACAGTAGCGTTGGACGCGAGCGAATACGGCAAAGGAGCGGTAATAGGCCATCAATTCAAAGACGGTACAATGAAAGCGGTCGCCCATACTTCAAGAAGTTTGATAAATACAGAAAAATCCTATAGTCAAATTGAAAAGGAAGCGCTTGCTATAATTTTTGCTATAAAGAAATTTCACAGGATGATATTAGAAAGAAAATTCATACTGCGAATTGTTCATCGTCCATTATTAAGTATATTTGGTTCTAAGAGATTCCCGCGCATATTACAAACAGACGACATCATTACGCTACAATTGTATTGAACTTGGATTTCAAATGCAATTTCTATCCTCAAAGAAATTGGGACACGCAGATGGCTTCTCCAGATTGATATCGAAATGTAAAATTTTTGAAGATACTGTGATTGTTTCGCTGGAATCCGATAGCGAAATTAAAAGGATACGTTTATTTAAAAAAAAAAAAACTATGAATGACGTTCAATCAAGATGGAGAAAAACTAAAATGAAACCTGATAACAATATTTACATAATTTATATTGTTCGGAGTGCTGTCCTCATGCTTATTGCCATATTCACGACGTTTCGGCCGTTTTACGCTCTGACCTTTTTCGGGTGGTTGGAATTTCAAACTGAACCCTTTACTTTGTCCACCGGGGGTAGATTGTTCTTGTTCCACGTGTCATGCCTCTTCCGGATGTCTCAGTTATCTGCGTTTAACTCAACCCGACTCTCCAAGTTTTTGTTTACCACTGAATATGGCAATAAAGAGGAGGACAACCATCCAAACAATGTAAATAATATAAATGATTGCAATACCTCATATCAGAAATATAAACAGATTCCAGTTGTTTTACCTGTTTTAGATTGGGTGACATCGACTCAAAAGTATACAGCTCAAAATATTCCAAGCCACCCGCTAGTCAATATTAATTGATAAAGTCGGTGTGTTGATAGACGATAATTTTACATATGTGGAGAGCGTGACACGGAAATTAAACTCTCCGCGTCACGCTTATTTACATGACCAAAAATATAAATTGCATAGACTAACGCGGAACCAATGAGAATCGTTCGTGGGAGCGTATAAAAGGGAGCAGTCGACCCTTTTTTTTGTCCCTTTTTTATTTCTCCGAATAAGGTTTCACCTTCTTATCTCGATTTGTAACTGTAGAGGGACGTCGGGTTAACGTCACCCAAAATGCCGTTTTCATAACCAGGATATATTTCATCGTCCTGAGAAAGGAAACATTCATTCTATTGTACATTTCACGTGAGGACATTTTATACACCAACCACACTTATTTCTATCTTATTATTTATTTGTTATAAACTTTTTTTTTGTCCATGGTTCGGTCTTATTTAATAGTTACATCTTGTTACTAATAATTAGTCTTTCTCTCACTTTCTCTCCAAATTTGCTTTCCACGACGACTACCGACGGCCATATCACGTTGAAACAACGATTTTTGTACGATTATCGAAGTTAAGCAACGACGAGTTTGGTCAGTACCTAGATGGGTGACCACTCGGGGACACCAGGTACTGTAAGCTTGGATGTGCGAGTGGATTAATGAAGAATGGTTCGAAATTATTAGTCAGAGAGCCGAGTTCGCTTACCAGTTGCATTCGATAGTTTCACTTATCCGCAGATACCCTTGGGAAAGGTATGCGTCCACCTCTTCTCCCCCAGCTATGGGTTAATTAATAAAACTTGTATCGGTAAATCATTATTATCTACAAAAAATTCTAAAAATCTAAAAATATTTCCTATCTTTAACTAACCTGCAAAGGGTTGATAAGCCATCAAAAACAAATCGATTAATCTACGGGTACGAGGATTAACTGGAGCAGTAAACATTAACCATACTTGTTACTTTTAGGCAGCATGACCATGTGTCTTTGTTTGGATGTAGTTTAGGGAGTTACCTTTAAAAGCTTTAGCTAAGACAAAATATAATACCTGTAACACGTATAATAAATTTAGTTACTATGTTCTCATTACCTGTATGATGACAGCATTACACTGTCACCTGTGTAAAATATTCTGAGCCCAATATTATATCATCTTTCTCACAAGCGCGAAAAAATATTAAAACAGAACATCTGTGCCGACGGTATGGAAATGAATTACTTGGAAAGTTCGATATAAATCGTTCTCACTTAACTGATTCACTTCAAGAGCAAGAAAATTCAGTGAAGAGATACAGATATAAGTATTATCAAAGAATATTTGATGGAAGTTTATTACGACAGATATATTCATAAGACCAGGCATTAAGAGATAGACAAATGGCATCTTTCTTCCTGATAACATTGGTACACCTCATCAAAACATGGCTGACTGATACACGGAGACATGTAACTTTTACTGTAGTGTAAAATCGTCTGCTTGTTACAATTTATTTTATGAAAGCGAGATAAAGTTTCTTTTCTTTTTTCTCGCCTTCCTCCACTAACTCAATTAAGCTTCCTCTTTCTTGGTATGTGTACGCAACAATAATAATAAAATATTTACTTACATCTGCTCGAAGTTTTCCAAATTATGAAATCGTAGGAGAAAAATAATTTTACTTAATAATTTATTACTACTAAAGATGGTGGGAAAATGGTCGGTTCCCTGTACTGCTCTAATAACTACCTGAGACCGCCTGCCATCCTCTAGAACCGCTTTCACGTAGACAAAATGTTGCAAGCATCTCGCTACTCTATCGCAATTTCCATGGAATATTTTCTGACGTGCGACATTCCTTCAGTCCACCAGTTCTAAACTTCTCTGCTAAGACTCACCATGCCACGTACATTGTAGCAAACCACCGTCAATCCCTTCGTGTTCCATTGCTGAAATGTAAATTCCACGTGAACAGCTTCTTCCTGTGAACCTTTACTTTGTGGAACCAAGAGGATGTTTCCCGATTGTTGTGGATTCCGGGGAGGGAATCCTGCACAAATAAATAAACAACGCCAGTAATTGAAATAGGAGAATAAGTGTATTGAACGTAAGAATACAAACTTGAAATGAAGATTAGTAGTCCAGGAATACGGGTTAGTAGACAGTATATGTACAAGTCTCTGTAAGTGAAGTGAAGCCGTAATTCTCTCTCTCTCTCTCTCTCTCTCTCTCTCTCTCTCTCTCTCTCTCTCTCTCTCTCTCTCTCTCTCTCTCTCTCTGGACTCTAAGTATCTCAACCTTATCTCAACGTATCTCCTCGTGAACACCCTGTGTACTCCACGTATCTCCACCCTGTCAGTATAAGTATACTTTAGACGAGTCCATCTTGTGTAAAAGGGGGAGAGTCCCACAACACCGATCATTGCAATCTTAATCTGTTCAAGTGTTAACAGTTATCTTCCGCCACACCATCATAAACTGTGCCCCTTACCTCTTACTCTGTCGGTTGTGGCTACGTCGGACGACAGAGGCGCAACTGAGGAAAATCACACTGTGTGCTGCCCAGCCATGGGGAACAGATGTCCGAGTCTGCACCCTCTCATAGCACTAGAGAGTGGGATCGCTGCTCGCACCGAGGCCAGCGCAACCGATGGTTGCGGGGCCTCGGGAGATTTTTGTTCTTGGCCCGAGTTTACGCGCTCAGGTTCCCCACATTAAACCGACCTTGTGTCACATCCCGTCTCGGTGGGGAGACAGGGTACATATTCGCACAGGGCGAATATTAGAGTAAAAAAGTTTTTTCATCAATTCATAAAGACGCTGAAAAACGCTAAACAGGGCGTATAACCATTTCAATTTCATTTACTTAAAAGTCTTAGCTTATGAGGGAAACTTACTTGAATTTATTTTGAATTTAGATATTAAAGGGAATTTATTTGAATTTATTCTGAATTTAGATATTAAAGGGACATTATTTGAATTTATTCTGAATTTAGATATTAATGGGACTTTATTTGAATTTATTCTGAATTTAGATATTAATGGGACTTTATTTGAATTTATTCTGAATTTAGAAATTAATGAGACATTATTTGAATTTATTCTGAATTTAGATATTAAAGGGATATTATTTGAATTTATTCTGAATTTAGATATTAATGAGACATTATTTGAATTTATTCTGAATTTAGATATTAAAGGGATATTATTTGAATTTATTCTGAATTTAGATATTAATGAGACATTATTTGAATTTATTCTGAATTTAGATATTAAAGGGATATTATTTGAATTTATTCTGAATTTAGATATTAATGGGACTTTATTTGAATTTATTCTGAATTTAGATATTAATGGGACTTTATTTGAATTTATTCTGAATTTAGATATTAATGGGACTTTATTTGAATTTATTCTGAATTTAGATATTAATGGGACTTTATTTGAATTTATTCTGAATTTAGATATTAATGGGACTTTATTTGAATTTATTCTGAATTTAGATATTAATGGGACTTTATTTGAATTTATTATGAATTTAGATATTAATGGGACTTTATTTGAATTTATTCTGAATTTAGATAATAATGGGAATTTATTTGAATTTATTCTGAATTTAGATATTAATGGGACTTTATTTGAATTTATTCTGAATTTAGATATTAATGGGACTTTATTTGAATTTATTCTGAATTTAGATATTAAAGGGATATTATTTGAATTTATTCTGAATTTAGATATTAATGAGACATTATTTGAATTTATTCTGAATTTAGATATTAATGGGACTTTATTTGAATTTATTCTGAATTTAGATATTAATGAGACATTATTTGAATTTATTCTGAATTTAGATATTAATGGGACTTTATTTGAATTTATTCTGAATTTAGATATTAATGAGACATTATTTGAATTTATTCTGAATTTAGATATTAATGGGACTTTATTTGAATTTATTCTGAATTTAGATATTAATGAGACATTATTTGAATTTATTCTGAATTTAGATATTAAAGGGATATTATTTGAATTTATTCTGAATTTAGATATTAATGGGACTTTATTTGAATTTATTCTGAATTTAGATATTAATGGGACTTTATTTGAATTTATTCTGAATTTAGATATTAATGGGACTTTATTTGAATTTATTCTGAATTTAGATATTAATGAGACATTATTTGAATTTATTCTGAATTTAGATATTAATGGGACTTTATTTGAATTTATTCTGAATTTAGATATTAATGGGACTTTATTTGAATTTATTCTGAATTTAGATATTAATGGGACTTTATTTGAATTTATTCTGAATTTAGATATTAATGGGACTTTATTTGAATTTATTCTGAATTTAGATATTAATGGGACTTTATTTGAATTTATTCTGAATTTAGATATTAATGGGACTTTATTTGAATTTATTCTGAATTTAGATAATAATGGGACTTTATTTGAATTTATTCTGAATTTAGATATTAATGGGACTTTATTTGAATTTATTCTGAATTTAGATATTAATGGGACTTTATTTGAATTTATTCTGAATTTACATATTAAAGGGATATTATTTGAATTTATTCTGAATTTAGATATTAATGAGACATTATTTGAATTTATTCTGAATTTAGATATTAATGGGACTTTATTTGAATTTATTCTGAATTTAGATATTAATGGGACTTTATTTGAATTTATTCTGAATTTAGATATTAATGGGACTTTATTTGAATTTATTCTGAATTTAGATATTAATGGGACTTTATTTGAATTTATTCTGAATTTAGATAATAATGGGACTTTATTTGAATTTATTCTGAATTTAGATATTAATGGGACTTTATTTGAATTTATTCTGAATTTAGATATTAATGGGACTTTATTTGAATTTATTCTGAATTTAGATATTAAAGGGATATTATTTGAATTTATTCTGAATTTAGATATTAATGAGACATTATATGAATTTATTCTGAATTTAGATATTAATGGGACTTTATTTGAATTTATTCTGAATTTAGATATTAATGAGACATTATTTGAATTTATTCTGAATATAGATATTAATGGGACTTTATTTGAATTTATTCTGAATTTAGATATTAATGAACCATTATTTGAATTTATTCTGAATTTAGATATTAATGGGACTTTATTTGAATTTATTCTGAATTTAGATATTAATGGGACTTTATTTGAATTTATTCTGAATTTAGATATTAATGAGACATTATTTGAATTTATTCTGAATTTAGATATTAATGGGACTTTATTTGAATTTATTCTGAATTTAGATATTAATGGGACTTTATTTGAATTTATTCTGAATTTAGATATTAATGGGACTTTATTTGAATTTATTCTGAATTTAGATATTAATGGGACTTTATTTGAATTTATTCTGAATTTAGATATTAATGGGACTTTATTTGAATTTATTCTGAATTTAGATATTAATGGGACTTTATTTGAATTTATTCTGAATTTAGATAATAATGGGACTTTATTTGAATTTATTCTGAATTTAGATATTAATGGGACTTTATTTGAATTTATTCTGAATTTAGATATTAATGGGACTTTATTTGAATTTATTCTGAATTTAGATATTAAAGGGATATTATTTGAATTTATTCTGAATTTAGATATTAATGGGACTTTATTTGAATTCATTCTGAATTTAGATATTAATGAGACATTATTTGAATTTATTCTGAATTTAGATATTAAAGGGATATTATTTGAATTTATTCTGAATTTAGATATTAATGAGACATTATTTGAATTTATTCTGAATTTAGATATTAATGGGACTTTATTTGAATTTATTCTGAATTTAGATATTAATGAGACATTATTTGAATTTATTCTGAATTTAGATATTAATGGGACTTTATTTGAATTTATTCTGAATTTAGATATTAATGAGACATTATTTGAATTTATTCTGTATTTAGATATTAATGGGACTTTATTTGAATTTATTCTGAATTTAGATATTAATGAGACATTATTTGAATTTATTCTGAATTTAGATATTAAAGGGATATTATTTGAATTTATTCTGAATTTAGATATTAATGGGACTTTATTTGAATTTATACTGAATTTAGATATTAATGGGACATTATTTGAATTTATTCTGAAGCTATATATTAATAGAAGCTTTGAGCAATGTGGGATCTGCGTTGTGACATTGGATATTATTTAGGTTCAACCCATTTACTTTTGAAATAGGTAAATGCAACTGCCACTTCTTCTCCAACAGCTTATTTTCTTGCAGTTCCAGCCTATGGAACTCCCTTCAGTTTACTTGCTTCCCTGATAACTAGAATCTTAAAAAATTGAAATGCAACATCAATCGCCATCGTCTATCTTCTTGAATCCCGTTCATCTTTTTCTTTTTCCTCAATCCTCCCTATACTCAGTCTTTTCTCTCACTTTCACTCCCTATAACCCACAAAGTACTAGTGGCATTCCCACCTTTCCTGGGGTGAAATGATTAACAAATTTAAATGCAACATCAATCGCCATCTTCTGTCTATTTTTTGTCCTTTCCTTAATCCTCCCTACACTCAGTTTTTTCTCTGACTTTCATTCTCTGTACCTACTGCCTAAGAAAGGCCTTCCCGTCTTGATTAAAAAAAATGTTAAAAGTATAAACATTCCTTGAGTTAAAATTACTGTTGGTCGACGGATATATTTACATTCTAATAGACAAATTATATTCAGATATTTTCTTGCCTTTTAGAAAGAGATTAACTAGACAAGAATATTCTTGCATTAGGCACGAAATTCCTTCTTTTTTATTTTTAGGAGAAGCGAGTGAAGGAATAATAGCTCATAAAAATACCATTTTAAAATTATTTAAAACAAATATTCTCAACTTCAAAATAACAAAACAGAGCTTTTATAGTTAATTTTAGACTATGACTAAATGACGGGATGAATGGTAATGATAATAGTAATATGAGCTGTTTCCTTATAAGGAAACATTTGGCATTCACTGACCGAACATTCAATACTACAGTCGGTTGAATTTTATAAAAGGTTTTCATGACAGAATCTACCTTACATTCATCCTTTCTTTGAATATTGATTCTATTAAAAAGATTTATCATAAAAATAGGTTTTTCGGGGTGCAGTAGCAGTTATCATTCTTTCCATTATTGCTGGAGGTTTCCTTCCTAACCTTTTATTTGAAGCATAAATGTGGAATATTAACATCTTGATTTAAATCTTTATTTTCTCTTCGAGTTACATGTGATATCCGTTTTAGCTGTTGCTGCTGTTGAAAGATCTCAAGTGATGTGGTTTCTGTTATTTGGTACAGTTCTTTGTTTGACGTTTACAAAATCTCCATAAATTGAACTGCGCAATATCTAAATCTTCAAGCGGTGCGGCGCGCCTCATAAGTGCGACGCAGGAAGATAGCAGGTGAGGCGGAAGAGGATAACAAGTGAGACGGTAGAGGATAGCAGATGAGGCGGTAGAGGATAGCAGGTGTGGTGGTAGAGGTTAGCCCGTCCGGCGGAAGAGGTTAGCAGGTGAGGCAGAAGAGGATAGCAGAAGCGGCGGGAAAAGGATAACAGGTGCGGCGGAAAAAGGATAGCAGGTGAGGCAGAAGAGGATAACAGGTGAGGCGGAAGAGGATAGCATGTGCGGCAGAAGAGGATAGCAGGTGAGGCAGGAGAGGTTAGCCCGTCCGGCGGAAGAGGTTAGCAGGTGAGGCGGAAGAGGATAGCAGGTGCGGCGGGAAAAGGATAACAGGCGCTGCGGAAAAATGATAGCAGGTGAGGCAGAAGAGGATAACAGGTGAGGCGGAAGAGGATAGCATGTGCGGCGGAAGAGGTTAGCAGGTGAGGTGGAATGATTGAAAGACAAGATTTAGAAACAGTTTCAAAAAATCATATACCAAAAAGAAATATGATTTCAAAATTTAAAATATTATGGTTTACTTGTAATTGCATGTATGGGTCGCAGTATAAATAGTTATAAATAATATTTTGATATTTTTGCATTATATCAAGTATTAAGAATATAGTAACTGGAGGCTGCAAAGTGAAGGAGAAATTTATAAATGATAATCGTCTGACTTCTAATCAACGGTTATCTTCCTTTAAATCACTCTCTGTTTTTTTATTATTATTATTATTATTAAATTTACATTTTATCACATAAAATTTGGTGAGGTACAAGCAAATTTTCAGAAAATGCAACCCAGAGAAAAAAAAAGTTTCATTCCGAAAATGCAACCCAGAGAAAAAAAGTTTCATTCCGAAAATGCAACCCAAAGAAAAAAGATTCATTCCGAAAATGCAACCCAGAGAAAAAAATGTTTTATTCTGAAAATTTTCATTCCGAAAATGCAACACAGAGAAAAAAGTTTCATTCCGAAAATTTTCAATCCGAAAATGCAATCCAGAGAAAAAAAAATTTTCATTCCGAAAATGCAACCCAGAGAAAAAAAAGTTTCATTCTGAAAATTTTCATTTCGAAAATGCAACCCAGAGAAAAAAAGTTTTGGAACTATTCATCTAAGTAGTGTATTTACAGTATAAACCACAAGATGGGTCTGTGGGTGTTGAAGAAGCACAAATGTTTCTGAATAAACGGGCCTACCCGGAAACTATTAATGAAATGCAGTGTGCCTTCAAGTCGAAACAACTCTGATGTCGATCATCACGTCATTGGGAAATCATAATTTTAAATTGATCATTTTTTTTTCTGTAGTTGTATTTTTCGATTTTTTTTTTTTTACCATTCTATCATTTTAATTAATCTTTAAAGTCTTATAAAATCTCAATGCCTGCAAACTTCTCAGTTATATCGTTTTTCTTCTTCTCATTTATCCTTTTAGACCTCGCCCGTCTTTCGTTCGTTGCATAAATGCTCAACGAGTCAATTCCGTGCTCTCTCTCACTTATTAGCAGGCGGATATTGCTTTGCGCTCGTCTTGTTAGGTACTTTTATCGAAACGGTCTATATCATGCCAGACCCAGCCTTGTTCTTCCCCACCGTAAAACCGGAAGGAAACGTCATCAGGCGCTTCTCTCTTCCTCCACTAGCGGGCAGCACGTTGAGAGTTTCTTCCGGGCCCAAGCAAGTGAGTTGAATGGTGTCATTGCAAATCTAATTCTCTTCTCAGAAATCAATAAATAGTGTAAAACTGACAGTTCTCGCCATGTTTTGTTGTTGCTTCGACTGTAAGTCTCACGTGTTCACAGGGCCACGATCCCTTTCAAGGTAGCCGCCTCTCCAAGCAGATGATTGTTTGGGGAAATGTCTGCTAGGTTCTACCAATAGGACAGACTGTGACAAATAAAACTCTGTTAAATTACCTATCTGATTGTTGGTTGGTTGGCTGTTTTGTTTTATGGCATATAAAAACCTCAGTGAGTCATTTAATGCCAAGAAAATTTTTGAAATAGATTCATAGGGATGGTTTGTGAAAAAAAGGTGTGTATGTATACATATATATTTGAACCATTTTTCATTTACTCATATTTTTTAGTACAATCCAACTTCTTAAGAATGTATAACTGCTTGTATTACTGGTATTTTTTAAGTATTGCTGATAATAATTTTTCCTTCAAAAATTATTGCTAGTAATATTTTTTTTATTACAAAGTATTTCTGGTATTAAAACCTATTTTTACACAAGTTTGGGTGTTAACTATTTGCCCATAGCTGGGACCCTAACAAATGCTATCACCCCGAGTTAGGATGGACCTGGGAACACCAGCAATTAAGAGGTGGTTCCACGCTCCTCAAAACCTCCTGATCAGAGGCCTTGCTGCTGGACGTAGTTTATCGTCTTACCCAGGACACGGATGTAGTTTATTGTCATACCCAGGACGGTCAAGAAGACAGCTTTTCAAGAAGACAGCTTTCAAGTATTAACTTCAGATCCAAGGACGCTCCTCGTTTGTGGGTTAACTAGTTGCCCATAATTGGGGCCCTAACAGATGCTACCACCCCGGGTCAGGGTGGACCTGGGAATAGCAGCATTTAAGAGATGATTCCACGCTCCTCAAAACCTCCTGATCAGATGGATGTAGTTTATCGTCTTACCCAGGACGCGGATGTAGTTTATAGTCTTACCCAGGACGCCCCATTGAGGAGGGAGTCTTACCCCGATGCAGAGGTGCAGTCGGCGTGTTCTACAGCCTCAGCCGACAGGGCGATACCTATCTGAAACAGAACTTATTCTAAATGAAAAAACAAAGCAGCTACAGTAAACTTATTTCAAATTCCGCTTAATATTGATGTGAGCCTGATACTTAGGGATTCCAACTCCGCAGTAGCACCACTCCATTGCACTAAAAGAGGAGGGTCGTGGGTTAAGCCAAGTAGAGTAACGGTTAGAGGCTTTGAAGAACGAATCGGCGCGCAGAGTTCAAACTTTTTTGGCAGAGACTGTTTCGTTGACTTCGTGCTAGGGAAAGACATGAACCCGTCTCCTTCCAGCTAGGGGTTAAATAGCAGAACAGACTGGTCTCCTTTGCCATTTGCGGAATTAAAATCCCCACAAATAACAGAGCCACTGAGTTATTTAACCTTTGTATGGAAACCGATGTATATTCGAGTGGTTATCGGAATGGAGAGTGAAATCGGCAAACCTGCTGCATTCATTTTCGCACAAATTCCTTTGTAAAAGGCATGAATCGTATTTTTACCCTCTATCTATGGGTTAAATATCATATATTTGGGAGACAAATATTCTAGGAGGAATGTTCTCTAAATTCCAAACCGTGGGGAAGGCAGCAGGAAACCACTCCGTCTTATAATTCCAAGAAATCATAACATCTCACAGATATTTTAAAAATTGAAAAATGTGGAAAACCGTGCTCGCCTACATCTTGAAGATGGATTAAAAATAAGGAAAACAGTCGAGGAGAGAGATTATTCTGTATTCAAAAAGAGCTTATAGAGGAAAGAACTCCGTCAGGTTATCTTACATTAGGCATATCCACAGCTGACACAGCCGCAAGACACCTCATCCCTCAACAACCCTTATGATTTGTTTGTGTTTTCAATCATTTCACTCCAAGTAAGGTAGTAAAGCCACTAAGACACAAGGGTTTACTGAGTGTGAAAGAATAAGATAAAGAGAAAAATAAAGCAACGAGAACAATAAAGGAACAGGGATTAAGAAGACAGAAGATAACCATTAACATTCAATTTAAATTTTTGAAGATCAAAGCTGGCTGAAAAGCAAGAAACCGGGGGCAAGTTCTACAAGCGAGAAATGCAATAGAAGAAACTGTTAGCATAGAACTTACGGTTTCATTTAACCATTTCAACTGTAAAATGGTGAGACCTTGCAGCCAATCTAGTACTGCGCTTAAAGTCTTAAAGTCTAGGTACCACATAGGGAACCTCATCGGAACGATTACCATGACATTATTTATAGAAAAACGCACAGGGAAGCTACGTTACGGTGTTAAGTAAGCGGCTGAAGCCGAGATGCCAGGCCTAGACCAATAATATCGCATAATTGTTTGTATTCTATCAAGAATTTATAAATACATAGCAGAAACATCAGAACAGATGTGGCGGCAATATTCAATGCATGCACGAATGGTTTGCTTTATTTAACGGCACATCAACTTCCTATGGGTCACCTAACGCCGAAATTTAATTTTCTTGCGAGCTTTGGTAATTTTTCCTATGAAAATGTATTACTTATATTTTTGCTATAAAAAGTACCTTTTATATTTTTATATTGTTTTAACCCCAGTTTGGGAGTTAAATATTTGCCTATAGCTGGGACCCTAAAAGGTGCTACCACGCCGGGTCAGGGTGGATCTGGGAACAACAGAAATTAAGAGGTGGTTCCACGCTCCTCAATACCTCCTGATCAGAGGTCTTGCTGCCGGATGTAGTTTATCGTCATACCTAGGACGACACGAATGGTAGACTTGTAAATGTGTCAAATAGATTCTGGCGAAAAAAACGTCTAGCCCGACACATTGAACCAACTTTCCTAGCAGTAGACCTAGCAGTTGATTCAATAAAATCTTTTCACCTCAGGTTAGGCCGAAAAGGCGCTCTCCTGGAGGGTAGCATCAGCCATACTGATGGAAGGCAGACCGGGTTCTCTTAGACGATTAAAAGAGAGCAGTTGCGTTTTGGAAGCGCTAAAATCAACAAGTCATTCCTTGAGGAAAAATTATAAAGACCCGATCATCAGTTTGCTACCCGACTGCATCGCAAACATGGATAATAATGAAGCTCGCTGCGAATCTATGGCCATTGGGTTAATTTACAATTGCAATAAGTGACTAAATAAAGAATATAGTAAGACACAATACCAAAATACGAGGTACACTGTCAGTCTCAGTAGAGACATGTAACCATTTTTAATCAGTGTTCTCCGCAACGTCCTGTCCTTTGTAGCTCTTAGTAAAGTTTGTCTTTTTGCTATACCTCCTACTCCCTATTCTGCCATCCATTTACATTTAGGTCTTTACGTAGGTTATTCGATGCTTTCCTCTGTCTTTCTTGCCTTCAATTACATATCTTATGAGTATCACATTTTCCAAGCCCTCTTTCCTCGTTTATGTGCCCTAGAAATTTCAACTGTCTCTTTCTGATGTTAAGTATAAGTGTCCTTTTTGTTTTCCATTTTTTGTAAAAAGCTTAAAAAGCCAAGTTTGCTCTTCTAATTTATGCATAGCTGAGGTAAAGTGGATTCATGCCTTTGCTAAGAGTTTAGTGCGAAATGAAATGCAACTACTTCGGTCGGAATTTGAACTCGGCCCGACGATTGCATTTATCATGTAACGTCACCATCATATCGAGCTAATATTTGTATTTTTTATTGATTGATTGATTTCTTCTTTTTTTTTACAGTTTATCAACCTTTTACAGGTTATTTAAAGCCAGAAAACATTTTTATATTGTAAGAATCTTTTGAGATGATAATGAGTTTATTGATACAAGCCGTGGCGGTTTGATCCCTTCTCAATATTTTTTAATCATAATTCTCCGACATTAGTTGCTGTTCTTATATGTGTCGTGTCTCTTTAGGACGTGGGCGAATATGACTCTCCACAACTTCCTGTGCTTTGTAGCTCTTAGTAAAGTTTGTCCTTTTGCTAAACTTCCTACTCCCTATTCTGCCATCCATTTATATAAGCTCATTATTTGCCGCTTCTCTCTGTCCTTCTTGCCTTTAAGAATGTCTTGCGAGTGCCAAATGTTTCAAGCCTGTTTTACTGGAATAAAGTGTTTTTGCCGACAATTGAGTTTGAACATGGATCGCCAGTGAGTAAACACAAGCGATCCCATTATTGAAGTAGACCACGTGACCATAGAGGAAACGCATATGTGGGAGGTGGCGTCTGTCTAATTGATCGTTATTTCTAGTCTATCCTCTATATTATTCGAATTACTGTTCTTACTCTATTACTATACAGACCGCTATTCTCTACTCTATTCGGATCCCTATACGGATTACTTTTCGAACGAGTATTATCGAGCAAGTACTATTAGTGTCAGTGATATTCGACGGCGTCTGACATCAGTATTGTTCAACGGCGTAATATAGTTGTATCTGCGATTGCAAAGTCTCTACTACAACGAGCATTGACGAAATGCCAACGAGTGTTCGTTGGCATCACAAAAGTGGAAACGAGTGTTCGTTGACATCGCAAAAAAACCTTTTTCTCTTTCTGATTGTAGGAATAATTGTCATTTTTGTTTCCATTTTCTCTAAAACTTCGTCGTTGTTCAGTCTATGGTATTCTCAGAGTCCTTCTATAGAACGACATTTCTGTTGCTTCAAGTCTCTTCTTTATCTGTGAGGTGATTGATTCACTTGATTTAATACAGGTATTTTAGAATTCAACTACACAAAAACCAGTATAAATCCATCAGAGGAAAATTTTTAAAAAATCAACCGCTGCACGACTGGTAGTGAATGAGTTGAAGGACCGATTTGACCAAAGATAGTTTCATTTTATTTATTATATTTTATGTCTATTCAAATCCGCTTCGCGTCATAACATATTCAACTAGTTCTTAGAAACATTTTAGGTTTAAGTCTGTGCCACAGGAATGAATATCATCGAAAATTTTTCAATTCACTTCAGCTAGATTCAAAATAAAATCCACGCTATACGAATTATAGCACACAGAATCCTTTCTACACAACGTAAAAGAAACCTACCTAATCCTACCTCAAAGTCTTTTCTACACAACGTAAAAGAAACCTTCCTAATCATCCATCGAAATCTTTTCTACTCAACGTAAAAGAAACCTACCTAATTCTCCCTCAAAATCTTTTATACACAACGTAAAAGAAACCTTCCTAACCCTCCTTGAAAATCTTTTATATACAACGTAAAAGAAACCTTCCTAATCCTCCCTCAAAATCTTTTATACACAACGTAAAAGAAACCTTCCTAATCCTCCTTGAAAATCTTTTATACACAACGTAAAAGAAACCTTCCTAATCCTCCCTCAAAATCTTTTCTACACAACGTAAAAGAAACCTTCCTAATCCTCCTTGAAAATCTTTTATACACAACGTAAAAGAAAACTTCCTAATCCTCCCTCAAAATCTTTTCTACACAACGTAAAAGAAACCTTCCTAATCCTCCTTGAAAATCTTTTCTACACAACGTAAAAGAAACCTACCTAATCCTCCCTCAAAATCTTTTCTACACAACGTAAAAGAAACCTTCCTAATCCTCCCTCAAAATCTTTTCTACACAACGTAAAAGAAACCTTCCTAATCCTCCTTGAAAATCTTTTATACACAACGTAAAAGAAAACTTCCTAATCCTCCCTCAAAATCTTTTCTACACAACGTAAAAGAAACCTTCCTAATCCTCCTTGAAAATCTTTTCTACACAACGTAAAAGAAACCTACCTAATCCTCCCTCAAAATCTTTTCTACACAACGTAAAAGAAACCTTCCTAATCCTCCTTGAAAATCTTTTATACACAACGTAAAAGAAACCTACCTAATCCTCCCTCAACATCTTTTCTACACAACGTAAAAGAAACCTTCCTAATCCTCCTTGAAAATCTTTTATACACAACGTAAAAGAAACCTTGCTAATCCTCCCTCAAAATCTTTTCTACACAACGTAAAAGAAACCTTCCTAATCCTCCTTGAAAATCTTTTATACACAACGTAAAAGAAACCTACCTAATCCTCCCTCAACATCTTTTCTACACAACGTAAAAGAAACCTTCCTAATCCTCCTTGAAAATCTTTTATACACAACGTAAAAGAACCTTCCTAATCCTCCCTCAAAGTCTTTTCTACACAACGTAAAAGAAACCTTCCTAATCCTCCTTGAAAATCTTTTCTACACAACGTAAAAGAAACCTACCTAATCCTCCCTCAAAATCTTTTCTACACAACGTAAATGAAACCTTCCTAATGCTCCTTGAAAATCTTTTATACACAACGTAAAAGAAACCTTCCTAATCCTCCCTCAAAATCTTTTCTACACAACGTAAGAGAAACCTTCCTAATCCTCCTTGAAAATCTTTTATACACAACGTAAAAGAAACCTTCCTAATCCTCCCTCAAAATATTTTCTACACAACGTAAAAGAAAACTTCCTAATCCTCCCTCAAAATCTTTTCTACACAACGTAAAAGAAACCTACCTAATCCTCCCTCAAAATCTTTTCTACACAACGTAAAAGAAAACTTCCTAATCCTCCTTGAAAATCTTTTATACACAACGTAAAAGAAACCTTCCTAATCCTCCCTCAAAATCTTTTCTACACAACGTAAAAGAAACCTTCCTAATCCTCCTGTAAAATCTTTTATACACAACGTAAAAGAAACCTTCCTAATCCTCCCTCAAAATCTCTTATACACAACGTAAAAGAAAACTTCCTAATCATCCTTGAAAATCTTTTATACACAACGTAAAAGAAACCTTCCTAATCCTCACTCAAAATCTTTTCTACACAACGTAAAAGAAACCTTTCTAATCCTCCTTGAAAATCTTTTATACACAACGTAAAAGAAACCTTCCTAATCCTCCCTCAAAATCTTTTCTACACAGCGTAAAAGAAAACTTCCTAATCCTCCTTGAAAATCTTTTATACACAACGTAAAAGAAACCTTCCTAATGCTCCCTCAAAATCTTTTCTACACAACGTAAAAGAAACCTTCCTAATCCTCCTTGAAAATCTTTTATACACAACGTAAAAGAAACCTACCTAATCCTCCCTCAAAATCTTTTCTACACAACGTAAAAGAAACCTTCCTAATACACCTTGAAAATCTTTTATACACAACGTAAAAGAAACCTTCCTAATCCTCCCTCAAATCTTTTCTACACAACGTAAAAGAAACCTTCCTAATCCTCCCTCAAAATCTTTTCTACACAACGTAAAAGAAACCTTCCTAATCCTCCCTCAAAATCTTTTCTACACAACGTAAAAGAAACCTTCCTAATCCTCCTTTTAAAATCTTTTATACACAACGTAAAAGAAACCTTCCTAATCCTCCTTGAAAATCTTTTCTACACAACGTAAAAGAAACCTTCCTAATCCTCCTTGAAAATCTTTCATACACAACGTAAAAGAAACCTTCCTAATCCTCCCTCAAAATCTTTTCTACACAACGTAAAAGAAACCTTCCTAATCCTCCTTGAAAATCTTTTATACACAACGTAAAAGAAACCTTCCTAATCCTCCCTCAAATCTTTTCTACACAACGTAAAAGAAACCTTCCTAATCCTCCCTCAAAATCTTTTATACACAACGTAAAAGAAACCTTCCTAATCCTCCCTCAAAATCTTTTCTACACAACGTAAAAGAAACCTTCCTAATCCTCCTTGAAAATCTTTTATACACAACGTAAAAGAAACCTTCCTAATCCTCCCTCAAATCTTTTCTACACAACGTAAAAGAAACCTTCCTAATCCTCCCTCAAAATCTTTTATACACAACGTAAAAGAAACCTTCCTAATCCTCCCTCAAAATCTTTTCTACACAACGTAAAAGAAACCTTCCTAATCCTCCTTGAAAATCTTTTATACACAACGTAAAAGAAACCTTCCTAATCCTCCTTGAAAATCTTTTATACACAACGTAAAAGAAACCTTCCTAATCCTCCCTCAAATCTTTTCTACACAACGTAAAAGAAACCTTCCTAATCCTCCCTCAAAATCTTTTATACACAACGTAAAAGAAACCTTCCTAATCCTCCCTCAAAATCTTTTCTACACAACGTAAAAGAAACCTTCCTAATCCTCCTTGAAAATCTTTTATACACAACGTAAAAGAAACCTTCCTAATCCTCCCTCAAATCTTTTCTACACAACGTAAAAGAAACCTTCCTAATCCTCCCTCAAAATCTTTTATACACAACGTAAAAGAAACCTTCCTAATCCTCCCTCAAAATCTTTTCTACACAACGTAAAAGAAACCTTCCTAATCCTCCTTGAAAATCTTTTATACACAACGTAAAAGAAACCTACCTAATCCTCCTTGAAAATCTTTTATACACAACGTAAAAGAAACCTTCCTAATCCTCCCTCAAAATCTTTTCTACACAACGTAAAAGAAACCTTCCTAATCCTCCTTGAAAATCTTTTATACACAACGTAAAAGAAACCTTCCTAATCCTCCCTCAAAATCTTTTCTACACAACGTAAAAGAAACCTTCCTAATCCTCCTTGAAAATCTTTTATACACAACGTAAAAGAAACCTTCCTAATCCTCCCTCAAATCTTTTCTACACAACGTAAAAGAAACCTTCCTAATCCTCCTTGAAAATCTTTTATACACAACGTAAAAGAAACCTTCCTAATCCTCCCTCAAAATCTTTTCTACACAACGTAAAAGAAACCTACCTAATCCTCCTTGAAAATCTTTTATACACAACGTAAAAGAAACCTTCCTAATCCTCCCTCAAAATCTTTTCTACACAACGTAAAAGAAACCTTCCTAATCCTCCTTGAAAATCTTTTATACACAACGTAAAAGAAACCTTCCTAATCCTCCCTCAAAATCTTTTCTACACAACGTAAAAGAAACCTTCCTAATCCTCCTTGAAAATCTTTTATACACAACGTAAAAGAAACCTTCCTAATCCTCCCTCAAAATCTTTTCTACACAACGTAAAAGAAACCTTCCTAATCCTCCTTGAAAATCTTTTATACACAACGTAAAAGAAACCTTCCTAATCCTCCCTCAAAATCTTTTCTACACAACGTAAAAGAAACCTTCCTAATCCTCCTTGAAAATCTTTTATACACAACGTAAAAGAAACCTTCCTAATCCTCCCTCAAAATCTTTTATACACAACGTAAAAGAAACCTACCTAATCCTCCTTGAAAATCTTTTATACACAACGTAAAAGAAACCTTCCTAATCCTCCCTCAAAATCTTTTCTACACAACGTAAAAGAAACCTTCCTAATCCTCCTTGAAAATCTTTTATACACAACGTAAAAGAAACCTTCCTAATCCTCCCTCAAAATCTTTTCTACACAACGTAAAAGAAACCTACCTAATCCTCCTTGAAAATCTTTTATACACAACGTAAAAGAAACCTTCCTAATCCTCCCTCAAAATCTTTTCTACACAACGTAAAAGAAACCTTCCTAATCCTCCTTGAAAATCTTTTATACACAACGTAAAAGAAACCTTCCTAATCCTCCCTCAAAATCTTTTCTACACAACGTAAAAGAAACCTTCCTAATCCTCCTTGAAAATCTTTTATACACAACGTAAAAGAAACCTACCTAATCCTCCTTGAAAATCTTTTATACACAACGTAAAAGAAACCTTCCTAATCCTCCCTCAAAATCTTTTCTACACAACGTAAAAGAAACCTTCCTAATCCTCCTTGAAAATCTTTTATACACAACGTAAAAGAAACCTTCCTAATCCTCCCTCAAAATCTTTTCTACACAACGTAAAAGAAACCTTCCTAATCCTCCTTGAAAATCTTTTATACACAACGTAAAAGAAACCTTCCTAATCCTCCCTCAAATCTTTTCTACACAACGTAAAAGAAACCTTCCTAATCCTCCCTCAAAATCTTTTATACACAACGTAAAAGAAACCTTCCTAATCCTCCCTCAAAATCTTTTCTACACAACGTAAAAGAAACCTTCCTAATCCTCCTTGAAAATCTTTTATACACAACGTAAAAGAAACCTTCCTAATCCTCCTTGAAAATCTTTTATACACAACGTAAAAGAAACCTTCCTAATCCTCCCTCAAATCTTTTCTACACAACGTAAAAGAAACCTTCCTAATCCTCCCTCAAAATCTTTTATACACAACGTAAAAGAAACCTTCCTAATCCTCCCTCAAAATCTTTTCTACACAACGTAAAAGAAACCTTCCTAATCCTCCTTGAAAATCTTTTATACACAACGTAAAAGAAACCTTCCTAATCCTCCCTCAAATCTTTTCTACACAACGTAAAAGAAACCTTCCTAATCCTCCCTCAAAATCTTTTATACACAACGTAAAAGAAACCTTCCTAATCCTCCCTCAAAATCTTTTCTACACAACGTAAAAGAAACCTTCCTAATCCTCCTTGAAAATCTTTTATACACAACGTAAAAGAAACCTACCTAATCCTCCCTCAAAATCTTTTCTACACAACGTAAAAGAAACCTTCCTAATACACCTTGAAAATCTTTTATACACAACGTAAAAGAAACCTTCCTAATCCTCCCTCAAATCTTTTCTACACAACGTAAAAGAAACCTTCCTAATCCTCCCTCAAAATCTTTTCTACACAACGTAAAAGAAACCTTCCTAATCCTCCCTCAAAATCTTTTCTACACAACGTAAAAGAAACCTTCCTAATCCTCCTTTTAAAATCTTTTATACACAACGTAAAAGAAACCTTCCTAATCCTCCTTGAAAATCTTTTCTACACAACGTAAAAGAAACCTTCCTAATCCTCCTTGAAAATCTTTCATACACAACGTAAAAGAAACCTTCCTAATCCTCCCTCAAAATCTTTTCTACACAACGTAAAAGAAACCTTCCTAATCCTCCTTGAAAATCTTTTCTACAGAACGTAAAAGAAACCTACCTAATCCTCCCTCAAAATCTTTTCTACACAACGTAAAAGAAACCTTCCTAATCCTCCTTGAAAATCTTTTATACACAACGTAAAAGAAACCTTCCTAATCCTCCCTCAATATCTTTTCTACACAACGTAAAAGAAACCTTCCTAATCCTCCTTGAAAATCTTTTATACACAACGTAAAAGAAACCTTCCTAATCCTCCCTAAAAATCTTTTCTACACAACGTAAAAGAAACCTTCCTAATCCTCCTTGAAAATCTTTTATACACAACGTAAAAGAAACCTTCCTAATCCTCCCTCAAAATCTTTTCTACACAACGTAAAAGAAACCTTCCTAATCCTCCTTGAAAATCTTTTATACACAACGTAAAAGAAACCTTCCTAATCCTCCCTCAAAATCTTTTCTACACAACGTAAAAGAAACCTTCCTAACCCTCCTTGAAAATCTTTTCTACACAACGTAAAAGAAACCTTCCTAATCCTCCCTCAAAATCTTTTCTACACAACGTAAAAGAAACCTTCCTAATCCTCCTTGAAAATCTTTTATACACAACGTAAAAGAAACCTTCCTAATCCTCCCTCAAAATCTTTTCTACACAACGTAAAAGAAACCTTCCTAATCCTCCTTGAAAATCTTTTCTACACAACGTAAAAGAAACCTACCTAATCCTCCCTCAAAACCTTTTCTACACAACGTAAAAGAAACCTTCCTAATCCTCCTTGAAAATCTTTTATACACAACGTAAAAGAAACCTTCCTAATCCTCCCTCAAAATCTTTTCTACACAACGTAAATGAAACCTTCCTAATGCTCCTTGAAAATCTTTTATACACAACGTAAAAGAAACCTTCCTAATCCTCCCTCAAAATCTTTTCTACACAACGTAAGAGAAACCTTCCTAATCCTCCTTGAAAATCTTTTATACACAACGTAAAAGAAACCTTCCTAATCCTCCCTCAAAATATTTTCTACACAACGTAAAAGAAAACTTCCTAATCCTCCCTCAAAATCTTTTCTACACAACGTAAAAGAAACCTACCTAATCCTCCCTCAAAATCTTTTCTACACAACGTAAAAGAAAACTTCCTAATCCTCCTTGAAAATCTTTTATACACAACGTAAAAGAAACCTTCCTAATCCTCCCTCAAAATCTTTTCTACACAACGTTAAAGAAACCTTCCTAATCCTCCTGTAAAATCTTTTATACACAACGTAAAAGAAACCTTCCTAATCCTCCCTCAAAATCTCTTATACACAACGTAAAAGAAAACTTCCTAATCATCCTTGAAAATCTTTTATACACAACGTAAAAGAAACCTTCCTAATCCTCCCTCAAAATCTCTTATACACAACGTAAAAGAAAACTTCCTAATCATCCTTGAAAATCTTTTATACACAACGTAAAAGAAACCTTCCTAATCCTCACTCAAAATCTTTTCTACACAACGTAAAAGAAACCTTTCTAATCCTCCTTGAAAATCTTTTATACACAACGTAAAAGAAACCTTCCTAATCCTCCCTCAAAATCTTTTCTACACAGCGTAAAAGAAAACTTCCTAATCCTCCTTGAAAATCTTTTATACACAACGTAAAAGAAACCTTCCTAATGCTCCCTCAAAATCTTTTCTACACAACGTAAAAGAAACCTTCCTAATCCTCCTTGAAAATCTTTTATACACAACGTAAAAGAAACCTACCTAATCCTCCCTCAAAATCTTTTCTACACAACGTAAAAGAAACCTTCCTAATACACCTTGAAAATCTTTTATACACAACGTAAAAGAAACCTTCCTAATCCTCCCTCAAATCTTTTCTACACAACGTAAAAGAAACCTTCCTAATCCTCCCTCAAAATCTTTTCTACACAACGTAAAAGAAACCTTCCTAATCCTCCCTCAAAATCTTTTCTACACAACGTAAAAGAAACCTTCCTAATCCTCCTTGAAAATCTTTCATACACAACGTAAAAGAAACCTTCCTAATCCTCCCTCAAAATCTTTTCTACACAACGTAAAAGAAACCTTCCTAATCCTCCTTGAAAATATTTTCTACAGAACGTAAAAGAAACCTACCTAATTCTCCCTCAAAATCTTTTCTACACAACGTAAAAGAAACCTTCCTAATCCTCCTTGAAAATCTTTTATACACAACGTAAAAGAAACCTTCCTAATCCTCCCTCAAAATCTTTTCTACACAACGTAAAAGAAACCTTCCTAATCCTCCTTGAAAATCTTTTATACACAACGTAAAAGAAACCTTCCTAATCCTCCCTCAAAATCTTTTCTACACAACGTAAAAGAAACCTTCCTAATCCTCCTTGAAAATCTTTTCTACACAACGTAAAAGAAACCTACCTAATCCTCCCTCAAAACCTTTTCTACACAACGTAAAAGAAACCTTCCTAATACTCCTTGAAAATCTTTTATACACAACGTAAAAGAAACCTTCCTAATCCTCCCTCAAAATCTTTTCTACACAACGTAAAAGAAACCTTCCTAATCCTCCTTGAAAATCTTTTATACACAACGTAAAAGAAACCGTCCTAATCCTCCCTCAAAATCTTTTCTACACAACGTAGAAGAAACCTTCCTAATCCTCCCTCAAAATCTTTTATACACAACGTAAAAGAAACCTTCCTAATCCTCCCTCCAAATCTTTTCTACACAACGTAGAAGAAACCTTCCTAAACCTTTATTTATTACCCATTTTTGTCTATACTTCCTGATTGTGGTCATATTTCAATCAGTGTGATATACTACAGTTAGAAAAAGTACAAAATCGCTTTACCAAAATTATACCTGAAACTAAAAATATACCTTAAGTCAATTGCACGTTCTCACTTGAAACTTAGACTTGATTAAATACAGATATATTTAGAATTCAATTAATGATATAGTTTACGATAAATATTTCATTAAAAGCCAGTATAAATCCGCCAGATGAAATTTATTAAAAAACAACTGCTGCCATGTCGTCTGAACATACAAAAATATTTTTTGGCAGAGCAGATAGTGAATGAGTGTAACACTCTTCTGCTTTCAAATGCGAGATCAAAAGACATTTCGAAAATATTAGCAGATCGTAGCTGCACTTGTATACAGTGAGTTTTTTCCACTTTCTTAAATGCTTTTCTAATTCAATGTTTCGATTATTTCTGTCGTCTGCATCTTACAAGTTTTCTTTGTTAAATCTTTTACCTCCCGTTTGTTTGTGCATTTGTTAGGTTGATAATTATTTTTTCTAAAATACATCCATGGCAGTTTCTACCTACTTTTACTATCAGTAACAATTGTCTCTCTAAACTAGAATGTTATGCGATGGATCCAATTTAAAATGCGTAATAATGACTATGAACCTCCCAAAATGGCCACTCTGTCATCATTTTGACCCAAATCAATAGGCATCCAGAAGGTATAGGAAATAACCAAGGATCTGGAATACAATTGACGCCTGTAAAAATCTATGCGAACATATGACGCCGCATGATCAATAATATCCCCGTCTATCATCTGTGGATACATTAAAATACATCTTATTAAATGGGGAAGTGATTAAATATCTTCTGACCTTTTTTAAGCAATTCATCCCAAGCAAGGCGATAATGTCTAATAATAATAATTCTAGTCCATTAAAAAGTCAACCGCTGTCCTATCTTTTGAACATAAGATAATATTCCTTTCAACAGCGAGTAAAAATGACACCCTTCATCTTTTGGTAGTTAATGCAAAGAATTTAGACAAGACCAAAGGACTTTTTGAAAATACTGACACATCGTAACTCTACTTATGTATACTTATATGCTTTTCGAATCGAATGTTTCGATTATTCTTGTCGTCTGCATGTGACAAATGTTCTTTGTTATAACTTTTACCTTCCGTCTGTTTCCCCACTTTAGGCTAATGGCTGCTGGGTTGGTAATAATAAGAAATAAAATGGAAATATGGCAACAGCATTGGAAAGAATATAAAAAAGACTGTTGAGAATGACTGATAATTGTTTTCTAATCCAGATATTTGCTTTGTGAACATTATATGAACGGTTATGATCATTATATGAACGGCTACGATCATTATATGAACGGTTACGATCATTATATGAACAGTTACGGTCATTATATGAACGGTTACGATCATTATATGAACGGTTACGGTCATTATATGAACGGTTACGATCATTATATGAACAGTTACGGTCATTATATGAACGGTTACGGTCATTATATGAAAGGTTACGATCATTATATGAACGGTTACGGTCATTATATGAACAGTTACGGTCATTATATGAACGGTTACGGTCATTATATGAACGGTTACGATCATTATATGAACGAAGAACATATTCAGTGATGTTGTTAAGAACTGGTCTTTAACTCTAAGATATTAAATATTAATTACTAAGCTGAGTTATAACTTATTTCCGTTTTGGGGAAACAATTGTAATTTATTACGTTATTCTACCGACCGACTCTACGTTCCACTACTACTACTACTGACTTGACTCCTACTACTCTACTCGACTTGACTCGACTTGACTGTCGGGTATTCACTGGCAGTATTATATGTATACCTTGGGTGAGTCCATTTGTGTAAAAAGGGGTGACTCCTCAACACCCCCTCCTTAGATCTTTTTTTGGGGGGGGGGTTAGTATTTTTTCCTATTATGGTTGATAATCAGAGGTTCGGTAAATTTTCTCTTCCTGTTTGACCTTCTGCTTTCTGTGTCTTCCTGTGGTCTTTGAATCTCAAAAGCTTCAAAGATTGCATCCATTGAATCGTCATTTTCTATAGGTGACGAGCTTGGCTCCTCAACCTGTCTATTTTGTATTTGGTCAATATGTCTTCTGCGGGTAAACATTTCGCCTTGTACTGTGTACATCACATTTCCTAGTCTGTTAATTATTGTGCCAGACCCCCAGTAACCCATATTGTTTCTGAACATCCTAAAGTAAACCCGTTCTCCTGGTTTAAATGATCTCTTGGGTACTATAGGTGTATGCTGGTTTTTGTTCTTGTTCGGCAATAACTTATCAAACACAGACCGTATTCTCCGGGTAAACATCACTTCCACTGGTGAAAGACCAGATGGTGTGTTCCCGTTAGGTGTTATTCTGTATACTTCGAGAAACTGTTGAATAGCTTTTTCTGTCGGTACATCCTCTACTTTTTTTAGAGCTCTCTTTAGTGTGTCTACGAATCTTTCAGCCCGTTAGACCGTGGGTGGTACGGAGCTATCTTAATATGCTTTACTTGGTACGTCTCACAGAATTCTTTGAAGTCGCTGGAGGTAAATTGTGTACCGTTATCAGTTACCAAGCTATCCACGACGCCGAATCTCGCGAATAATTCATGTAAACAGTTTATAGTATTTTCTGTCGTCGGGTATTTGAATCTAAAAACCTCTGGCCATTTACTGAAACTATCTACTGTTATTAAGTAGTAGTAACCTCTATGGGTCCCGCATAATCCACATGTATTCTGGACCACGGTCTGTCCACCTTAGGCCATGGTTTATGTATAGCAGTTGGTGCTTTTGCCGCAGCAGCACAGCCTTTACATCTTTCCACCATTTGCGTAATATCATTGTCCATTTTAGGCCAATAGACGAAACTTCTCATAAGTGCTTTCATCCGGTTTTTCCTAGATATCCTAAGTGAAAATCCTTCAAAATCCGCCTTTGTAACGATTTTGGTATGACCACTCTTTCGTTATATAATAATATGTGATCACAAATTGAGAAGCTGTCTGCTAAATTCCTTTCCTTTTCTTCTATTTTCTTCTTGGTATTCTGAATAAATTCATCCTTTTTCGCTTCTCTTCTCATCTCTAGCAAAGTCACAGGTAGTTCCTTTACTGTATTGTATAACACTTTACTGATTTCATCTTCGGCTTGCAACGCCGCTATTACCGAGTCTTCCTGCGGTTCGCATTTTGCAGGTATTAATCGCGATAGTCCATCAACGTGCCCAATTTTCTTCGATGGTAAGAACTCAAGTTTGAAATTGTAGTTCAGTAACGTAGTCCCCCATCTTAGAAGTCTGTTAGCTGTATAGATTGGTAATCCTTTTCTTGATCCAAAAATCGTAAGAAGAGGTTTGTGGTCCGTTTGAAGCGTAAACTCTCTCCCATATATATATCTGTGAAAACGAGTTACGGCGAATAAAATGCCTAGTGCTTCCTTTTCAATCTGTGAATAATTTCTCTCCGCTGGTAACAATGATCTCGATGCGTGAGCTATGGGTTTCTTTGTGCCATCCCGCATCTTGTTTAGAATACAAGCTCCTACTCCCTGTGAGCTCGCGTCACTCGCGATAATAATTTCTAGTTTTGGGTCGAAATGAGTTAGTGCTAGCTCAGAAGTTCATTTTTGTATTATCTCCTTAAACGCTTTCTGACAGTCTTCTGTCCAATTCCATTTGTTCTCTTTTTTTATTAATTCGTTGGGTGGGGGGCTCAATCTGTGCATATTTTCAATAAATTCGCCGTAGTAGTTTGCTAGGCCAAGAAAACTTTGTAATTCTGCGACATGTTTTGGTTCAGGTATTTTTTTTATCGCAGATTCCCTGTCTGGATCCGGCTTTCTGCCACTTTCATTAATTATATAGCCTAAGTATTTGATTTCATTTAAGAAAAAATCACATTTTTTTCCTTTTACTTTAAACCCAAAGTCCTGAAGTTTTTTGAAAACTTCCTTTATGTGCGACTCATGCTCTTCCACATTGTCGCTTTTAATTAGAATGTCTTTCACCCCAAATGGTAGTCTGTTGAATTTGTACAGTCCTTTGTGCGTATTAATACATAGAATTTTCGTACTCTCTTCTTGTACTGGGATCTGCAGATAAGCCTCGTTTAAATCTGTTTTAGAAAATACTTTCCCGCTGTTCAGCTTAGTAAATATTTCCCCCGGGCTTGGTAATGGGTAATAATGGTCTTTTATAGCCTTATTTAGCCCAGTGGAGAAATCTGCGCATACACGGATTTCTTCTGATTTCTTTTTTACATAGACTACTGGTGCCGCCCATTCACTAAACTCTATTTTTGAAAGAATCCCAGTTTGTTTAAGTCTCTCTAATTCTTTGTCGATTTTTTCTATAGTAGCAAACGGCACGTTTCGCTTCTTTTTAAATACTGGTTGGACGTTTTCTTTTAATTCAATTCTAGCTGCAAATTTGTTACATCGTCCCAACCCGTTCGAAAATACTTCTGGGAATTGATTATGTAATTCTTCCTTTAACTTTGTCGCTTCTGATGGTTCTCACTTTATCTTTTTACAAAAAGAACTGATAGGTAAATCCCATACGTTGAACTTTTGTATCCAGTCTGTGCCCACCAGATTTTCTGTATCTTTCATTACGAATATCTTGAGCATTTTCGTTTTTCCGTGGAATTTCACATTTAAGATCACTTCTGCTTCGAATTTTATACGCTTCCCTGTAACTGACTTAGCAATTTTCTGCGTATGTATCATGGTCGGTCTATTAAGCTTTCTCCATGTCTGTAGGTTAATTATCGTTAAATCCGAACCTGTGTCTAGTTGTAATTTTATCTTTTTACTTAAAATTTCAAGTTCCACGTATTTTCTTTTGTTAATATTGTCTTCGTCGTGCATTCTAGTAGCTCTTATATTACTAGTAAATTTTCTGTTCCTACATTGGGATGCCTCGTGACCCATTTTTCCACACGCTTGAGATTTTTTATATTTAAAACGACAATCCTTATTCCAGTGTAGTCCTCCACATCGATAACATGCAGATGGGAGGAGCTTATATTTGCTTTGATTTTTGTCATAATTTGTCCTATACGTTATACTTTTTCCATTATTATAGAATTTTTGTTTTCTTTCCGGGGAGAGTGAAAATCTTTTTTCATTATTATAGAATTTTTGTTTAACTTACGTATATGTGCTACTCCTGATTCCTCGATATCCTTCGAGTCTTTCTTTATACTCAGGCATTTTTGGCAGTCTTTTGATAATTTTTGTAGTGTTTATCCAGGTTTATGCAGTTAAATTAGGTTTAGACATTTCCAACTTTTGTGAAATAGTGACGTCTTTGGACTGAAAAGCTCTGTAAGGCATGTAACTGCTTCGTCAAACGTTAACTCATTTGTCTTTTTTTTGGCAAAATGTAATCCACAAATTTTGTGTATTCGTCTGTTCCTAATTTTCTGAGCAACAGACGTAGCTTCTTTGCTTTTGTCCAGTTTTGACAATCGATGTTGTAGATGTCTTCATAACGTCTGAAATAATCCCCGAAATTTTTATCCTCTTCTAGGGAGTAAGTGAATGTTTCTATCGTATTCCACACTGCGTCTTGAGAAAAAGTCGCCACTTTCTCAATATTTTGTTGTTTGTTACCCGCTACATTTAATATTAGTTCCCGGAGTTGCATTTGTCTTTCTTGATTTTCCTTCTGCGTTTGTAGTAATTGCTTTTGCCACTTCTCTTCCATTCTTTCTTGGAATTGTAACTGCTGTTCATTTTGTCTTTCTTGGAGTTGTAATTGCTGTTCATTTTGGTATTTTACAAGTTCTACTAAAATACTTTTAAAACCATTCATGATAAGAGTCTTACGAAAAACTCGATTTTCCGTATTTTGATCCTCGTAAATCTTTGTCGCCAAGTTGTTGTGGATACTGGCAAAAAACAGCAATTTTTTCTTTTGAGTCTCCGAGAAGTGCAAATTCTTGTTGCCCAAGCTGTTGTGATGAGAAGAGAGAATTTTTTTCTTTCCGTGTAGGTCCCAATTTCTCGTCACCAAGTTATTGTGGTCGGCAAGGGAGAATTTTTCTTTTTTCCTTTTCCTTTCCCGTGTGAGTTCCAATTCCTCGTCGCCAAGTCGTTGTGATCGACGAGGGAGAATTGTTTTTTTTTCCTTCTTCCCGTGTGAGTTCGATATCCTCGTCACCAAGTTGTTGTGAACAACGAGGGAGATTTTTTTTTCTTCCCGTGTGAGTTCGATATCCTCGTCGCCAAGTTGTTGTGAATTCCGGGATGAAATCCGGTACCAATAATAACAAACGCCAAGAATGAATATAGGAAAATAAATGTATTAATGTAATAATACAAACTGGTAATACAGGTTAGTAGTTCCAGGAATGCGGGGTTAGTTGACAAATATATATAAAGTCTTTGGTATCGACGTATCGCTGTATGACTACTTACTGAGTCTAATTGCTCGTGACTGTGACTCTTGCCGTTACGTTATTCTACTGTCCGACCGACTCAACGTTTCACTACTACTACTACTGACTTGACTCCACTTGACTCCTACTACTCTACTTGACTTGACTCGACTTGACTGTCGGATATTCACTGGCAGTAGTATATGTATACCTTGGGTGAGTCCATTTGTGTAAAAAGGGGCGACCCCTCAAGAGTAACATAAAAATATAGATAGAAAAAGAAATGTTAAGATAGCGAGGGTAACAAAGCAATGCCCGGAGCCTCAAATCAGGCTTCCTCCCGCGGTCAGTGCATTCGAGGACAGTACACACCAAGTCCAGGGTTCGCAATGAAAATCTACGAAATTTTGCTTAAAAGGAATCGATAATTGACAACTCATTGCAAATAATGGTGAAAATATATTGGAATAAAATAGAGTTCTATTTTTCCTTTTTGAGGAATAAAAATAATAAAGAAAAAACGGAAATTATTTGTAACTCTATCTACTGTTAATATATATATATATATATATATATATAGTGTAACCCGGATATAAGAGACCCGGATATGAGAGAAATCTGGATATAAGAGAGATTTTCTCTGGTCACAAATTAGAGCCTGTGTTAATAAAACAAAATAGACCAAACCCGGATATAAGAGAAACCCGGATTTAAGATAACCCCGGATATAAGAGACTTCTTCTCTGGTCCCGACAACTCTCTTATATCCGGGTTACACTGTATATATAAACTATTTTTTTTTATTATAAAACTTTTGATTTCGGCAATTCCTGATGTGAATTATTTACGATCCGTGTTTCTTTTTACTTTCAGATTACATCTTTACACCATGTCTCGAGCTCTGTTCGCCTCCACCTTGCAAGCTCTCAAGAGCGTCAAGGACAATCCCTATGTCCAGTACATCGGCCTCAACTTGGCCAATATCTCCAAGCTTCCTCCGGGTTACACAAAAGTTCGAGTGAAGAAAACACGGCTCGAGATGGTCCAAATTACTGCGGCTGTTTGCGGGATCGAACTCTGTTACGCTGCCGAAACGGCCTTCGTTAGTCCGATCCTCCTAAAGCTAGGCGTACCCGTCATCTACATGACGTGGGTGTGGTGTTTGAGTCCTTTGCTCGGATTTTTCCTGGTACCCTTACTGGGTTCCATGAGCGACAGATGCAGGCTGAAACTTGGCCGGAGGCGACCGTTCATTCTTGTGATGACAGCTGGGATTATATTTGGATTGATCCTCGTTCCAAACGGAGAGTGGCTTGGTTTAATGATGGGGGATATATTACCCAGTGACTACGTAACAAGCATGCAAAATGGTTCAAACTTATTGTCGGATGGTGCTACCGAGTTTAATGAGCTATCAACACCTGCGCCACCAGAGAAACATTGGTTACAAATCCGAGGCGTCATTCTAACAATTATCGGAGTTGTTATGTTGGATTTCAACTGTGATGCTTGCCAGTCGCCATCACGTTCTTATCTTCTCGATGTCACTATCCCTGAAGATCACAAAACAGGTATCATTACTTTCACGGTAATGGCGGGACTTGGAGGCAGCGTCGGTTACATCATGGGTAGCATCAAGTGGAATGCGGAAACCCTAGGTTCGGCGTTTGAGGGCCACGTCCGTTTGGTTTTTACGGTTGTCCTATGTGTGTTCATTCCTTGTATATTGTCGACAGTGACGAGTGTTAAAGAGACGCCATTGGACGAGTTAGATATTGACGTGAAAGACTATCAAAAGAAAAAGAAGAAAATAGGCAAATCGAAATATGAAAAGTTTGAAAATGAAAGCGATTCAAGTGATGATAGCGGGGACAAACCACCCGTCCAAATGTACGGTGCAGTCGATCCAACATTGCCTCCGAGTGAAAACGGGAGGGTACTTACAGAAATGGGAACGCTGGATTGCCAGATGAAATACGAAAAGGAGAACGAGTCCGTTCCAAATTTTAAGAAGGTCTCTGATACTGAACTCAATGACCACACTGATTGTGACACCATACAAATTTCGACAGATGTGACTCTAAAGACATACCTTCAGTCGATTATCCGCATGCCAAAATCCCTTTTCATCCTTTGTATAACGAATCTCTTTTGTTGGATGTCTCTCGTTTGCTACTCCCTTTTTTTCACAGACTTTGTTGGGCAAGCAGTGTATGACGGTGACCCAAACGCCCCAAAAGGTAGCGACCGACATGAAAATTATGAAGCGGGTGTTCGTCTTGGTTCTTTCGCTATGTCTTTATATTCATTTTCATGCGCCGTGTATTCGTTAGCGTTCGAAAGACTGGTGAAAAGATTCAGTAAGTATAATGTTTATATATTATTTGTATATTATATATTATTTGTATTATGTCAACTTATATCCCCATGGTGACAATTTAAACCGATGATTTTTTTTTCCATGTATTGTTAACTTTTTTCTTAAAATGTGTATTTTTGATGTAGCATACCTACGGACGATAAGGGGTATGTCCCCATTCGCATAAATACAATAGTAAATACTGTATGTTGGTCTGCAGTTGAAGATTCGTTTCCAGCTGTGTTGGTCAAACTCTCTGCATCCGGGCAGAGAGGTTCCCCAGACAAAGCTATATCGAAGGGCAGAGTCACGTCTTGGGAAACAGCTACTCGACACCCGTTTCTACGAAGAATTTTTGGCCGAGTCTACGGGCTCGGATAACCCACAATAAATTCGGCCTTGTGCGACATCTGATAGATATCCTGCTGTTGGAGATTCAATTGAGAATTCACTTGACTCACTTCTAGCAGTTGACTACTACTTCTACTTGCTGCTGGCGAATCTTATATGTGTTGTTCTTGTTCTAAGTATTATCGTTCATTACCAATCATTGTGTGAATATTCTATTCAGAAACCTTCCCTAGGTTACAACAATTTTCTTGATTTTAAATGAAAACGTAGACATTTTCCTGGCATATTTCAATGAAATTTTCTCTTCCAAAATTATAGTTTATTATTATATTTTAGATATCTGAAAAAAGAAGACGTCAATTTAAACTGATTTCAAAAGGATATGGGTTGATAAAGTATTTAATATTGCCTGGGATAAATTACTTACGTTCTTAAGAAACTTAAAAGACAAAAGATTGATTTTATTATTGATAATTATTTATAAAAAAAAATTAGTTTTTTTCAGCTTCAATATCAAATGATAATTTATTATTCTTTAGGTCTTTTTATAGCTTCTTTGACTTCCTCATCACTAGGTTCGTTGTTGTTTATGTTTGGGGACACACTTTAATTGTCCAGGTATGCGTAACCATATATACAAAATACTCTACACACGCAGATAAGTATCGATGTATTTTGAGAGCATCAGACTTGTTCAAATTTACACTTTGCTGTCAAGATATCCTTTGCCATATATTAGTAGGTGTAACCAAGTTGTTTTCGGGTGTTATTTCTATTAACACTCGCTCCACTCTCTTAAATTGCTTATTGCGAATATCTGTATAATTATCAAATAATAACCTTATTCAACACAAAGCAGAACTGCACCATAACTAGCGATTAAAAGGGAAAAAATGACAAATAAGTGTCGATCGCACGCTGTTTTGATTCAATTCTTCTGTGATTCGTGCCGCAAGCAGCCTAATTTCAGTTCTTGCATTGCCACAGGAACAAAAATTCAATAATACTGCAGAAGCAACCCAAAATATACCTAAGGTTTATAGAAAAGGTTATTTAAATGAAATCGCTAAAGAGACGGCTTAAAAGATATTTTAAAAATGGTGACCTAAGATGTGCTACAAATATATCGTTCTGTTTACCGGAGATATTTCTTTGAACTTGATAGATACTGCTATTACGGCTGAAGTGTTCACTCAAAAACAGAATTCAAGCAGTTCGACAGTTCATCATCTACAAAAATTTAGAAAGTTGTCTAAACACAGAAAATGGGTTCCACATGATTTGACAGAAGTCAACTGTCGCTCAAGCAACTTAATGCATTTCTGTGGGCGCATTTCGAACTTACCTGATGAAGAAATATGTTTATTTCATAAGACTGGCTTAGTAGATTGGAACAAGATAACGTTAAATCTTCAGTGAGGTTGCGACGGAATCTTTTACTTTGATTTCCTACTAATTACCACCAGAGGTGCTTTGGAGGAAAAGAAACTCCGTTTGACCGTAAAGGTGTAATGTCCAATTTTATTTCAGGGTCCTAGAGTACAGTGTTTTACTATAGCGTAAAGCCTACCCTGGTAGGCTTTGCATTCTAACTCTAACCACACTAAGTTAAATATATTCACGGAAATATAAAATACACCAGTATACAATCGAGAATTACAAAGTGTGTCCCTAAACATAAACAACAACGAACCTAGTGATGAGGAAGTCAAAGAAGCTATAAAAAAAGACCTAAAGAGTAATAAATTATCATTTGATATTGAAGCTGAAATGTTGAATCTAAGAACAAGTTGTTCAGTTTCATGAAGGAAATATGGAATCAGAAAAGCGCCTCAATGCAGGTGGATATATCACGAATTAATGCACTATGGGAAGAAAAGTATGCCTCAAAACCCTCACATGAACAGCGGTATCTCAATTATGCTGAAAGTATGACTGAACATTGTATTAACTAGGAGTTGGCATTCATAAAAAGCTGAGAGGTTTTCTATGAAAGCCAATTCACTCCTCAATTTGACTTTCATTTCTTATAAGAGGTTTGAAAACAGACAAGCAATAAAACCTCTCACCCTCACATTAATATCGTCAAGTCTATCACTAGTGGTCTAAAATATCCAGAGAAGCCGTGTTTAAACTCTGGCAAGTTTTCGATGCCATTAGGTTTTAATGGAAAATGACCGAAGCCATATTGAATTATATGCATGAATTTTAACAGATGCTTTTGTATTAGTGTTACACCGGCCTTTCTAACACAAGGGAATTACACCGGTTCTCATTGTATATAGTGCCAGTAATACCTACCCGGGGTGTAAGCAGCGACAGTCCTTTTTGGACGTCTCAGCTATTCGGTCGAACTCTCTGCCTCTGAGGCAGAGGGGAACTCTCTGCCCAAAGGCAGAGAGGAACTCGGACGAGGCTCCGCCGAAGGGCAGAGCCTCGTTCGAGGTGGTTGACCACCCCGATCCTGTTTATACGGGTTCTACGGGAAATTTTTGCCCGAGCCTACGGGCTCGGAAAGCCCACATTAAACCGGCCTTGTGCCACATTCGACACACGTGGGCGTGTTGTTAAACATCGTAAGCAGCGACAGTCCTTTTTGGACGTCTCAGCTAGCCGGTCGAACTCTCTGCCTCTGAGGCAGAGGGGAACTCTCTGCCTTTGGGCGGGGAGGAACCCGGACGAGGTTCCGCCGAAGGGCAGAGCCTCGTTTGGGGAGGTTGACCACCCCGATCCCGTTTATACGGGTTCTACGGGAAATTTTTGCCCGAGCCTACGGGCTCGGAAGCCCACATTAAACCGGCCTTGTGCCACATTTGACACACGTGGGCGTGTTAATAAACATCGTAAGCAGCGACAGTACTACAACTGCCTAGCTGAGTAGTACCCGTTTCCTACCTTTGTATCTGTGATGTTAAATACACTTGTTCCTTAAACCAACCTCGACTTGATTTTTTTCTTTTTACTATTGTGCCACGACACAACAATTAGTTTTAATAATATTCTTTTATTGGGGCTTTAAAAGCGTAATTTTAAATGTATATATAAATATATACAGAAATATATTAAAACAAAGGGAGAGGAAAAGAATGGATAAGAAATAACAAAAAAGAGGCTAACCAGTTATTGCTCCCCTCTCAAGCGAGGGCAAAATATATAAATATGTGCACAACAACTACAAAAGAGGAAAGAAAAATACTACCAGAGAATCATCAGTATCAGTCAAAGCCAGGTTACATTTAGGCCCAGTAACTATTCTTTTTGCTTATATAGGGAAGGTTGCTTAGACTTAATATAAAAGGACTCAAGCATTTCCAATGATAATCAGAATGTGCTCTGTTGACTACTGGAAAAAATATTTGGTAAAAGATGACGCAGAAAACCGGATTATTTAAGTGTTCCACAAGTGTTGCTTTTAACATATTTATGTCTACGAGGATTTTTCTTGGATGCCCATCAGCTCCGTTGCTACGGACCTCTTGACTGGCTCCACACCTTCAAAACAGGTCCCCTTGATTATCTCATTGAGCTTGGGGAAAAGAAGAAAGTCACAATGAGCAAAATCAGGGGAATAAGGAGATTGTTCTAGTACGGCGATATTCTCGACCAGGAACAGCAGGATGCTTAGGGCGTTGTGAGCTGGTGCATTGTCGTGGTGAAGCGGCCACGATTTGTCCCGCCACAACTCTAGTCTCTTCTCGCGCAGTGAGCGAACAAACGCCGCAGGATCTCTGTGTAGACTTGCCGATTGATCGCCTGGCCCTGTGTCAAGAACTCACTGTGGACGATGCCTTTCACATCGAAGAAGAAACCAAGTCCCATTACTTCTCAGACAGACCTCATATATTTATACTTTTAAAATGTCCGTTTTTAAAGCACTAATAAAAGTTTGTACTCCACTGGTTATTTAATACCCTAGTTATGCTTAACAAGCAGTAAGTGCTTCCCCATCCTGTAGCTCTTGGGATAATTTGTGCCATTTCACTCTTGTCTATGCATCTTTGTTGACTCCAGGGCAACGTATTTATCAACTGTGATAATCGTGTCAAGACGAACGTTCACGCCTCCACAAACTTTTGTACGCAAGTTCAAACGACGATTCAGATTATCGTCGTTTCGTGAACGCAGCATTCAATTTCCGAGTTAAGAAACTACTGATTGCTTCCAAATGACTGTGAACGGTTGGATGAGTCTAATTAAGCGGCTGCACTGTTTCCCCGATTAGCCCCACTACGGGCACACTGATTTTCACAACTTAACGCAATTTATGCTGATACATTTCCAATAACCGTCCACTTCATGGCTCATCCAGTGGCGCAAATTCCGTGAAACACAGGGAACACCCATAAGCTGCTATATAAGAGTCCTTCTCTTTGGTTAATTCACCTCAGATACCCTGCCGAACTGGGATCGACTTTGAAATCATGCAGCAAACACGAACGAAAATGCATAAACGAAATTATTTTTTTAATTAATCAGCGTTTTAAGACTGGTAACGCAGATCAACGTGAAGATAAAGGAAAACTATAATAATAAATATAAATAAATTCAACAAGATACGATAGATACGGTAAGATAGTTGAACAAAACTTACCCAACCTTACTACAACACTTTTTTTCTAATCGTCTGTGCGCATGGTGTAATTTAATAGAGTTGTAAAACAATAAGTACAGAACTCTCAAACAAAGAGAAACACAGTATGAAAATATAAAAAAAATACATTTGTACAGTAAAAATATCAACATTAAATTTTCATAGAAAAAATATCAACAATACATTTTTATAGTAAAAATATCAAAAATATAATTTTGTAGTAAAAATACCAACAATACGTTGTTATAGTAAAAATACCAACAATACATTTTCATAGTAAAATTATCAAAAATACATTTTTATAGTAAAAATACCAACAATACATTTTTATAGTAAAAATGTCAACAATACATTTTTATAGTAAAATACCAACAATACATTTTTATAGTCAAAATATCAAAAATATATTTTTGTAGTAAAAATACCAACAATACATTTTTATAGTAAAAATACGAACAATACATTTTTATAGTAAAAGTACCAACAATACATTTTTATAGTAAAACTATCAACAACATATTATTATAGTAAAAATACCAAGAATACATTTTCATAGTAAAAATATCAAAAATATAATTTTATAATAAAAATACCAACAATATATTTTTATTGTAAAAATATAAAAAATGTATTTTTATAGTAAAAATATCAAAAATGTATTTTTATAGTAAAAATATCAAAAATATATTTTTATAGTAAAAATACCAACAATACATTTTTATAATAAAAGTACCAATACATTTTTATAGTAAATATAACAACAAATCCTTTTTATAGTAAAATTATCAAAATTACATTTTATAGTAAAAATATCAAAAATATATTTTTGTAGTAAAAATACCAACAATACATTTTTATAGTAGTAATATCAACAATACATTTTTGTAGTAAAAATACCAACAATACATTTTTATAGTAAAAATACCAACAATACATTTTTATTGTAAAAGTACTAACAATACATTTTTATCGTAAAAATATCAACAATACATTTTTATAGTAAAAATACCAACAATACATTTTATAGTAAATATTTATAAAATATATTTTTGTAGTAAAATTATCAGCAATATATTTTTATAGTAAAAATACCAACAATACATTTTTATAGTGAAAATACCAATAATACATTTTTATAGTAAATATATCAACAAAACATTTTTATAGTAAAATTATCAAAATTACATTTTATAGTAAAAATATCAAAAATATTTTTTTGTAGTAAAAATACCAACAATGCATTTTTATAGTAAAAATATCAAAAATATATTTTTATTGTAAAAATACCAACAATATATATATAAAATTACCAGTAATACATATTTATAGTTGAATATCTTTAGCACAGCCTATTTTACAGGGTGTCCCACAAAAAATCAGGAAATGTTAGATTTACTATATGATGAAAAAAAATTAACCAACATACAATTTTTTTAACCATTTGTTGTTCCAGGATGCCACAGTCATCAAATTTTCAAAGTGAGGTGATTGTTCTCTTTAAGAAAAAAAATCGCACTTGGGGACTGAAAAAATGCCAAAAAATATTACCAGAGTTTTTTAGTTTGAACACCATATCTAGCATTTGTGTTTTTTGTTCTGTTTTTAAACTACGACACTTCTATCCTTTCCTTTTGTTTCAAATAACTGTAACAAAAATTCAAACAAAATTAAATAAACTGTACCAAATTTCCTGTTTTTTCCTATACAAATACCCAACCATCAGTGTATAAGACGCAGGTTGAGTTCACCTAATATAGCCAGGTATGCAAGATATGATGTGCATTTATGTAAATTTCATTGATGTAATTGTTTTATAAAGAGAAAATTAAAATTAAAATAGCAAAAACACTCGAGATAATATTATATTTTCCACTGACACGAAGTAGATTTGTGTTGAATTAAATGACATGTCTCCTGCTGTTTATTCTCTGTTCTGTGCTAGACAATCTTCCTCAGCGTAATCTATTTTGCACCTTTATAAGTCTACCATTCATTAGTCTACCATTCATTAGTCTACCATTCATTCATTAGTCTACCATTCATTCTGGTCCGATGCTTCTGCTATATATTTAGAGATTCTTGGCAAAATCCAAAGAAGAATCCGCAATGATATCGGTCCCGATCTGGCATACAGGCTTCACTCACTTCTCTAACACCATAGCATAGCTTCCGTGAACCTTTTCTATAAATACCTTCATGGTAATTGTTCTAATGAACTATCCTCTTTTTTCATTTGGGTTTTCATTTTTAAACGTTGTTACAAATGGTGAAAGAAAAAAAGATCATTCCGGCCTTCAATAATGGTACCAAAATTCATACTCTGGCTTCCATCTTCAAATCCATTCAAGAACCATCAAGAGAACGATGATTAAGTTTTAAAAAAGAGGGAACATTAGAGAGGAAAACTGGATCAGGAAGTCACAACAGGAAGGGGGATCATCATTTCAACTTAGAACTAGAGAGATCACTTAGAAAAGATCCAACTCAATCCATAAAACGTTTGGCACGTGAGTGGAGAGTTTCACTTATGATAGTCCAAATAGCTGAAAATGAAATCGTACGTGAAACGTGTAAGTTAACTTGTTACTCCAAGACAGAAAGTTAGAAGGTTAGAGAAGGCGAAGATCATCTTGAATAAGTTGGAAAATGATCTTGGAATAGTATATATATATATATATATATATATATATATATATATATATATATATATAAGCAAATATGTGGATGTAGATCCGACGGTATGATGAAAATGTGGAAAAGACAAAGCAAAATCTGAATATGTAAGTTTACGGTTTTACATATTCGGATTTTGCTTTGTCTTTTCCACATTTTCATCATATATATATATATATATATATATATATATATATATATATATATATATATATATATATATATATATAAACTTTATTTCAATCCTTCATGAGCTTCCGATCCTTAGCCATGTTTAATTAATGATCTTTTCGTTTATGATTGATTTCATCACAATTCTTCTGTTAAGCTTGGAGAGTAATTATACATTCTTATTGTTCAAAGTAGAATCCAATAGTGTTGTTAAATCTTCTGAGAACTGCAGTAAGATATCTTTAATCATTTCTACGATACAACTGTTCAAAGCTTAATCTAACAAATGGACAATTTCGCTTTTACACGATTTGGACTATTTTGCTGTTACAACAGGTATATGTGGTTTATATGTAAACTGTTCCCTGCTTGTCTGTGTAGTAAAAGTGACACTGATAACATTTTTCGCTTTCGGCGTAATTAAGCGTACCCATGTGTTACCGTATGTATATAGATACATTTCTTCCCTGCAATATATTTAGAACCAATCGCCGCTTGTTACGTGGAATATCGTTATTGAATGACAAGGGACTCGTGATGCAGCACAAAAGTTCACTCGAAAAGATTAATTAAAGTTTTTCTTCTCTTTTATTTTCTTTTTTTTTCCTTTTTTTTTTCATTCTGTTGCGGGTTTTGACATTCTTATAAACAATCTGAAAATCCATCGAATCATTTCGATTCTGTCCTGTCATGAATAATAAACACCACTAAAGTGAAGCACTCTCCAAATAACCATGACTGGCAAATCTCAGATAAAATTGCCTGACAGGACACAATAAACAACTAAATAGACTATTTTTTCAACGCATAAGCCGAGTGACATGCGGGGAACAAACTTATTAACCCCTCTATCAATAAGCACACCGATTTACAAGAAACTCAAGTTTAAGAAGAATATAGTGTTACTGATTTGCTGTAAATTAAAAGAAAAATAATTTTCTATTTAATCAAAACATCCATAATTCGTTTAGAATTTACTGTAAATGATTTGAATTAACATAAAAGCATTAGTTCGTGACCTTATTTCAATCAATACCACAGTATTCGCAATGCATTTTAATGATAAAATCAAGTACTCTTCTGAATAATGAAAATAGAATAACTCTGTGCATTAATGCTTAAGGCACTTAAATGATACCATAATTTAGTATTCTTGAATATAAAAGCCATTCATACTGGTTAGTTGGTGTAAAAATGATGTAAGCGTTAGCGGTATCACCCCATGCAAGGCAGTAAAGCCACTAAGACACAAGAGATACATGGTGTGGAAGAATTAGGAACAGAAACATTAATAATGAGCGGAAAGAGAAAAGAGTAATCAGGAGGACAGTATATAGTGATTAACATCGCATTTAAATTTTTGCAGACTAAAAATTGGCTGGAAAGCATGGAGCAGGAAGGGAGTTCCACACGCGAGAAAAGAAACTGTTAACATAGAAATGACGGTTATATCTGGCCAGCTCAACTGTAAGTTCTTCTTTGGATCTTATCAAGGAGCTCAAGGTAAATAGCAGAGGCACCAGACCATATGTGGCAGCAATATGCTAAGCATGGACGTTACATTTTATTTAAAGAAACTGAACACTGGTTTTTATTTATTTTTTTATTCTTTAAAGAAATTCGAAACTAGAAAGACACTCAATACTTAAAATGAGAAATACACATTTGAAATTTCTAGGTTATATTATAAGGTATGACGGCTTGGAATATTTAATTATCGCTCTCCCGTCGAACTCGACGTATGAGGGTCAGACAGATCAGTTCCCAGAAACTGAAAGCCCGACAGCCACACATGATTTGATTATAGTGGTGAAGGCTTTGTGCAGGGCCATCCACACTTTTTGGAGGGACGAATACAGGGACCTGGTGCAACGGATGCCACAAGGTCCCCGCAGGTTTTGAATTCAGAGTTTTCCTTCTCCTAGACCAGTTGCCATCCAAGGCTATAGAACCCAGTCTGTCCTGCTATTTACCCATAGTTGGAGGGAGAAGAAGAGGATTCACACCTTTCCCAAGGGTATTAGCACGTAAGTGAATGTAATGGAATCGACTGGAATTCGAACTCGGCTCTCCGATTCCTCAATCCAAGCCGTTATCCATTACTCCACTGGAATATTTAATACGCACAGGACATATTGAGTTAATACGAAGTAGAGGGTAACAGCGAACGACTTGCATAATGAGTCTCTGGGAGTAGATGACAAAGCAGAGGCAAATGCTGCTTAAAGCGCAGGACAAGAAGGAAAATTTAAAAAGAAGAAATTTGGGTTTTTCATGGAATTTCACTCAAAGTTCCGCCATTTTTTCAGCATTGAATGCCACCCTTTATTGCATTGTTACGGATGATGAAAATGAGTTTATACGCCAGCAGAAAACTAAAAAGACAATGGTTATCACAAAATGAGAAACAAGTTCCAACACCAATATCTGTACTCCATTTACATAATACTTTGTATCTCGTAGAATACGAAAGATTTCGTCTATTGCGAGCTCCGGGGCCATGAAAGAACCATCATTACAGGCTTTTATTGCCAACAACTTGATCGGTTAATGAGAGTATTATGTCAATGGTGTCCTTGTTTTGGTAAATTGAAAAGGTATTATTCTAACAGCATGACGATGAAAGGACAGACTGCCAGATAAACCCAAGAAAAAACAAGATCCTTACGATGACAGGTTCTTCCACATTTCCCACATTCTACAGAATTGGTTCATACATGTTTCCATTTGTTTCAATAATTAAAATATACCCGAAATGGTAAAACATTCAGAAACAGAAAAAAGGTTGAAAACCATTTCAAAGAATTTCAAACCATTTTTCGAGGAAAACCTAAGTTTCTTTAAACGCAGAATCGAAACTTTATCTTCTTTGAAAAACGAAGTTGATTACACTTTTGATAAAAAGTATTTAAGTAAACTAAAACGGTAAATGATTTGAATTAACATAAAAGCATTAGTTCGTGACCTTATTTCAATCAATACCACAGTATTCGCAATGCATTTTAATGATAAAATCAAGTACTCTTCTAAATAATGAAAATAGAATAACTCTGTGCAATAAAGAGAAAATGAAATTCTGTATTAAGCCGTAATTACCATCCCGGAAACAGTAGCGATTGACGACATATAAACTTTAATAGCGACTATGTTTGTCAAAGGCTGTACAGTTTTGACGTCATACAAAATGGTGGCTCTAGATTTCGCTGTGTTTCATTCAATTTCAAAACTTTATCTTCTTTGAAAAACGAAGTTGATTACACTTTTGATAAAAAGTATTTAAGTAAATTTAACTACCATTTCTTTTTATGTCCTTTCTGGTAAAATTCTGTTACTTTTCGAACTCCCTAATATTATATAAATACATCATTTAAATTTGTTTTTATACCTGTCTTGTAGAGCGTTGTTACGTTCCGAACTTAATATGGGGGCGGCAGAAATACCTTCCATATTTTAAACGTGACAAAAAGACTAAGTTAACAGCTATCAAAAACATTATTTGATTGTTGCCTGTAAACAAAGGGTTATAGTTTGTAGTCATTTTCCTTTTTTAAATGACATCCTTCTATTCGACATACACAGTTGTAAATGATTTCTAAAGTTTCCCATCAACCGGAAGTTCGAGCATTTCGAAGTTTTCCAAGTTACCTTCTTTTAGCGCTGAACTTGTGACCTTGAAATTTGCGACCCACAGCAGTATCAATTTTCTATCCGGGACAACATCATTCCACCATAATAATGAACACTAAAAGATCTCTGTGTTGCAATTACAGATTGACCAATCTTAAAGAACGTTTCAACCCCAAACGTACGGTATAACCCAGTGCATGCAATGATGGTAACTGATGGTATCTGAGGAAATTGTAAGACATAAGCTAATTGAAGACACCATTGTCACTTGTTTAAGTTTACTAGCAAGTACACAGGTGACAGTTTAAAATGTTGGAGGTATTTCTACCGCGTCTTTATTTTTACCAAAGACGAAACTATAAATCTTTGATAAAAAATTGCTATAAATTATTTTAAAATCATTCGAATTAACACAAATCTATCCAAATACTTCTTTTAGCAAACAAAAGCTAAATACTTACCAATTATAGCATGATTACTTCAATAGAATTTCAGAATCTTAAAAATCTTCTCCCCGTCCTTGGTATGATGACAAACTACATCCGCTTCCTGGGTAAGACGATAAACAGCCAGGCCTCTGATCAGGTTTTGAGGAGCGTGGAACCACCTCTTAATTGCTGGTGTTTCCAGCTCCACCCTGACCCGGGGTGGTAGCACCCGTTCGGGTCTCACCTGTGGGCAAATAGTTAACCTCCAAACTGGGGTCAAAATACCACGAAAGTGTAAAAACAGGTTTAAAATACCAGAAATACTTTGTAAAAAATTATTACCAGCAATATATTTTTGAAAAAAAAAAAATATATATATATATATATATATATATATATATTACCAGCAATACATTTTTGGAAAAAAAATATTACCAGCAATAAAAATTGTCGGCATTAAAACAAACCAAAACAAACCAAAACAAACCAAAATCTTCTACAAGTAAAATGTAACAAAATAAGCTCTAAGTTCTTTGATACAAATTTATTTCAACAAGCCCATTAACTAACAGGAGCGAAATATTTCTGCACACAGAGAATTACTCATGTTATTTAATCTACAGATGGCGCCCAAACCATGAACCTTTTATAACAGTAATCAATTTGAAATTGAATGAAACACAGCGAAATCTAGAGCCACCATTTTGTATGACGTCAAAACTGTACAGCCTTTGACAAACATAGTCGCTATTAAAGTTTATATGTCGTCAATCGCTACTGTTTCCGGGATGGTAATTACGGCTTAATACAGAATTTCATTTTCGCCAATCACGGAAGATTAGTACAACAAAATGTCCACTTTTGGCGTTTCCATGCGAAGTCTATTCGACATTTCATTGATACCTGCTGCTTACGGGTAGGTTTGTGTTTGTATTTCAGACATTAGGGTGTTCTTCATCGTATTCGTTTACATTAACCTATATACGTTGACAGGGGTTAAATGTCTGCTCGGTTTGAAATGGCGTAGATATATGTGTGTGTCCGATAATAAATAAAAGCGTAGAACAAGATGAATAGTTAACATTATGCAGGTTGATATTGAAACCACTTGAACGTCACATATTTTAATAATAAATTATTGTGTCGTCTACCGTTGTTCGACGATATCCAAAATTAAATGTACAGAATTGTATAAAATGATATAGCTGTAAATACTGCCACTAAAAACTCTCTTTTTTTCTTTGTACAAAAACGAATCACACAGAAATTAACTCATTTTTATATTCGGACTAGCTCCAAATATTTGAATTTTTGTATTCATATATATCAACCAATCAGCGACGTCATATGAAATGCGCGATTTTCTTTGAGTTTGCAGACGATTCAAATTTGTTGCGACTACGAAATTTTTGAGGATCACTTCAAAATATGATCAACTATACTTTCCCGTTTTTAAAATGGATATTTAAAAATTGGGAAAATATTTATTAACTAATAAGCTAGAGATTAATAAATCTAATTTTTAGGGGTCTTTTTCTGGAGCCGAATTTTCATTATAAATTTGATCAGTTTTTGTTCGCAAGTTTATTTTTAGTTTATTTTTTTAGTTAACCTTTTGACCAGGATTATTCATTCGTTTCTGTTACAAACAAAACTGATATTCTCACAATTAATTACTCACATTTTTTCGCATCTTTATTCGAGTAGGCTATCTTACACAAAATGCTTAGCGATATTGCCACATAAAAACCTGCAGAGCGTCAACAGTAGCAAGCTAGTTTCCCTGCTTATTTCATGCGGCCGATTGCTGCTATTTATACGCATACATAAAACAACGTTCATCCGTGTCACACACATTCTCACATGTAGATGCCTTCTGTTTCTCCTATACTAACGCAACAGTTGCACTGTAAAAAAGATACACAAAATATTTTATGCGAAGTTGTTTCGCAAAGAATCTTTGTAATTCATTTCTTTCACTTTGTAAGAAAATAATACTCAATAAAAATTATTTAAATTTGGAGAGACGTGCTAAAGATTCGCTTATTTCTTCGTTTTATACACGCATAATCCCCTACATAGACGCGTTTCTTTTTCCACATACAAACATAGACTTCAAGTCAATGTCCCTGCCGTTGTGCCATCAAAATGTTTCAGAATATATTGATAAAAGAATCACAAGATATAGTTAAAGTTTCAGTTACCTAAGTGGTTTCGATGTATTGTGGTATTCGTATAAAGACACACTGACAGACCAAGAACTATAGGATACCTGTTTTATGTACCGTGTTCCTTCAGCACGTAGGCGATCATAGCTCTCCACAATTTTCTGTCATCTGTAGCTCTTAATAATTTTTTGTGTTATCGCGCCTAAACTTTACACTGCTCTCCATTTATTCAAGCTCTCTAGGTAGGTTGCCCCTTGTTTTTCTCTGCCCCTCTTGCTTTCAATCAGTCCTGTGAGTATCAAATATTCTAAGCCATCCTTTTCTCATTATGTGCTCTAGAAAACTACCTCTTCCTGATGTTAAGCATACGCGTCCTTTTAGTTTTTCTCTAAAACTTCGTCGTTTCTCATATGTTCAGTTCATGGTATCCTCAGTATCCTTCTGTAGTTCCACATTTCTGTTGCTTCACGTCTCTTTTTCATCTGTGCTGAGATTATCCAGCATTCACTACCATATAAGAGGATTGATATTACATAACAGTTTAGTACTCTTTTCTTTGTTTCTGACGAAATTTTTCTGTTTCTTAATATTTTGCTTAGCTTTTGGAAGGCATCTTTCGCTATCGCAATTCGCCTTCAGATTTCGGTGTCACAATTTCCGTCCTTTTTTTTAAAACTCTTCCCAAATATTTAAATAGTTGGACTTGTTTGATATTTAATATTTCCTATTTGCAATTCGCATGTCGGGATCTTCTTTATGCTGTCCTTAAAAAGGGGAAAATATAAAATTGCCCGCTGTGTCGTTTCTTCGTGGCCGAGCGGTAATGCACACTGGATTTACAATGGTGGTTTCCCCTACAAAGGTGGCGCAAGTTCGAAATTAAACCCATTAATTATTTAAATACTGAGATCCTTTCTGTTAATTCACACCAAAAGAAAAAATAATTTATATTTACTAAAATTCACACCAAAATTCAGAAATGTCCTTTAATTTTTTTTTTTCAAAATACATTCATTGTTATTTTATGTCTTATGTCTCCAAAGGAACTCAAATGATGCGATGAGTTCCAAAAATGGACTTATTCTTCAATTTGTCCTTCCGCCAGGGACTTTCGATTGTTTGCGGGTGAACTCATGTTTCTAAGTCAAAGAAATTCATACTGTGACTTACAATAAGATGAATATAATTGCGATCATCATTCAAAGATGTATATCCTTTCCAATAATCCGGCATGATCGTAGTCCCAGGTAAAATATAGCTTCGAATTGTATCCAATAATGTGGAGGCTGAATCGATCTGGCAACACAGTCTATGAAACCTTCTTTCGTTTCGCGTAATATTTAATTTAATAAAATAAATAAATTTATTTCATTTAATAAAATAAATAAATTTATTTCATTTAATAAAATAAATAAATTTATTTCATTTAATAAAATAAATAAATTTATTTCATTTAATAAAATAAATAAATTTATTTCATTTAATAAAATAAATAAATTTATTTCATTTAATAAAATAAATAAATTTATTTCATTTAATAAAATAAATAAATTTATTTCATTTAATAAAATAAATAAATATAAAATAAATAAATTGATTTAATTTAATAAATTAAATAAATTTATTTAATTTAATTAAATAAATAAATTTATTTAATTTAATAAAATAAATGAATTTATTTTATTTAATAAAAAAACAAACTTTGATTTTTATTTATAATTTCTTGGAATCAATGAATATTTGAGATAAGTAACTTTACATTATTTAGGGCCGTATTAACAGAAAGATCCAGATTCTGTGTAAATCCCGCAAAATGCAGTAACTCGAGCTGGAATCGATTCCACAAGTAATCAGAAGCCCCGTGGAGAGATGCTGAGCCATGCCGTCTAGATAGCTGTACACGAATATCTGTATACGCAGGATCTTTCGTGCGAATAGGCATCTCCATCACATTCTATACATGCTTGATTAGGCTTCCGTCGGGCGAATGGCGTCATCGACGATAAATTTTTTCGTCCTGGTTCTTTTTGACAGATCTTCTATTATCACAAAGTGGAATAGTTAATAATAAAAGTGATAACAAGCCAAACACAACGAAACTGAGTGAAATCAACTGGACTGCATACGAAGACACGTCTAAAAATTTAAATTTCAGCGTTCCACCGAATCCAGTATTACCTGTTGGTGCACAAATCTAACCGACACATTACTTTAGTCTGATGAAGTCCTTCTAAACGACAAAACCCGTTACACAGATTTTTCCACTTTTTCATAAAATTGTTTTGATATATAGAAATTTATATATCATTTTTCTCCATATATCATTCTCTGATGAAGTTTTAATACAAGTGAAACATGATAGATTTATAAACGATTCCTATTTGTTCTTTATATTATCATACATATATATATATATATATGGTTTACGAAAAATTAGGTAATCCGTATGGGTAAACCCAAAGAGGATAAAATCCAGAGAGCTCAATGTAAATCAGAGCTAATAATTTAAATAAAAATAAAAACAGACCACTTTAAGGTTCCATGTAATAAATTATTTCACCACAGCCCTTTTACAGGACCGCGGATCATCAGACTATACTTCCAAAGGTTGAAACGAAAAATGAAAAGAAATTTATACATTTTTGCCGGGCAGTACTAAGCATATGTAAATTAACGAAGTGAGGGGGGAGAGAGACATGTCAATGTTAGATGTAAAGTTTCTATTCTCTCAAATTTGAATTGTTTGAGAAAATCCAGACATTGACACATTAAAACGGTTAACTTAACGGAAGTTATATATTGATATGGAAGGGTGAGAGGAGAAAAAGGCATAAAGAGAAAAAGAGAGAAAGAAGTCATGAGAGAAAGCGTCACTAACTTTCTTTGGAATGAAAGTCACGAATATATATATATATATATATATATATATATATATATATATATATATATATATATATATATATATTACGATTTAAATTTCTACCGCACAATGACCGACCACAGCTGTCAATTTCATGCTTTTCAGACAATGCTTTTTTTTTAATCGTTACAAAGGAATTTGGTTTCTTGCAAAACCCTTTGTAACTAGAGATGTGACCTGATGAACCAGAAAAAATATTTTCTGGGGAAATAAATTATAGCCCTGGAACCTTAAGGTTGTCTCTTTCTTAATTATTTACTTAATATTTGCTCTGGTGTTACATTGGCCTCCATGGATCACATCCTCTTTTGGAATTATCCACACGGATTACCAAACCCTTCATTACCTTATTATATATATATATATATATATATATATATATATATATATATATATATATATATATATAATATCTGGATAAAATAAATGAAACAAAATTGGGTGTTTTTTTTATGAAAGTATTTATTTCTGTGTTTTTGTATATATTTATTTATTTAATATTTCAGACCATCTAGGTCTTTCCTCAGAAATAAAATGAGATACTGTGTTTGTGTGTTTGTTTACTCATTTGATTTCTGAGGAAAGACCTAGGTGGTCTGAAATATTAAATAAATAAATATATACAAAAACAAAGAAATAAATACTTTCATAAAAAAAACACCCAATTTTGTTTCATTTATTTTATCCAGATATTATATACATATCAAGAAAGTATACGTGGCCTCTCATTATGCTATATATATATATATATATATATATATATATATATATATATATATATATATATATATATATATATATATATATATATATAACATAAATCATTCAAACGAATAACAATTAATGAGGGGTCTTATTTTTCTAAAATAAGACCACTCAACACCAGAATTTATAAACAAGGATCGTACCATTCAGTAACGGATATGATGTTGATTATATTTTATTATTAAATGTTGTTTGCGAGAGTGATTCTTGCCATAATCAGCTTTATTAATTGTTATTCGTATGAATGATTTATGTTATATATATATATATATATATATATATATATATATATATATATATATATATATATATATATATATATTATTGGGGCAGCAGATCATTATTTAAACATATATTGTTAAATATAATAGACAATGAATGTCTATTATGTTTGATCATGAGCCGTTATAAACTTCGTATAGTTGCTTTAATTTTGGGTGAAAATAAAGACAAAAATTGTACAATATTTGGATATTTTTTTATTAAGCTGATCCTTGATCTAAGTTTTCGGCTCACATGAGACATCTTCACAGTGGCTATATGAATATTTAAAGAAAGATATTCACCATCAAAGATGATATTCTGTTATGTTGACATAGAAGATTGCTATGCAACGATAACGATAATGAACTGTGTCTGCTATTCTGCGACCGTTATCGTCGCATAGCAATCTTCTATAATCGATGCATTGAGTGAAATATGTTGTAGAAGATGGTTTTGCCGATTCAAAACTGAATTTTAATCTAAAGAACCGGTCAAGGGAGAGTCGTCTGCCAAAGGAGGGTCGCCTGCCAAAGGAGGATCGTCTGCCAAGGTAGGACCCTCTGCGTTCCGAGGAATTAGAAGCTGCTCTTAGCGCAAATCCTAACACTATGGCGAGTGAACTCAGTGAGAAATTTAATGTTAGTCATATGGAAATTGAAAAGATATGAAAAAGTCACTGTTTGGATAAAATTGATTCCAGCACAATTTATCTTCAGAGAATCGCAAACTACGTGTCGATTGTTGTGAATCATTGCTTGCACAATGACTTCACGTAAATATTTGGGACAAGCTTGTTACTGGTGACCAGAAAAGAACCTTTGCAATAACGTTAAGTGCTGTCGTCATTTGATCAGTCGAAGAAAGAGACCTGCTCAGCAACATAGAGGAAAACTTCACCCAAAGAAAATCAGGTCGTGTGTACGGTGAGATTTTCAAGTAACCATCCATTAAGAAATGTTAATAAAAAAATCAACTTCGTCATTTTAAAGAAACGCCTATCCTTTGTCAAAAGAAAAGGAATCATCCTTCATGATGATAATGCCCGTCTTCCCAATGTAAGATTGACTGTCTCAGAGGAACTCGAGTGGGAAAATTGTAGAGAGCCATGAGCGACATTGACCGCAAAGGACACGGTATATAAAAGAAGAAGAAGAAGAAGAAGAAGAAGAAGAAGAAGAAGAAGAAGAAGAAAGAAACAGACTGTCGTCTGCTTATGCTGTCCTAAAAGCTGAGGTTAATACAGACGTTTTGCTTTTTGTTATTCATGCAAAAATTTTGTATCGACCCATAATTGCAGTTGGCATCCAGTAAAACTATTTATATTTGTTTGTTTTTTAGCGACAATATTTCAATTTTTATACCATCAGGAAAAGTATAGATTTTTAGAAATGAAATGACTTGGAGTCGATTTTTTCCTCTTTGCAACGGAATCTTTTAAGAAATTATAAAATCTCTTCAAATATTTCTTGAAGCATTATTTTTAATCGGGGAAAATCTGGTTGGCTGTTTTTATCGTAATTATATAAATAAAAGTACGAATAAAAATAATAGTATAACAAATTATCATTTGGTCGGTCAACCGGTAGAGCAATAAAGTGGAGCTCAGTTTCAACATTTCATTCCCATTAAGGGGGTGGGTTTGAAATTATATACGGAAAAAGTATTGATCTTGATGAATCCAATTCAAACTTTTTAAAGGAAATTTGAATTACGTCAATTAATACTATTTTAAAGGAGACGAATAGAGAGAGAAAATAAAAATTTTCTGATTGATGGAAATAATGAAATATTTCTTACTCTAAATAACCCTTATAATATATATATATATATATATATATATATATATATATATATATATATATATATATATATATTGGTGGAAATACTGAAATATTTCTTACTGTAAATAACCCTTATATATATATATATATATATATATATATATATATATATATATATATTGGTGAAAATACTGAAATATTTCTTACTGTAAATAACCATCATATATATATATATATATATATATATATATATATATAAGGATTATTTACAGTAAGAAATATTTCAGTATTTTCATCGATCAGCAATTTATATATATATATTAATTAGTATATATACTAGAACCTACGTGACGGTGTGCGACTTAAGTTTTCGCTAAATTACAGCTCGTCGGGCCACCACGTGCGTATACCCATGCTTATATCTGGTCGTTTGATTTATCTATCCCTATATATATATATATATATATATATATATATATATATATATATATATATATATGGTGCGATGGATAAATTATCGTTTAATTTACGCAAAAATGAAAATAACACTGATATATCATTGACAGATATATTTACTAAAATAAATACACAAAAAATCTTGAAATACTAAAGAGTAAATTTATTCAATAAAATCGCCATTGACTTCAACCATGGCCTCCAGACGACTTTGGAATCTCCTGCAACTCTTCTGGACTGTCTCCTTGTTTAAGTTTGTGAATGCTGCCATAATCCTTGCCTTCAGTTCGTCTTTAGTGTCACAAGAAGTTTTGTTGGTCTCTGGCTCCACATATGATAATTCAGGGCGTTGCTGTCTGGAGAGTTACGTGGACAGATGGAAGGGGTGATGAGGCCCCAGAAATTGTCTTCATGGTGCAGTGTCTTGTTGCGAGATATACGGGTCTTCCCGTAGCCACAATCTTGACCCAGGGCATCACTACCTCTTTAAATCACTTGATCTAGGCTTCCGTGTTCAGTCTGAGGCCCTTAACAAATTTTCTTTTCTTATCAGAACAATTAGAGTGGGTTTTCCGAGCTGCTGTACCTTTATAATCACCATTAGATTCATCCAAGTCTTTCCAAATCCTCCGCACTGTCCTCAGATTGACACTTAAACACTCTGAAATGTTTGTATTGGAGCTTCCGGTGCGAATGCCAAGTAGTACAGCATGCCGTTTCCAAATTTCTGGCGGAGTGAATGACGTCATGGTGCTCTTTCTCTCACAGACGGAGCCCGACTGATCCTACTATTCTGTAAAGTTGATAAAATTAAAAAGCAAACAATACGCATGCGCGAAATTAAAAATATAAAATGGCAACAACTTACCCATCGCACCCTGTAAATATTAAAACAAACCGCCTGCATGCGGATAAAATATTCAGTAATTCTACAAAAACTGAAAGGGGGCACCATACAAGGATTCGTTTTCTCATTGAAGTTAGTCAAGCCCTACAGCGAGGCAATCCTAATGGAACTGGAAGATCTACCAAAACTTATTATCGGCGGATATAATATTAACAACATAAGATAACCGGATGACACTTATGCTTGTGGCAAATCAGAAAGAAAACAGCAGAAGTTCCTCGACAAGTTAGCAAGGGAAAGCGAGAAGAAAGGACTATTAACTGCTAGAAGACAGAACGTATGGTTGTCAACAAGAAGAGCTGCGGTAAAGATGCATTGAAATAATGGATCCTGCTTTTCCTTGACTAAACAAATTATTCAGAGATAGAAAAACTTCGTTAGAAATAACGAAAGTAGTGCTGAACTGCTATATAATATTTATTCTTTCATATAGCAGTAGATGACAATTTCCTCACAGCTGAAGAGGAGACTTGAAGCGACAAAGATGTGGTTCTACGGTATAGGATTTTGGAGTAAAAAAATCCTACGAAAAATAGTTCAAACAAATGTTTGAAGCAATGATAGGTTAGTGGAATCGGCACACAAGAAAGACAGACGACACGAGCGGGGTTTAAAAACATACGAAAATTTTATTCTTCTTAACAGACAAAAAATCAAATTACACGAATTAAATTCTTTGTGTGCCAAATGATGGCCAATAACATGTATGTAAATTATCAATGCAAATGAAATATACCTTTTTACAATAAAAATTATAATTCTGTATAATTCGGTCCTCGGAAAAGTAGCTAAATTGAAGAAAAGGAGAAAACTACTGACTAGTTTTTAAAGAGTTCGTAAAATTTTTGAAGCAAAGTTCGTGGTAACAGCGAAGAATAGAATAATCACACCAGATGAAAACTTTTCCTTGATGTGGGAGCAACTTTAATGTTCCTTTCAATTCTCGTCTAGTGATTGACAAATTTCTTCTGTGTTGTTTTTCTTTCTGGACCGAGGTGACCTTGGTTCGCTACAACAGCTGTTCGTCAACTCTGAAAATTAACTCCAAACCCCCTCGTTAAATAACCTACAGATAAGCTCCAAATACAATTCTCGGAATTTGGAGGGAAACCCGTTTATTGGTTTTTGATGAAAAACAAACGCAGCTGTTTTACAACTAATCAAAATGTGCCAAAAAATATTTTTGAAAATATTTCTGAAAGGCAGACGGTGCACGCTCAAGTAGCTTAAATTTCTTATAACAGAAAGTAGTTAAGAACTCATGAGTTACGAGAAAGTTTTAAGGAAAATAGGAAGAAAAAAAACACGTATACTTACAATCAGAAAGAAACAACAGTATTTTAGGAGGCACGGTGGAGTAATGGATAGCGGCTCGGATTGAGGAATCAGAGAGCCGAGTTCGAATTCCAGGAAAAGTATAAATCTTCTTCTCCCCCAGCTATGGGTAAATAGCAGGACAGACCTTGGATGGCAACTGGTCTACCGCAGAAAGAAATGGCGGGAAAAATCTGCCTCGTATCTATCGAAAGATACATTATCGCCTACGCGTGTATCACGCATGGCATGACTGACTCTTGCTGATTAAAAGTCTCCCATCATTTTTCTAAATCTCAGCTTGATTTTCCCATCCCGTTATTTATTTTTATTAATCCCATTGCATAAGTGAACGTGCTTCTTGATACTGTCTATCGGCAGAATACAGCGGCCATTTTTATTCTTTTGAGGAGTGGACAGCCCTACTAGTATTTGTTTTGTTTATTTTTCCTTGTTACATTTTCAGTTTGTTTTCTGGATGCATCCCTTCCTCATGGGATTTTTACGGACATTTTAAATTTTATCAATTTTTATCAAATTTTATGTCATGGGGTGTTTTGTAGTTCCCCTGTGACTATGCGGTACTGTGGTATATAAAGGATTGGGAGGTAGGTGATGAATGAGTTCTTACGGTGAATGAGTAAATTGTAATCTTGAATTCGGATTAACTAGGATTAGGATAGCTAATAAAGACCTGTCTTTCACCACTTCCCATTCGGCCTTGTGCCAAAATTTTATATTTTTACAAAATAAATAAACAGAAAGAGACAATTGAAATTTCCGAGACATAATGAGACTTGGAGAATTTAAGACGTGCGTACTCCCACAGTATAGATATTTATTCATTACTTCTCTGGGACAAATAGGACTGTCCTTTTTGTGAACAATACCACAGCTCTTCGCAAGTTCGCATGTTTAAGAGGGTAGCAGAGAGAACCCGGGAATAATCCACCTAACGAATTTATTTAAATGGATGGCAGATCAAGGATAGTAAGAAGAAAAACATAGCTTAGAGCTACAAAGAACAAGAAACTGTGGAGAGCCATGAAGGGGCACGCTAGATAAAGGAAGAACAAATATTTTTATGATAGTTTATTATTTATACTCATCATCGTTGCAGACGACCAATTTTTATCTTTTTAATTTTTATATTTAACTTCGTTTTATATCCAGGAAGTATCATAATTAAGAAAAAAAACAGAAGAAACATAAAAAAATGACATTAAAGAAATTTGCAATGAATATTGACTGAATACGCGTCCATTAAAAATAGAAAGGACTTTAAAAAAATATTCCGTTTGTCCTCTTCTCGAGATCTGCCAATCTCACGAGACTTCATTATTTCTTTAACATCGTCTTGAGATTTCGAATTTTATTTGCGTCATTACTTCATTTTTTTTCTTTTTTATGCGTTCAAAGAGATGACGCGTGTTTTCGAAGCCCCAAAAATTAACTGATTTTACATTTAACTGAAAATAACGTAAATATTGCTTAAAAGTAATTATAATAATTTAATATAATTCGCAATTATTATTTCTTTTATTCCAGGTTATTACATTAAAAAAATATTTATTTGAAGTTATTTATTGTTTATTATTATTTCATTCAACCTTTTTCCACAGTTACTAGGTAATAGGACAATTCTGTCTGTCCTATTATTTGCCCATAACTGGGGGAGAAGAATTGGATTCATATCTTTCCCAAGGGTATTAGCACGTAAGTGAATGTAATGAACTGAATTGGAATTCGAACTCGGCTCTCCGATTCCTCAATTGCGGAGAAAATACATTTAGTTGAAGTCGAAATATTTAGATTTCGGCATTAAATGACCAATAGATATTCATATGCCGCTAAAGAAAATCAACCAATCTCTCTTTCTCTCTTTCTATCTCTCTCTCTCTTTCTCTCTCTCTCTCTTTCTCTTTCTCTCTCTCTCTTTTTATCTCTCTCTTTCTCTCTCTCTCTTTCTCTCTCTATCTCTTTCTCTCTATCTCTTTCTCTCTCTATCTCTTTCTCTCTCTCTCTTTCTCTCTCTCTTTCTCTCTATCTCTTTCTCTCTCTCTCTTTCTCGCTCTCTCTTTCTCTCTCTCTTTCTCTCTTTCTCTTTCTATCTCTCTCTCTTTCTCTCTCTCTCTCTCTCTCTCTCTCTCTCTCTCTCTCTCTCTCTCTCTCTATCTATCTATCTCCTTCTCTCTATATAGCACGTTGTGAGTCACAACGATTTGTATCAGTATTTATTTATTTTTGTACAACTGACCTGAAGATCGTTTGTCTTATTTTTACTTTTCTTTTACTTACCTAAAGGTATATTTACCGACTTTGCATTTTTACTTTCGTTCAGTTTTTTGTCAATCATTAGTTTAAGTCTGTCTATATTTCTGAGATGAGGTATTATGTACAGTATTTACATTAGTCGGACTATTGTCCTCATTTTTGTCGCCATATTTGTCACAACGTTTCGGCCGTTGTACGCTCCGTCCTTCTTCAGGTGGTTGGAATTTCGAACTGAACCCTTTATTTCGATCACTGGGGTAGACTGTTCTAGTTCCACGTGCCATGTTTGATGGATGTCAGTTATCAGTTATCTCCTGCTAATTTCCCCTCTGAAAGTTCTCCACTGCCTTAACCGGGTATTGAACTCACACTCTTTGGGTCTGTCACTGGATCTAACCAACGCCTTTATCCACTGTGCCATGTGTCCTTGAGGACACATGACACAGTGGATAAAGGCGTTGGTTCAATACCCGGTTAAGGCAGTGGAGAACTTTCAGAGGGAAAATTAGCAGGAGATAACTGATAACTGACATCCATCAAACATGGCACGTGGAACTAGAACAGTCTACCCCAGTGATCGAAATAAAGGGTTCAGTTCGAAATTCCAACCACCTGAAGAAGGACGGAGCATACAACGGCCGAAACGTTGTGACAAATATGGCGACAAAAATGAGGACAATAGTCCGACTAATGTAAATACCGTTAGTTTAAGTGTTGTTGATGGATTGATTGATACGTTTTTACGGTTTATCAACCCTTTGCAGGTTATTTAAATCAGAAAATATTTTTGAGATTGTAAGAATATTTTTGGACATAATAATGGTTTAGTGATACACCTCTTACTAATTAGCCCATAGCTGGGGGGAGAAGAGGTGGATTCATATCTTTACCAAGGGTATATGCGCTTAAATAAATATAACGAAACCAACAGAAATTGGAACTCGGTTCTCCGATTGACACTTCCGAGCCATTATCTGTTACACCACCTGCACATCCAAGGTTACAGCACCTGGTATTCCCAAGTGGTCACTCATCTTGTACTGACCAGGCTCAACGTTGCTTAACTTCGGTGAGTGTACGTTTAGGTGTTTGTACTGTCAAAAAGATAGTGTAAGTTATTTTATTGCATAATGACTTCATATTCTCCGAGTATTTTAGGCTTAAATCCCGATTTATATTTTCTGTTATCTTTTTATAAAATGAACAAACTTTTCAATATTTGTGATTGATTATTTATGTACGGTCATATCACGTTGAAACACCGGTTCTCTCAAGCTCACAGAAGTTAAGCAACGTTGAACCTGATCAATGACCGCTTTGGAATATCAGGTGCTGTAAGCTTGGATGTGCAGGTGGTCTAATGAACAACGGCTCGGAATTGTTAATCGGAGAGCCGAATTCCAATTCAATTTGGGTTCGTTATATCCACTTACACGCAAAATGGATGAATTCACCTCTTCTCTCTCCCGGCTCTGCAGACCTGAACAAGGATATAGACAGTTTCATTAAACAGAACTGACAGAAGCGAGAGGCTGACAACTTAAAATAACAAGCTTCGTACAATCAAATCGGTCCTGCGAGAATGGAGGACAGGTGTCTTGAAATGAAAGAAAGTCCGAAGTAATTTTGGCGGGGCTGCACATAGGCTACACATGCCTCACCCATTCATACTTGCTGACGAATGAATATCAACCAACAAGTACAACATGCCAAGCTACGTTTATGATGAACTGAATGTACTTACTTAGCCCCTGTAAGTCATAAAAACTTCAAGAAAACCAACATGAGAAAAACTATTTGAAAATAGTGAAACCGTCAACATAATGTCCTACCTTAAAGAAATAGGATTATACCAAAACATATAGCCACTACAATAGACCATCTACAAACATTTACCCTGAAAGTATAAAACTGTGTACAAAATATGTGTAGTTAAAAAAAGGGGGGAGTCGGCTGTAGTCGGAATCATCGCTACATAAAGTTTTGAATTCAGAGTTTTCCTTCTCCTAGACAGGTTGCCACCAATTCTGTCTGTCCTATTATTTGCCCATAACTTGGGGAGAAGAATTGGATTCATATCTTTCCCAAGGGTATTAGCACGTAAGTGAATGTAATGAACTGAAATGGAATTCGAACTCAATTTCCTCAATTGCGGAGAAAATACATTTAGCTGAAGTCGAAATATTTAGTTTCGACATTAAATAACCAATATATGTCGCTAAACAAAATCAACCAATCTCTCTTTCACTCTCTCTCTCTTTCTCTCTCTCTCTTTCTATCTCCTTCTCTCTCTCTTTCTCTCTCTATCTCCTTCTCTCTCTATAGCACGTTGTGAGCCACAACGATTCTTTTTTAATTAAAACTGACCAAAGACTAAATTGATATTGTAAAATAACGTCTTTGTGTTGACAATCTATGGATGCAATTTCTACAAGGTTTCCAGTATGAGATAAGATAGAAATCAAACCGGCAATGGATTCGTGGCTGCATTTTATTATACGAGTATAGTGGCGTGGGCTTCGGGATTAAAATGAATAGTTAGTTTATCCATGCCAAGAAAGATAATGAAGGATGATAATGACGAGGAAACACACGGATAATTTTAACAAAACAAAATAAGGAATTTATTTACGAATTTACACGCTTGAGTCATGCCCGTAGCTCGTTTCAGGAAAATAAATAAGAATTTTTTAAAGTCCGTAGTTGCAACAAATTGCCATGAAGAGGAACAGATTAAAATTAATGTATTTATTGAACAAAGTAACTAATAATAACAAAACAAAAGTCATTGAAACAAAGCAAGTTCAGTCGACCATTGATGACAATTCCAAAACAACGTAACTATAAACAATTTTTTCTATCCTCTGCCAACCGCTATGATGGAGAAAGCATTACCTCGAACCGTCGCCAGTGAGACACGCTGCAAGAGCCACTCCGTTTCGCGAGGCTCGTTCTTTAATCGAGACGCAATCGCGCCAATCCTCTGAAGGAACGCCATCGAACGAGGGCCAATAACCCCCTGAAGTCTCCACTGCCACAGGAGTAAAAAAATCTATCAGCAAGAGAAGAATATTTAGCTATTTTTTTATCTCTGCGTCTCGGGCGACGAACCCCGGCTCAACCGCGGACCTGATCAAATTACCGGCCGAAAATGTATCTGCACAGGTCGCATCCCAAATCAACGACTTACCCATTTTAAAAGGGAAGATTAAATGATGTGACACAAAATAAAAAATGTTTTAAAAAAAGCTAAGAAAGTTCGTTGTTCACAGAAGGGATATACGGTCGCATCCATTCAAAAGTAGACGAAGAGAATTTGAAATACTTAGCTTGCTTGAATTGTTGAAATAAAGTTCTTTGAAGTACCTCGTGCTTGGTTAAGGTCGATAATATAATTGGCGAGTAATTTGACACTGGCGAAAATTTCAAACTGGACGCTTGAACAGAAACGAAACCTTTCACATGACTTCAGACACTTTTCCTTGTTAATTTAATTTTTTCCTTGCTTTATATCAAAAAGGATTCCGCGTAGGTATGCTATTTTCTTTTCTTTCTTTTTTCCTAGGTTCAACGGCTAATTTGTGTGAAGGCAAGGTTTTCATTGGTCCAAAGAAACTTTCACATAGGCCCGCGAATTTATTTCCCTCTTTTTCTTCAGCTCGTCCGAATTTTAAGGGAGTGGCTAAAGGAAGTTGTTATTTCGCATCCACCACACGAGAACCAGAATGCTTATGAGCCGGAAATTAAGCAAAACATATCAAGGAAAAGTGGACAAAAATTTGAAAGATAAATAATAAAGAAAGAAGTTGACTATTCTGAACCAATAGTAAAAAGCAAAGAAAACAAAATAACGTGACAATTATGGCCGTGTTTATAATGGTTGTTTTTGAGTGTTGTATTTTCTTTCTTTTATTAATAAAATGAGGCTATTATATTTGTATTGACTCCAAGTATTTTGCAGATGGATTTTCGTAGAGGTCTCCGTGTGTGCTTAAATGAAACCTTAGCTCAATTAGGTTTCATTTATAAAGACTGGGGATCAGAGGATACTGTATTATATATTATATTATCAAGACATTAACTTGGATGAACCACAAAAGCACACTCTTCGATATAATTTGCTTTTTATTGTTTTTAACTTCTCTGTATATCTTCCCTCGTTCGCTCGTAATAAATATGTCTTTTTGCCTATTACAGAAGCCCAGAATGTCTATGTTTGTGGTCAGTTGGCTTATAGTGCTGGAATGGTGTTTATGGCTGTCTTCCGGCATCCAGCTGTTGTTATCTTGATGTCACCTACAGCCGGAATCATGTATGCCACCCTGTTTACGATGCCCTACCTGTTGGTTGCCAACTATCACACGAAAGGACAGGTGAGTTAAATTCCGACATTTGCTTTTCTTTTTTTCTTCTTTTTTTTAATTAATATCACCCCATGCAAGGCAATAAAGCCACAAAGACACAATGGGTTACAGGATGTAGAAGAACTAGGAACATAAAAATTAATAATGAGCGGGAAGAGGAAAGAGTAATTAGGAGGACAGTAAATAGCGATTGACATTGCATTTAAATTTTTGCAAATTATAGTTGACTGGAAAGCAGGGAGCCGGAAGGGAGTTCTACAATCGAGAAGTGCGAGAAAAGAAACTGTTAGCATAGAACTTACGTTTACATCTAGATATCTCTACTCTAAACTGATGAGATTGCGACACCAGTCTAGTATTTCGCTTAAATTTTTTTAAAAGTCTAGGTATCATAGTGAAGAGCGATATTTATTTCGCTTATATACAAAAGTGTGGCACAAGGCCAAGATGGGGAATGAGCAAAAGGACGGTATTCTTCTGTCTTAACATTAAACTTAGCTAGCCACAAACACTGATCCAAACATGCAACAATATTCCTTACATCACAACAACGCATTCTCACTTACCTTTCTTATTACATCCACCATAATACCTCATTGTCTCTATGAAAGTCCTAACTAGTCCCCATATATACCATAGTGAAAAGCTCATCCAAACAATTACCATTAAATTATTTATAGAAAAGGCATACAAAGGCAACTTTACGGCGGTGAGAAGCTGAGCCACCAGATCAGGACCAATAATATTGCTGATTCTTCTTTAGATTTTATCAAGGTGCTTATGGTAAACAGCAGGGGCACCAGACCATATGTGGCTGCAATATTCTAATCATGAGCGAATGGTAGACTTATAGATATTTAAGATAGACTCTGGAGAGAAAAATTATCTCGCATGACACAGAGAACCGACTTTCTTAGCAGTTGAACTAGCAATGGATTCAATATAGTCTTTCCACTTCATGTTATTTGTGAACATTAACCTGAGAAGGCGCAACGAGCGACTTTCCCAGAGGTTAGCATCAGCCATGTTGATGGAAGGCAGAGAAGAGTCTCTCAGATGCTTAATGGAGAGAAGTTTATCTTTGGAAGCATTAAAATTAACAAGCCATCGTTTGCCACCGTTAACGACAGATTTGAGGTCGTTTTGGACATCGGCTGCCATGTTGCCCATGTCGGACTGATCAGCCTTACTGTCGAGGCGGGAGTAAATGCCACGTTGAGAGCTGGTGTCATCGAGAACGAAAAAGAAAAGAAAAGACATTAAAAAGACAGAAGTTCTCTTTGTATTTAAATTGACTCCAAGCGTTGTTCGCAGAAATCGTGTTGTCTTTATCATATCTCGGCCGTTAATTGAGGGGCCACTTTCCTGGCGACTGAATCTTGTCAAAATTATAGTCGGTACCTAAAATAATTATTTCGTTAAATCTCGAACGACCATGCAAACAGGAATAATAAGTAAAAGTGACAATGGCCGGATACTCGATTTCTGGGAAAAGCGCGTAAGCTGAACATGGTCAGTACGCTTAACCCCTCAGTCACGATGACTTGTGACTTTGGGCTAGCATAGTCATCGAAGGCTTCTGAACACTTTTATACACCTAATTTCATTCAAAAGGCTCGGATTAAACGCGCGGTATGGTTGTCAGCCGTATTCCAAAAGCTCCTTATGTCAATATTGTCAAGAAGTCACCCTTTTGCCAAATTCATTATGTTATGATTTGTAGCAGGGTTCTTGGGCGGACGGCTAACGTTCAAATTAGTTTAACTATACGCCCATAGTAAAAAAAATACTTTCATTAGTTTTTTTAATTATTTCACCCCAAGCAAGGCAACAAAGCCACTAAGACGCAAGTGGTTACTGGGTGTGAAAGGATATAAAAATAAATCAAAGCATTATCAAGAAGAGTAAAAAGACATAAATTAAGACGACAGAAGATAACGATTGACATTACATTTAAATTTGTAAAGATCAAAGATGACTTAAAAGCAAGGAGCCAAAACAGAGTTCCACAAGCGAGAAGTGCGAGAAAAGAAACTTACAGTTACAACTAGCTATTTCAACAGTGAAATGATGAGACCTAGCTGCCAATCTAGTACTGCGTTTAAATTTACAGAGTCTAGCTACCACAGACGAGAGTTCACCAAGAAAATATTTATAGAAACGGCACAGGGAAGCTAGTTTGAAGTGATGGGGAAGTGACTGAAGCCTAGATGCCAGGTCAGGACCAATAACATTGCAGATTCTATCAAGGATCTCTAAATTTATAGCAAGAGCACCAGACTGTAGGCATCAACAATATTCTAAACATGGTTGAATGGCAAACTTATAAATATGTAAGATAGATTCAGGCAAGAAAGATTGTATAGCACGGCACAGAAATGAACTTCCCTAGCAACAGACCTAGCAATTGTTTCGACATAACTTTCCCACTTCAGATCGGCGGAAATCGTTAGCCAGAGAAGGCGATAGGAGTCACTCTCCTGGAGGTTAGCATCAGCCATGCTGTTAGTGATTTTCCAAGCGTAGCTTAGATGTGGCACAAGGCCGAAAGTATGGGGAACTCAGTACTCATATATAATCGTAATTGTTCTTGCGAGACAAGCTTGCAAACCATTACACTACCTCGAGGTGCGCCAGCCATGCTGATAGAAATCAGTTGTCGAAATAGCCTCTGCATTGACCAATGATCTTTAATTGAAGGTAATAACTGATAGCATCATATCAACCCCACTATAAATTCCCTGTGGATCATCGCGGGTGGCGGGGGGCATCTGCTGTTTTTTATAGGATGGAGTTTCCAAATCTACACCCATCTCTCATCCTTCGTCCAGGCTTGAGTTTCATATTTATTTATTTAACTTAGTTGGAATGCTGACACAGAGCTAGTCGCCAGTTACGTTGCGGTTTACCCATAGGTGGTGAGAGGGAATGTTGATTCATGCCTTATTAATCGACATTAGTACGAAGTGAGAACAGACAGTCCCGAATAAAACTCCGCCTCAGTCTACCAATAACTATTATTTTAGTATTTCAATTTTGTTCTTCACGTTCGTCTATTGCTTCGTCGTCAAGTTCAGAACTTTAAATATCTGCAAAATATTTGAACAGGTGACAGAAATAATGTGATACCGAAATCCAAAGGCACATTTTAACAACAAAAGATGCCTTCTAAAAGCTAAGCAAAGTATTAAGAGAGAGGCAAATTTTAGTAGAAACAAATAAAAGAGTGCTGAACTGCGATGCAATATGAATCCTCTTCTATAACAGTGAATACTGGACAATCTTATCACAGATGAAGAAAAGATTTGAGGCAATAGAAATGTGGATCTACAGAAGGATACTGAGAATGCCATAGACGGAGCAAATAAGCAATAAGAGGGTTCTAAGGAAAATGTTGACAGAAAGAGACTCCTGAAATTTATGGAGCACATAATAAAAAAAAGTTTGTAAATTTTCATACTCACAGGACACATTGAAAACAAAAGGAGAAAAGCGGCTAGTGACCTAATTATAGGAACATGTGGAGATCCATAAATTGCCCATGTCTAGAAGGGACACGGCGGAGAGTAGTAGAAGTAGTCATAATATAATCTATATCTATTATGTATTATTTAGAACCTATTTTATCCATAACATTAAAAAAAATGACGGCCATATTTAAATTATTTTTCAGTGTCAGTGGTTATATTTCTGTATAAATTGTAATCTAGGAGTTATGTCGCAATATAATTCCTTTTTTTTATTGAGTGCATCGCAAGCAAGGCAGAAAAGCCATCAAGATGCAAGGGGTTACTGGGTGTGGAAGAGTTAGAAACAGTCACTTTGCTAAAGAGCGAGAAAAGAGGAAGCGTAAACACGACAGCAGATATCGCTTGGCGCTGCATTTAAACTTTTGCAGATTAAAGGTGGAGGTGGGAGGTTAACCGGAAAGGAGTTCCACAAGTGAGAAGTACGAGAAAAGAAACTGTTAACATAGAGTTTGTAGTTACGTCTAGCTAGCTTCCATTTTCTCGAAAACTTTGTCGTTATCTCAGCACCAAGTCTTTTCTTTATCTGTGATGAGATTGTTCGGCATTTACTGCCATATGGGAGGACTGTTATTACGTAACATTTCAGTTCTCTTTTCTTTATTTCTGTTGCTCTTCATCTGTGAGGAGATTGTACAGCATTTACTGCCATATAGGAGGACTGAACACAACAGTTCAGCTCTCTTTTCTTTGTTTCTGTTGCTTCAAGTCTCTTTTTCATCTGTCAGGAGAATGTTCAGCATTTACTGCCATATAGGAGGACTGATATTACATAAGAATTTAGCTATCTTGTCTTTGTTTCTGTTGCTTCAAGTCCCTTCTTCACTGTGAGGAGATTGTCCAGCAGTCACTGCCATATAGGAGGACTCTTATTACGTAATAGTTCAGTCCTCTTTTCTTTGTTTCTAACGACATTTTCCTGTTTCTTTCGCTATTTCGGTGCCATCATTTCCGTACTCTGTTAAAACAATTCCTCGGTATTTAATTTGTTGTACTTGCTTAATTTCGGCATCATCAATTTGTAATTCGAATGTTTCTTTTGTTGTCCATATGGTAGCGAATGCTGGACAATCTATTCAAAGATGAAGAAGATACTTGAAGCAACAGAAATGTGGTTCTACAGAAGGATGCTAAGGATACCATGGACCGAAAATGTGGGCAACGACGAGGTTTTAAAGAAAATGGAAACAAAATGGAAACTTTTAATTAACATCAGGAAGAGACAGTTATAATTTCTGGGGTACATAATGAGGAAGGTGGGCTTGGGAAATTTGATACTCATAGAACAAATTGCGGAAAACAGTGAATAATTAAGAGCTACAAAGGACAGGAAGTTGTGGAGAGACATGATCGTCTACGTACTGAGGAGGCGGGGACATAGCCCATCAAAGAGGAATTAGCTTGAGTAAATGGATGGCGGGAGAAGACTTAGGAGTGATAACGAAAAGACATTATTTATTAAGAGCTATAAAGGACAGGAGATTGTGGAGAGCCATGATCGCCTGCACCCTAAGGGGACATGATACATAAAGAAGAGAAGGCGCATATTTGTCTAAACGGCTCTTTCTATTTCCGTTTATTTATTCAATTAATTTTCTATCCGTGTGCAAGCGGTCTTCTTCCATTGGTTCTGGAATAATTCTTATAGCTTCCCAATAGAATTTGAATTTATTTTGTTGTTATGGAGTCAAGAAAAATTTATAAGATCATTTTTATTGCTACAATTACGATAGATGTTCAGTTTTAGATCATTATCAGTATGGTTAAGAGACTTAATTAATACAAAACTAAATAATTAAAATTAAAAAATATCAAAACAGACTCAACGAGAAAATTGGAAATAAGAAGTATGCTGAAAAGTTTTTTGTTTTTTTTTCTTCTTTTCTGTATTTTTTTGAAGCAATAATGGAAGTCGTTAACTGGTTTGAGTCACCAGTTAAAAATGGCTGTCATTAAAAGCAGCGAAGTCTAAAATTCTTTCTGCCTGAATTAGACGTATTTCCGGCAGTCAGTTACGATTTCATTAGGACTTTACCGGAAGGGAAGTTCACATTAGAAACGGAACGGACGTTTAATATCGCTCAGTTCACGCTCTGATCACTTGTATCCATATACAGTGTGCGCCGGGTAATTGAAAACTATTTCTAATATAAAAAAAAAACTCAACCATATTCATCATTCATCACAAAGAAAAAAATCTTCTTTTTTTTTTTCAAAAAATGTGTACGCATGTCCAACTTAGAAAAGCGGGAAACGTTTATCGAGATTAACCGCCATCAAGAAAGCAAACTCACTTCACTAAATAATCCTTGAAAATAAATATCGTTAATCCCCCGCTTCCGATGTCACAGCGAATGGCCTGGGGTGCAAATTCGAAGAAATTCAATTAACAAATAAACTAGAAATAAACGGACAAACACTTCATTTTTTTTAGTTCTGAAATTAATTATTTTCATTATTTATTCTGAGTGGGTGGCGTAATGGTTACTGACACAGAAAATGGAATTGGCGAGCCGAGTTCAAATTTTGGCCTCGTCAGTTCGCTCAAAATTTGCGAATGGCACAAATCAATTTCTTCTCTTCTGACTACGAATTATGGGTTAAATAACAAGGTAAACTGGGCTATCTAGTCTTAGGTGGTAACCAAAGAAAAAGAAATGTCTAATCTTCAATAATGTGGAAATCACAATCTTTGTTAATAAGTTATAGCACATCATAAATAATAAAAAGGGAAGCTGTGGAGAGCCGTGACAGAATACGTCCTGAAATTTCGGAATGGCACAAAACCGTTTCTTTTTTTCCCACTCTCGGGTATGAGTTAAATAGTAGGGTAGGCTAAGCTATATTGCCTTGAGTGGTAACAATAGAAGATGAAATGTCTAATCTCAATAACGTGGAAAAGATAACGTGTAACCACTTCAATACTTTGATTAAGAATTTATGGCAAATCACAAATAATAAAAAAGGAAGCTGTGGAGAGCTATTACGTCCTGAAGTTTGGGAATGGCACAAATCCATTTTTTCTCTTCCAACTACCAGTTCTGATCTAAATAGCATAGTAGACTGGTCAATCTAGCCTTCGGAAAAGAAAAGAAAATATCTCAATAATGTGGAGAAGGCACAGGGAAATAATTTGTCTTTACGAAGACGTTATGGCAGATCATAGATAATGATGAAAAGGAACTTGTGGAGAGCAATGATCTTTGCGTTTGAAGGTACATAGCATTTCAAAGAAGATACACATATTACTAACCATTTTACTGTTGCATACCAATTTAGACAAATTATCAAACAATTTTTCTATTATTTTTAAATATGATCTTTCGTTTATTTATTTTGTTGCTTCTTTGTGTTTTTTTGTAGTTGTATTGTTTCCTTTTTTAATTGTTGTCTAGTTTTTGAAAGTTATTTAACGAGCTGATTGCATGGTTGTCAGCAAAATGCAATTTACAGGGCGGAGATACTTAAATCAAGCAGGTTCCGACATTTAAATATCTGGGATGTGTTCTAGCAGCGAATGGAAAGTGCGACACTGAGATCCGAAGACGTATTTGGATGGCCAAAGATGCATTCCAAAAGCTAAGCAGAGTATTAAGAGACAGGAAAATTGCAATAGAAACAAAGAAAAGAGTACAGGAACTGTTATGGGACATCTGTCCTCCTGTATGACAGCAAATGCTGGATAATCTCCTCAAAGCTGAAGAAGAGACTAGAAGAGAAATCTGGTTCTGCAGGGTACCATGAAGCGAACATGTGAGCAACAACGAGGTTTTCGAGAGAATGGAAACAAAGGAAGAGATAGTTGAAATTTATCCCACATGTAATGAGGAAGGAGAGCTTAGAAAATCTGATACTCACAAGGACAGATTGAGGCAAAGAGAGACAGAGGAAAGCAGTGAGTAGCGTACTTGATGAGCTTGAGTAAATCGGTGGTAGATCAGGGTGTGGGAGAAATTTTTAAAAAGACAAAACTTATTAAGAGCTCCAAGAGACAGGAAGACTTAGAGGACCATCACCGCTTACGTCCTGAAGGGACACAGCGCATAAAATCAAAATATTTAGCGAGGTGACAAATTCTACGGACGTCTCCGGGTGGCACAAACGTTAGTTACGCTTTCGTATACAATATAATACATTCTTCTTATGTGCAGTGTTCCTTCTGAACGTAGGCGATCATGACTCTCCACTTCCTCCTATCCCTTGTAGCTCTGAATAAATTTTGTCCCTTTGCTACTTCCTCCAGGCCATGTTCTATTCACTTGCTTAAGCCAGCTTTCCCTTGTCTCTTTTTCCCTCTATTCGACTTGTGAGTATCAGATTCTCTAAGCCATCCTTTCTCATCACGTATCACAGAAATTTCATCTGCTTCTTCCTGATGTTAAGTATAAGCTTGCTCCTTGATTGCATCCACTCCAAAATCTCATCATTGTTCACACCCTCCGTCCATGATATCCTCAGCATCCTTCTTCTTTGAGAAGACCGTCCAACATTCGCTGCCGTAAAGGAGGACAAATATCACGTAGCAGCTCAGTATTCTTTTCTTTGTTACCAAAGAAATCCTCCTGTCTCGTAATACTCTGCCTAGCTTTTGAAACGCGTCCTTGGCCTTCCCGTTATGTCTCCGGATCCCAGCGTACCACTTACCGTTCTCTGTTAAAAACACTTCCCAGATATTTAAACTTCCGCACTTATTAGTGAATTTATTATATCGACTTTCATTAAGAGTTCGATAGGATATATAGATCGATTATTTGTACTCCGGTTGATCAGCGATACTTTTAAATAAGTTTAAGTTGATGGATTTAAAATGTTTGAGAAGGTCGGCTCTAAAATATCCTTTCTTTATTGTAGTCTCTCTTTTTTTTTCTTTTCAGTTCACAGCTGCAGATAGTGAAGAACTTGCACAAAAGCCGAAACAAATTCGCGGTTTGGGAACAGACGTCGCATTAATCAGCAGCATGGTCTTTGTGGCTCAATTCTTATTGTCCTCTTGTATGGGCACGATCATTCATATATCCGGAAGTACAGTCGCCATTGCAATAGTTGCCTCCATTTTGAGTTTCTGCGGTGCTGTAACAGCCACACAAGTTCTCTATTTGGACATGTGATTAAAAAAATAGTGAACGAAAGTCTTCTTTTCACACAGCTCGGAAGAAAACGATAGTATAAGAAGAGTTAAAAACAAATGAAAGAAAGTTCATTTTCTTTTCTTTTGTTCGGGTAGAACATTCTTTTCAGAAAATTAATTTTTGTTGTCAATAGAAAATATTAAAGAAACACTAAATGCAATATTGTGCAAGTCTATCTAATTATGGGCTCTGCGTCTTTTAGGAAGATTGACGCCATTCCGACAAATTAATTTTCATATATTCTTGAAACATTGAGTAATATGTGTGTATGTATGTGTATATAACATGACGTTCTATACTACAGGCCTACTCATGATGCAAGTAAATCCTATTTTTAAAAACTTATTCCACTGGGAGCGATACATTTTAGTTTAGGTTTGGGTTTGCAGTAGTCGGTTTAAGAATTTGTTGCTTTTAATTTTGGAATAACTATTGCTTATCTAATTGAAGTAAGTATAAAATTTATTTATTAATTTCAGTCTTGCTATATTGTTGTATGTATATTGCAGAAACAAACACTAATAAAATGTAATTTCGGAATCTTGGTTTTGTCACTTGGATGTTTATTTAGATTTTTTCATTTAAAGTTAATTTACTATTATTAAGAGGCATTAAAGATCAACTATAATTTCTATTGTAAACGAGTGAAAAAGTTTGCTAAATTTTTTATGAAAGTTTGATGTAATTTTAACACCTCAAAATTAAAGAAACAACTTAAAAATCTAGACAAGGCTCGAACCGAAAAATTCGTAATCTTACTTGATTCAAAGAAATATTTTATTACTCCGATGTTTTCAAGTCTATATTCTTACAAATGTTACAAAATGTCTCTCAAGAAAGTTAATTTTAATAATGGTTTATGTTTAATTCTTAGCAGACTTTTCTTTCAAAGACTTTTTTCTGTTTTACACTGCGAAATTTATTCATAATGTCATACAATATTTCTATTTACACCCTCTCCGCTTCAAAATAGTTAGCTTAGGAATGTACACCATTGTGCAAATTAAAACAAAACGAATAATTCCGTTATTAATTACACTTTTCGTATTTTCCAATAAAACCTGACCCATTGCACATGTTAGTACTTCGTATGCCCATTCCACGAAGTCGTTCCTTGCAGATTGACCACAGATTCTCGATTCGATTTTAATCAGGACAGTTTCCAGGCAAATCTATAGTACTTTGATTTGCTCACTGGTAAGGCTTGCCAGTGTGTTCGTGTAGCGTTACAATTTTCCTACGCTTCCTTGGAGTAACGTCCATCGCAGTTAATCGCTGTAGGACAACTAATCGACAGTCGAGACAATAGTGTTTGGGCGTGATAAAACTCTAATGCAATCACGGATGACCCTATATTTTTCAAGGCCAAACAAATTCCATCATACATCCCGAAAATAGATTCATATTACTGCACACCGCTGCAAATGACCTAATGTGAGGAAAAAAAAAGAAATCAATTACACCCTGTCACTCCAGTGGGTCTAAAACTAACCGCATAGTAAAAGAAGGGTAACTAACGCAGTTGTTTCAATTAATTTACACAAGGATGTTTTAATAATAGTTTTATATTTAATTCTTAACAGACTTTTCTTCCGAAGACTTTCTCTTTTACACTGCGAAATTTATTTAAAAATCCTATTATTTTCTCAGAAAGTTAATTTAATATTTTTCTATATGCTTTGATATTCATAACAAATATATTGATGATAAAATTTAATTCGTGTTTTTCTTTCTAAAAGGTATGTTTTTAAAAAGCATTTTGAATTTTAGTTTAATTTACCAATAAAAATGTTGAATAGAATAACGCCATACTTTTTGCTACAAAATAAATACAAAAGTAACCCTGTAACCGCTTGTGTCTTAGTGACTTTACTGACTTACATGGGGTGATAGCGATTTTTTAAAAAAAGGAATATTTTAAGAATGCTCTTTAACTTTTAGCCTTTCTCACAAAATGTCTGAAATTCTTTGCAAATTAAGCCTCCAGTTCTACTCCTTAATTTCACCATGTGTAAGCCTCTAGTATGGAACTATATGTATGTAGTTGAGTCTGAATGTTTAAAGCAATGAATTATTTTTGAAAAAAAAAGCAATTTGAAGCATTGGCTTGTGAACCGGGTAGACTTGTATTGTGTTGCTCTTACATTTGATATTTTATTTTAGTCAACCATTTTAGTCCAACATTTTAGTCCACCATTTTAGTCTACCATTGCGAAAAAAATGCAAGAAGTGTTTGCTTTATATCTTTCCTGGTGCCGTTTGTGCAAAATATTCCTCACACGGATCAAATGGAATCAAAATATTTTCTTTGTTTTTGCGGACTGTCTGCTCAACGCTAGCGTATTAATTAGGCCAATAATAGGTGTAATGTAGCCGTAGCATTTTTGTCTACAAGTTCTCAAGTCCATCCTGACCATTTGAAATGACTGGCCAAAATGTCCGACTTCAGAAAAAGAAGAACTTATCTAAAGGACATCCTATTGACTTCTTTTTACTGTTGGGCTCCCACAAAAAAATCTAAAACGATTTGGAGTATTACATTTACAAGACATTCTAAAATAAATCGTTTTAAAATATCTTGTATATATCAAATGTTCTGAATGAAACATTCCAAATCGTTTTAGATAAAGTCTTTCTTCGCAAATACAATCAGTTATCATGTTTAACACGTCTGCTCCCAAATGACACACCAGGTCATGGTGATATGTCTGCAAGGCCCACACGATCCTCCGGTGGGTCGTTTTCCAATTTCTTTTCTATACGGATTATTGGGAGAGGATTACTATAATTGATTGCTTACAACAGAACCACATCTTTTTCCAGAAAAATCTAAATATGTTTGATTTTTTTTTTGTCTTTTATTTTGTTTTCCTTTTAGAATTTCTACTGTTGGTTTTGGGGGGATTTTTGTTCTTTTTATTTTTACAAAGCTGTACCATGCATTCGTGTGGGTCATGTGGGACTCTGGGTTGTAAAATGGACTCAGGTACCGAACGACACACCGGTGAGTCATGGGTAATAAATACTACCTATGATATCCTTGCCTCATATATACTCATGTACCAAAATTAAGATATAGTGTTGGGACCCTGGGACAACAGGGGAAATGAGGCTTGGGAGTCAACGTGCTAAGATTATAATGCTCCCCTCGATGCTGCTGCTTCTTAAAATTCAGCATAGCAGGATCTGTATCATTAAACTGACACTCTCTAAATATAAAAAGGACTGTATAAGAATCTCTAATAGAAATATAACAATGGTTTTATATATACACTGTTTACATTATTCGGGCTATTGTCCGAATCTTTGCTGCCATATTTATCACAATGATTCGGCCTTTGTACGCTCCGGCCTTCTTCAGTTGGTTGGAATGTCGAACTGAACCCTTTATTTCTGTTCTAGACTGTTCTAGTTCCACGTGCGATGTCTAATTTTTTAATCCTGTTAATTCCTCTCTCCACCGCCTTAACCAGGTATTGAACTCACATCTTTAGGTCCTGTCACTGGATCTAACTAACGCCTTTATCCACTGTGCCATGTGTCCTTGAGGACATCTGTGTATGAATTTCTGGGTAATATAAACCTAATGTCTTTAGCAATCATTTTTTACCAGTGCTCATAATGCAATTTTTGCTGTTATCATTGAATTTTTTTTTACCAGGGCTCATACTGCAATTTTTGTTGTTATTATCTCTTTTCTCTGGTAATCCTTATTATTTGCTCCCATATTGTATTCATTTCTATGCTTGGTCGGCTCAGGAGATTTTTATGGCCTAGAATATGTGCATATGGCAACAAAGATGAGGACAATAGTCCGAATAATGTAAATAGTGTACATAATACCTGATCTCAGAAATATAGACAGGTTTCATATATGTTATAAATTTACGATTAAATAATTAATCGAATGCATTACAGAAATTATTTTGGGAATATAGAAACGCCAATTTTTTTTGTTTTTCAACAGGTTTTTGAAGTCAACAAGGATTTGATCTCTGTTATTTATAGTTGATTGAATAAGTTATTAGTTGTTTTTAAGACTTTTGGGAGATAATGATTTACTGAAACCAGCCCTACTAATTAACCTATAGCTGGGGGGAGAATAGGTGGATACCTTTCCCAAGGGTATTTACACGGTCAAGTACCTAGACCGCTTGGAAATACCAGGTAATGCAAGCTTGGATTTGCGGTTGGTGTAATGTTTAATGGCTTGGAATTGAAAATAAGAGAACCGAGTTCCAATTCTAGTTGGGTTCGTTATATTCACTTACGCGCAAATACCCTTGGGAAAGGCATGAATCCACCACTTCTCCCCCGGTTATAGGTTAATTAACAAAACTTGTATCATTAAATTATTGTTATTTTCCCCCAAAAATTCATACAATCTAAAATATTTTCTGGCTTTAAATAACCTAGAAAAGGTTGATAAGCCATAAAAACAGATCAATCAAATCAAATATATAATGTGTCTGCGTATGTTTCTTACATTACAATAGTTATTCACGCACATTATCACACACGCACACAAGACACTGGAATAATACATTCCCTTCTCACTCAGTCTGGACAAACTCTACTCTGAGCTGAGCGTTAAAACCATAAAGCTGAAGACGAGAAAAAAATTTGATTTTTTAAAATCCTGTAAAAATCGGAAATTATTCGGTGATAAATAAAATTATTTTAAAATTTAAAAATTTTTTTAGAAATAATTTTAGATCTGTCATTGAATTAAAATATACTTTTACACACGCACTTACATACACACAAATTTTGAATGAAATTGAAATGAATGTGTCGCGAGGGCTAATTTTCTTTTTGTCTGGCAACACCCATAGGTGAATAGGAAAAGAGTATAAGCTGAACTGTTAAGTCATTTTTATAACTACTATATTTAAACTGAATATATTATTCTGGTAAATGCACTATTTTAAATGAACAGTTTAGATTTGAAAGGTACGACAGGTACTCAACTAGTTCTTCATAAAATTTTTAAAATTAGATTTTAGATTAACTAAAACTATCAGTAACAAAAAGCAGATAGTGAAGTTAATGATATAAATGGCGATAATATATCTTCGCAAACAAATTTATTAAGATATCCTAATAAATTTGTTTGCGAAAATGTATTCTCGCCATTTATATCATTAACTTCATTATCTGCTTTTTGTATGAATGATTCATGTAATATAAATTGAACTGCACCACATACTTGATATATATATATATATATATATATATATATATATATATATATATATATATATATATATATATATATATATATGAATGGCAATCAATAAGCTCGTAGCCTGGCAAACCTATTGAGCAAGGAATCTGAAATTTTCCGTGCTTAATGTTCCATCGATGTGATTAATGAATGTAGACATGAAAGGTTAAGGGACTATGTTGAAAAAAAAATACAACTCTTCTAAAAGATGTTCGGTATTGGGTGTATTATTCGGATTCGAGGAAGAAAAGGCTTTTGTGGCAAGCTGAAATTTTTTATCAACTTTCAGGGTTTATGATACAGAAGGTAGTCTGTATCCTAAACCCTGAAAGTTAATACAACAGCCTCTCTGTTTTGAGGGTTGGACGGGCCCTACTAACATCTGTTATGTTTAATTTGAATTAAGTTAATATTTTAGTTGATTATTGGGTTCATCTCCCTTCCCTCTCATTTTTTCACCACAGAAAGTATTTATCATCAAATTTTTTATGGCTTGGGGCGCGTTTTGTAGATCCCCCCTTGTGAGGAAGCGGTATTTTGGTCTATGGTGGATCGAATGTTGACGGACGAGTTCTTTTGGTGAATGTAGAAATTGTAATGTATGAAAGGGTCGTGAATCTGATTAGCTAGGTATAAGATAGTTAGTGAGGACCAGCCTCAAACACTCCCCTTCTTCGTTCTTGTGCCACAATTTTGTATTCTTAGAAAATAAATCTTGGTAGTCTGTAAGGTTGATTCGCTTTTATTTAAAGTGTAGATTGAATACATAAATGTACAAAAAATAATTAACACCCAATAGTAATGAAAAACTTATGCTGAACAAATATTGTAATTGGTGAAAAAACTAAGACACTTTATGAAATGTTTAAAAATTTATGAAAGTTATTCGTCTATTGTCGGATCTTCCTGAATTTCGCTGCGTTCTTCATTTGCTTTCATGACAGTTGTTTCTATGGCGCTTATGACGCGATTACGACGTTCTTTCACTTTAGAGGTAGAAAAGGTTTCATATTTATGTCAATACAAAATTTAGGATTTGATCGATGAGTCCAAATTAGAGGAAGTCTCCTTCGAAGAATTCTAGATTATGCTATGTTCCGATTTGGGGAGTTCTTCTGTATTTCCTATCTAAAATCAATTCTTTTTCTCATTAAATTACGGATTAATTGACTTACCTGTCTTAATATATCGTATAATTCGAATATTACGAAGATTTGTCGCCAAAATGCCAGAAATTTATTTTCAGTCTACATATGGCCTCATATTTTTCACCTTTCCAAATATACCGACCTATGCTGTCTTTATTATTCACACGAGAATTCTGTCTTTTTCTCGCTGTTCCAATCTACACAATATTCTTAAGACGAGAAATCCTACAAGGAAATATTTTATGCATTTTTTCTGTTGTTATATTACGTTTTATATTACATAATATAATGTATATATCTAAAACAATCAAATGTAATATAATTTATATTAAATTTAATTGTTTCAGCTATCTACAGCTTTTTTTATCCTAAATTAAAACGCTGAAAGAAAAGGCTGTAAAAGCCCCAAATTCAAAAGGTCGAACCTCAAATTCAGAAAGCTCATCTTCAAATTAAAAAAGTTGAATTTCTAAATCCAGTCGAGAAATAATAGAATGTCGTTAAGGCTGCTATAAAATACTGGATGGGCGAAATATTTGAAGCCATAATGGCTTCACCACCAAATAGAATCACTCAGACAGGGTGGAGATTACACGATGTATATGTTGCGATGAATAAATCGTCGTCTAAATGACTCACAAAATGAACATAACTATGACATCTCATTGTAATAGATATATTTACCAAAATTACACAAAGATATCTTGAAATACTAAAGAATAAATTTATTCAATTAAAATCACCATTGGCTTCAACTATGGCCTCTAGACGACTGCCGAATCTCCTGCAATTCTTCTGGACGGCCTCCTTGTTGGTGAATGCTGCCATAATCCTTGCCTTCAGTTCATCTTTGATGTTGCAAGAAGTTTTGTTGGTCTCTCGCTCAACTGCACCCCACGCGTAATAATCAAGGGGCTTGCAGTCTAGAGTGTTAGGTGACCAGATGTTAAGAGTGATATGGTTGCAGAAATTGTCTGACAGCCATGACTGGGTTCTCCTGCTTGTGTAGTGCAGAATTCTGTTACCAGACATAGGATCTTTCAGCAGCGAGCCTTTTGACCCAGAGCAGCACTACCTCCTCAAGGCACTTTATATAGGCGTCCGTGTTGAGTCTGAAACCCTGTGGGCAGATGAATGGAGGCATAACGACGCCATCACTAGTAATCCCTCCAAACACCTTCGTAATCACCATTAGACCCATCCAACTCTTTCCGAATCCTCTGCACTGTGTTCAGATTGACACCCAAGCACTCTGAAATGTTCGTATTAGAGAATCCGGCGCAAATGCCAAGCAGTACAGCATGCTTTTTCCAAATTTCTGGTGGATTGGATTATGTCATGGGGCTTTTTCTCACATATGGTGCCCTACTGGCCCTATGAATCTGTGCAGTCGACAAAATCAAAAACAAACAACACGCATGCGCGAAATTAAAAATTTAAAATGGCGACAATTTACACATCGCACCTTGTAAAAGGAGCAATCGATGAAGCGATGTCTGCCATTAGCCAACTACTGTGCATGAAAGCATTTTGCATCAAGTTTAGCCCAAAGAAATCTTCAAATGGAGGACAATATGTGAACTGATTAATATTTTAATTATCCCTTTCACCTGTTTGTCCGTTCGTTTCTTTGTTTGTAAACTAATGTTGTATCTTTTAACATTAATTACATTTTAATTTGAAATTCAGTTTTGTCGATTCAGCATTTCTAATTTGAAGTTGAGGTTCTTCATTTCAGTATTAAAAAGGTGTAGTCAAAACTTTTAGACAAACCGAATAATTCAAGGGAGATTACCCAGAAAATTATTTTCGTCTTAATTTCTGAAAATAGAGGAGGTGGGAGTGGGTTAATGGGTAACAATACAAAAAATGGGATCCTCGAACCGAGTTCCGACTGAGACAGTTTTTCATTTCACGAATGACTTGACTCCTTCTTTCCTTCCGCTATTCGAAGTAAAATAAAAGAACAAACTGACCTTAGCCTAAGAAAAGAATAACTCAGAATTCAAAAACACAGAGAAAGTAAAATAAAAAAACTATTATTATTCCCCAAGAACTATTGTGGAAATCCATTATTTACAAATATTATATAAAAGGAAATTGTCGAGAGCCATGATCACCTAAGTGGTGTAGGAATGTGGCACTTAAAAAGAGATATTATTAGCATTTACACCCAAACATGGTATTATTGACACACCCAGAACACATTTAAAAAAAATAAATGTAAAATTTCAGCGTTCATTCTTCTTCATATGCATGTTTAATTACAATGCGTAAATATCACTTTAGCCTGATGAAAACCTAAAGGACATCGTCTCACTAAAACTTTTTTTCAACTATGTCATAAATTTTCCTATTATTGATAAGTAGAAAAATAGTTAGGCAGGGTTCGAAACCAATCTAAGAGAAGGGCAACCTTGAATTCAAAACCGTAAAGTCAACGGGAAACCATTAGATAGATAGATAGATAGATAGATAGATAGATAGATAGATAGATAGATAGATAGATAGATAGATCAGAGGGAAGACATAGAAAAAAAAAGAAAGAAAGAAACTGTGTGGATATAAAAATCAACATTATATGGTGATTGTCACACCTTAATCTGTCTCCAGGCCATTGGTCTGATAACAGCTGTAGTGTTATAAACGCTTAATACCCATAAATATAGCAATTTGAGGAAAAAAATTATATATATATATATATATATTATGGGTGCGTGGGTGAATAGTTAGCGTTCATACCAGGAAACACGCGTTCGAAGCCCACCATGGTCGATTTGTCAGACTGTTGAGTTCTTAGTGTTATCCGTCTGGAGAGGCAAGCTCAGCGTGTGGCCGCGTTGGAAAGTGTTTGAAAACTATACAACCGAATATGAGAGGAACTGGGCAGACAGAACTGTTCGGAGAAAAAACACGTAGATTGAAATCACAATACATTGTGGCCTAAAGTCTGAGCATACTTGGACTTGTTTATTTGATCACGCCAGATTACACGGTCTTTTCCCCAGAAACTGTTATTCACTCTTTATTGTTGCAGATTAGTTCACAGGTTGACTCAAACGTGCCAGTGTGGATGGCTGCAACAAAGTTCGATAGCTGATGTATAAATTGGTAGCTTACATAAATGAGAATCAGAAATTGCAGTCTATGTATAGAAGAGAAACTCCTGAAAATTAAAATCATAGAATTCAAGTACGTGAATGGTTTAATAAAAATCCAGGAAGGAAATTATTTCGAACTGTCAACACGCAGATGCGTTAATTTAAAAAAACAAAAAAACAACTAAAATTAGAAAAATTAAACTAACAGACCTCATTGGTTGAATTTAACAAAATTTGCTTAAATTGATTATTGCTGCTTATATATATATATATATATATATATATATATATATATATATATATATATATATATATATATATATATAAGTATTAGCGCAGGTGGCTGTTGTTAATAGAATCAGCCTATCTCTCAACAGTGCTCAACTGAAATATTTTCAAGAGCTTAATTATGTCATTCGCAGACAGTACTTTATCACAGCTCCTCAGTGCGACTAGACATCCGAATGCCTCAAGCAAGGACCGAAACTCGACCAATTTCGCGTCAGTCAGAGTTTCTACCAGTGAGCTCTTATCATTCAGCAGAGTGAAACAGCTAATTCTAGCGTATTGTTTTTATGAATGTAAACAAACGCCAATCAGCCAGAGTGTTCCAATTCATTTTACTGAAGAGCTTTGCATTAGCGCAGGTGGCTGTTGTTTATAGAATCAGCCTAACTCTCAACAGTGTTCAATTGAAATATATTTTCAAGAGACGATGGCTTAGTGGTAGAAAGTCTGACTGACACCAAATCGGTCTGGTTTCTGTCCTGGCTTGAGGCATTCGAATGACAAGTCGCACTGAGGGAATGTGACACAACGAAACAGTACTGTCTGCGAATGACACACACACACACACACACACATACATACATATATATATATATATATATATATATAAGTAAACAGTGAAGTCAACACGCAGAGGCGACAGACTGTTTCATGCTAAATGCAATCATCAGGCCACCTGATGCTTGCGTTTAACATGAAACAGTCTGTCGCCACTGTGTGTTGACTTCAATGTTCACTTTTATAATTATATACGCTCTAACTCTGATATTGAGCACTTTATCCCATAAATATAGCACACCTTAAAACCATATTTCTTCATATATACATATATATATATATATATATATATATATATATATATATATATATATATATATGTGTGTGTGTGTGTGTGCGCGTGTGTGTGTGTGTGTGTGTGTGTGTGTAAATTATTTTCTGTTAGAATGTATATGTAGTGGAACAAAATGAATAAAGAGACAAGAGTCAAAACTATTCTAACCGACGCGTTTCGTCATCGCAGGGACTTTAACAGGGCAATGTAAGATTTACTTTTGTTGCACGTGTTTCTATATAAAAGTGGGGGTCATTACTTTATCAAAGCTTGTAAATTTGAGAACGTTTATGAATGTTCATCAGTTGGTTGAAATGTCAATCAAAACATGTAGCGGACACGTCAGTGGGTTATCAGCAATATATCTAGGATTTCTGTCTATATCTCTGAGATGTGGTATTATGATTACTTGCATTATTTACATTATTCGGGCTGTTATATATATATATATATATATATATATATATATATATAATATTATATTATATTATATATTGATTAATAGTCAGAGTTGAATCAAACCAGGAAACAGTAGCATTAAAATTGTGAAAACTTAAAAATCAGATCAGTTGAATCCGCAACCTTGTTTTTCAGCTTACTCAGGCAATTTTTATCAATTCACCTGCCAACGTTTTATTTAAAAAAACAACTAATGAACTACAAATATATACAACTATTATAGCGTTCATTAGTTTTTTTACGTCCATATATATATATATATATATATATATATATATATATATATATATATATATATATATTCTTTTTAGGAAATAGAAAAAACAGAGTCGAACTAGTGATGTAATAATTTTTTACCTCTCTGCTCCAAAAATATTTCTTGCAGCAGAAATTAAATAGAGAATTGAAAAAATAATTGTTATGCCTTGCTAATAAAGCACAAAATTTTTAGTTCTGGTTATTCTCACTTTATTCGTCGTACTTGTGTATTGTATATATATTATAATATATATTGTAATATATAGTGTTTTTTGTATATATATATATATATATATATATATATATATATATATATATATATATATATAGTGTTTTGTATATATATATATATATATATATAAATCTATAAATTAGGCAATCATTATAATTGCTATTTTCGCTATATATATATATATATATATATAGACAATATTAGTGGTGAATATACACATTTTCCCGGGGTTGTTGTTCCATTTTCTTTTTGAATCTGTAGGTCTGATGAATTGGATCGTTCTTACGATTCCAATGGAATAAATTATGACCATGGAATATTAGTGTTTAAGTCTTTATATATATATATATATATATATATATATATATATATATATATATATATATATATAAGAAATAGCCAAAATAGCAATTATAATGATTACCTAATTTTTAGATTTGGCAGTTATTATTATTATTATTATTATCATGAATTGACATTTTCAATATAGAGCAATAGTAATGTAATTATACTCATCAAGAGATGTATTTGATTCGGGTCCCGGCACCAAAAATATCCATGTTTTTGCCTGTGTCTGATTATGTGTGTGCATATATGAGTGAATGTGTAAGAGTGTGTACATAAAATAATCTGTTCAAGGATAGGAAATGCTATTTTTAGAATTAATACGACTGTCTTTCCCTTAATGACAATCTAATTTTCAGAATAACACAATTGTATAATAGTCAACCAGTTAAGATTTCGGCGATTTACAATCAAAGCGTGATTTTTTTGTTTGTCTCTAATTCAATATTTCGCCTTTTTTTTCTATGCTTTGGCTCTGGCTTCACTTAACAAAGCTCACACTGGAAAACTTCTTTCTTTCTTTTTTTATCAATCAAGTCCCGTTTCCTTCGACTCACGTAAACAAAACAGCTTTAAAATCCGTACGTAAAGTTAAGAAAATCGCCTAAAATCAAATATTAACAACTTAATTACATATCGGAACGTGAAGACAACTGCCGGATAATATACCCTGCTCCTAGAATACTAGAGAGGTCTGAAAGTTCTGGATTAACTTTCCAGTGAATTTCACACTACTCTTTAATTTAATCGATTCTAACCTGGCATCTCGACTTCAATCACTTTCTCACCGATGTAACGCGGCTTCTCTCTCTCCTTTCTACAAATATTTTCATAGCAATTATTTGGATGAGCTTTCCTCGCTGATGTCTCGACGGCATGAATATAAACGTACTCACCGTTTTACTGTTGAGCTAGCTAGATGGAACCATATGTTCTATTCAAGTTCTGAGGTCTTCTTTCCCGCAATTCTTCTCTGTGGAACATCCTATTTCTTGTTTCCCTGCAATTTGCAAAAATTTAAATATAACTGCAATCGCCATATTGTTTTCCTGAATTCTGTTCTTTTATCGTTTGTTCTCCACGTTTCTAATTCTCTTTCAATCGCAGTAACACCATGCTTCTTAGTGGCATTATCGCCTTTCTTGGGGCTGAAATGATTAAAAGAAAAAATACCTGACACACAAAATACTGGTTCGATGATATTCCTTCAACATTTTTGTGCTTCTTGTAAAAATCATTGTCTTCTCTTGAAGTATAAATATAAATCATGTCTCACCTAGAGTCCCGTAACCTAATAGTCGTAGAGGTATCACATGATGTACTGCCGCTATAGCAGTAACGGTGTATCTAGGGCAAGGTAACCTGACGGAGTCTATCCCTCTTCATGTTGGTTTCGAATTCAGATTTTTCATTTTAGACTAGTTGCCATCTAAAGACAAAAGAGTTCAGTATGCTTTGCTATTTAACCCATAGCTGGGGAAAATGGATTCATGCCTTTTCCGAGAATACTTGCGCGTGGATTAAATAGAATCGAGTAAAAATTGAACTCGGCACCCGAATTCATTTTCCGTGCTGATACACTACCCACACCTCCAGAAATCAAAAAGGATAGATAGATAGATAGATAGATAGATAGATAGATAGATAGATAGATAGATAGATAGATAGATTATGGATAGGAATCCAAGAAAATGATAGGGAAATGAACAAATCGGAAACAGTTCTTAATCTACCTGTTTCACTTTATTAAAGCTTCGTCAAAGGTCAAGATAGAAAGGATAATTAATATTTTTTATCATTTCTATCTTTATCGTATCATATATATATATATATATATATATATATATATATATATATGGTGATGGAAAAGTAACTCCCTATTTTAAAATACTCATAATTTATTGATTAACTATAATTTTTACAAGAAACGGATATGAGCGGAAAATGTTTTGCATGATGTTTTATTTAAAATTCGATACGGGCACCACATTTCGCTACCAGCATCGCACAGGAATCGTGTTAACTGATTTCACCAGGAACTCTTGTGGTATGGAAGACATAATTTATTGTATTTGCCCTTCAAGTTCTTTTAAAGTCTTTATTTGTTATGGTAGACGCTCCATTAACCAACCCCAAAGAAAAAAGTCATAAGCTGTCAAGTCAGGACTCTTGGCTGGCCACTCATACATAAAATCACCCTTCCATATATATATATATATATATATATATATATATATATATATATATATATATATATATATATATAGCAAAATAGGAATTTCTCCATCTTAAGTTTCTTGTGTGATTGTATAATCGGACATTTATTTTTATCACGGCGTTTAGTTAGGATTCATTAAACTTTTTTTTTCTTTTAACAGAAATGAAAACTGATTTCATACGAAGAACAGAAGAGAAAAACAGAGAAATATGAAACAAACTATTGCGTTGATCTTTCTTTTATTTGTTGTTGTAGTTGATGAAGGTGCGAATGCAAAGAATTAATTCGCCCTTCCGTTGTGCAGTTCTTACTTAGAACCAATTTGAAGAGTTCGTTTAGGCTGCTAAAAAAAAAAATTAAAATGTCGCCGACTCTGCAGACGTCCGCAAAAGTAAAAGTTGTCATGTATTTTAGAAATTAGCAACGGAAATCTAGAAATAAAATGGGAAATTTAACAAAATACTATCACAAGTCTTTTGTTTTCTTTTCTGTCTTACCTGCATGTATCTTGAAGTAATTTTACAAGTTTTGTATTTAATGTTACGAAAAGGAAACGAATAATTTCAACAAACGTTATCACATTATGAATATATTCTGAATTACTCCAGGAGTAAGAAAAAGGAGTAGTCGGTGAAAGCGATCAAGCGTCACAGAAAGGCAACAGACAGGCAGGCGATAAGAATATTGTTTAAGGCTCCCAGTTCTAGGTTGAAGATTCTCACGAAACAATAGCCTTTAAAGAATAAAAGGTTAACCTAACCAATAGAGTTTCTACATGCACAGTACGTTGGGAGCTCCACAAAGTTGGTATCCACGAAAGAGCTGCGATTCCTAAACCTCTGATCACTAAGTCGAACGCCATGTTGCGAAAGAAATGATGTGTTGATGGCAAAAAATTGGACACACGAGGAATGGAAAAATGTTATTTGGTCTGATGAGTCTTCTTTCACATTATTTCCTACAAATGGGCGTCGTTATGTCTGGAGAACACCGTGTAAAGCCTATGAGCCGGATTGCATTGTCCCGACAGTCAAAGATGGCGGTGACTCAGTAATGATTTGGGCGGCAATTTTCTGGTATATATTCTGGTCATATCATCACTCTTAATGGTAGAATTACTGCAGATAAATATCTCTACTCGATGACAAGGTCTTTACAATGACTACCATAGTGTTGCCAGAAAGTGCTATATTCCAAGATGATAATACACTTATATACACTGCAAAAACAGTGAAGTGATGGTTTAATCAGCATCATAACGTAATTAAATATCTTCCATGGCCAGCACAATCACCTCATCTCAGTGTAATTGAACCATGATGGGGAGTTATAGAGCAGAAAGTGAGAGACAGATTTCATCCTCCATCGTCGCTGAAGCAATTTTTCAAAATTTTGATTGAAGAACGGGATAAAATTTCACTGGAAACAATTCAAAACTTATTTGATCCCATTCCACGTAGAATCAAAGCAGTATTAGAAGCCAATGGAGGTTCAAACACCTTATTAGTCAATAAATAAATGTTTAAGCCAGGTGCTCACGTTATTTTTTCTAACCCCTATATATATATATATATATATATATATAGGGGACTTTCTTGTCGTATTCGACGTATGAGGTTTAGTTCAGTTCCTAGGAACCGACAGCCTAAAAGCTAACACATTAGATTTGATTATAGTGGTGAAGGCTTTGGGCAGAACCAGCTACACTTTTTGAAGGGCCGAATACAGAGACCTGGTGCACTGTGTGCCGCAAGGTTTCCAAACGACCCTCTGCAGGTTTTGAATTCAGAGTTGTCCTTCTCCTAGAACAGAACCCAGTCAGTCCTGCTATTTACCCATAACTGGAGGGAGAAGAAGAGGATTAATTCCTTCCCCAAGGTTATTAGCCCGTAAGTGAATGTAATGGATTCGACTGGATTTCGAACTCGAATATGTGTATATATATATATATATATATATATATATATATATATATATATATATATATATATATATAGATAGATATAGATATAGATATATAGATAATATTAGTGGTAAATATACACATACATATGCAATCGTATATCTAAAATATATAAGTAAATATACAAACATACACACACATATGTGTATAAAAAATATTTCCAAGAGGATAGAAGCCAGGTAGAACTCAATTCCTAGGACAGAGTAAGGATATAATAAAAAGACAAACAATACTATTCCAATGGAATAAATTATGACCATGGAATATTAGTGTTAAAGTCTTTTTATTATATATATATATATATATATATATATATATATATATATATATAATAAAAAGACTTAAACACTAATATATATATATATATATATATATATATATATATATATATATGTATGTATGTATGTATATATATATCCGTACGCATATATGCATGTATATGTGTCCACTCATATATACCCACTTATCCTCAGAGATGCCAAAGTATTTTCCTCACATACAGTTTATTTCATTTCATTTTAACCTGAGGAAGCCAGAGGAATTAGACGCTCCCAACGAAACGCATCGTTTATATATTTTCTCTTTCCCTCATCAACTTCATATATAAAAAAAATTATTATTTAAACAAGAAATAAATTTAATAAAATATTATTTAAGCAATAAATAAATAAAAAATGAAATGCAACTATATTTTCAAAAACTTTAGAAAACCCTAGAATATTCAGGAAAATTAGCTTAAATATAATTCCTGTCTCTGATACACATTGTCACGTTATCTTTTGGCACTCAGAGGTGAAAGATAATTAAAAGGAACAATGAAAGGCATAAGACAAGAAAATTATAAAAAGAAGACACAACCACATCCTAATGTGCATTTATATATCGGGAAAAATAGATTGGAAGTTGACGCCTGTGATCTCGAACGTTTACGGCACGATAATACTAGAAAAAAACAAGGGGCTGGCAACGTGAAAGTGGATTATCGAGAAATTCCTCCCGTTCGGGAACAAGTGACAACAAGTCCGATATGAAGGTTAACAATGTATTGTAAACAAAGGAAAAACTAAACAAACAGCGACGCTCGATGCTTATAGAAATAAGAAAGAAACTTTATTTACAATATGAACAACAGTTAGATGTAGATATAAATGTACTTGAATTACACTTATATTAGGTTTAAGTGCTATGGGATTATTCTTTACCATTTCATATCAAACATGTAAACAAAATGATTTTGTGTACTTACTAGCGGAATAAAAAAGATATATCAGCTTTTTTTTAATGTTTTAAGCGACCACTGAGGGTCTTAATAACGGGGTTTAAATTTAACCCTTTAAAATCGCGGCTTACTCTTCCGGATATCTAAAATTGAATAATTTGGGCTCACACGAGAAGTTGCCTTGAAAGTTGCAAAAACTGCTTTCTTCGTGAATAGATCATTGGCTCTGATCTGTGGTTGTCGATTGTCATGAAGACGTTGATGGTGCCTGCTGTGCAGTGACGAACCTTCTTGAGTTGAGAGAGAAAGGGATGAAAGGCCCTTAGTCGATGCCAAAAGACTCCAAGAAAGGGGTGAACCGTAATTAAACTCAAATGATTTAATTTGCATACACACGGGAAGACCTTATATGGACAAAATAAATTGATCAGTTACCTTTTCTTTCCTTTTCCCGTTAGTATATAAAAATCATCACTAAAGCAGACGATAATAAACATCTGCTATAAAAAAAATCATTAAACTAGCAAACACGTCTGGTAATAATTTGACACTTGGATAGATTTTTTTAAAAATTTTAACATGAAATACAGCGTTTCTACAAAGTAAGTGTGCATACGAAAAGTTAACAAAATATGTTTTTTTATTATTTTAATTCCCACTACATGAGCACACGTACGGGCGTACACAGACACGCATACACGCAATTAAAGAAGAAGGAAACTCAACCTAATACCAATAAGAAAACACATAAATCATCCTTTTTTTAAACTTAATATAAAAATAACGAAAACGAGAAAATTGACAGACATTTGCTGATATCCCCTGACGAATGGACCGAACAATTGTACAAAGATTCGTCTATGACACTCTGGTGTCGGGGTGCTGAATATAACACTAATCAACTATCTGTCTATATTTCTGAAATGAGGTATTATGGTACATTATTTACATTATTCGGACAATTGTCCTCATCTATCCAAGTGTCAAATTATTACCAGACGTGTTTGCTAGTTTAATGATTTTTTAATGATCATTTTATGATGGCAATACCAATAACCAACGCCTTTATCCACTGTGCCATGTTTCCTTGAGGATAAAGGCGTTGGTTAGATCCAGTGACAGGACCCAGAGAGTGTGAGTTCAATACCCGGTTAAGGCAGTGGAGAACTTTCAGGGGGAATTAACAGGAGATAACTGACATCAATTAGACATGGAACTAGAACAGTGAAGAAGGCCGGAGCGTACAACGGCGAAAACGTTGTGACAAAGATGAGGACAACGTTTCGGCCGTTGAACACTCCGGCCTTCTTCAGGTGGTTGGAATGTCGAACTGAACCCTTTATTTCGCTCACTGGGGTAGACTGTTCTAGTTCCACGTGCCATGTTTAATGGATGTCAGTTATCAGTTATCTCCTGTTAATTTTCCCCCTGAAAGTTCTCCACTGCCTTAAACGGGTATTGAACTCACACTCTCTGGGTCCTGTCACTGGATCTAACCAACGCCTTTATCCTCAAGGACACATGGCACAGTGGATAAAGGCATTGGTTATTAGTATTGCCATCATAAAATGACTCAATAAGCAATATTCAAATACCACGTTACCTCTAAATTTTTCTGGGAAAATCAAGACAAGTAACTACACATCTGTAGTAAATTGGTATCTCATCGCTATAACAAAACCTTTTAACATCAACAAGGATAAATGCAGTTTGTGCCTTTTAGAAAAACGAACTATTCTCAAACACATTGATGATCATAATCAGCTGAACAAGCGAAATGAGCTTATGATTACTTGCAGCCACAGAAGGAAATCTCTTCTCGAATATTTCCGCGCTGGCTAGAGCAATTAATCTATCATCTCTGCAATATCTCAAATGACCTGCCTCTAATATTTATTTCTTTATTTGTTTTTGTTTTTATCAGTTACATCCCTTACGTCATCCTAGCGTTTAACGGTTTTTCACCTAACGTTTCTTTTTTATTTTGTTTTATTACTTTTTATTAATGTTAATTTTTCTTTTTTCTTTTCTTTACCCTATATTCTTTATTGCATATCCACACGTTTTATTCGGTAACTACCAACTGTATTCGTATTGAAATAATCTTAGCCGTTGACTCAATAAACATTAACGGATCAATATCGCTATTGAACTTTAATAACTTAGTTTATTTTTCGATATACACCTACCAACACTCTATATTTTGAATTTATACCCAATACTCTATTTTAATTATAATAATCTTGAACTTTGAATCCACACACAATATAGCCCTGCTCCCGTGAAATTAGGAAAAAACAACTATATTGAAAAATGTCGTAACTTTTTGTACCTGATGATTGGCAAAGCTATGAAACTCGTACTGTAAACGTAGGTATATGTGTAATTATTAATGTGTGTATGTATATGTGTGTGTAAATATTGCGTACATTAATGAAAACATGGAAAAAAATTCGTTCTACGCGTATAAAATGATAAATAAATTGTTATATAAAGTTTATATACCAGAATTGTTTTAGAAAAATTAGTTATTAATTTTCCTACCATTATTCTGGTATGTAAAATTTATATCATTTTTGCCATAATAGCACTATATAATTATATATATATATATATATATCATCGTGTTCATCTGGAAAACACCAGAACAAACCTACATCTAATAAGAAATTTAGCGTTTATTCCCATACAAATAGGAAGGAATTTGCCTTAATTGACAAAACACTTATTCTGCGAAATCGGCCTAAGACATTCCAAACATTTCATCATATATTTGCGATATTCCCACATGAATTCCTTTTCGAAAAAGCGTGAAAAACTTCGCTCCAAGGGCATTTCATCTACATTTGAACCATTTCCGGTGAGAAAACAAAAAGAAGATAAAATCAAAACTAAAGACTTTGGCAGAAATCATCCAATCAAATAAAAGATGGAACGACATCGAACGACAAGATCTCATACGAAACTTGTCGAGCATAAAATTATCCAACACAAAACTCCAGGCACCAAGTTTCGGGATAAAGTTTTCAGCCGAGATTAAAAGCAAAAAGAAAAACATAAAAGATGGAATAATTAAGAAGCAGAAGCAAAATAATGAAAACCTTCAATATCGATACAAGATCGATACAAGAAATAATTACTTCGACACGAGGAACGGGAACAGAAAAAGAAACAACATTACCACAATTATATATAAAAGCAATAGAAAAAATCTACCAAAATAAGAATATTTTTATCACGGACTCTGGGGTGAAATTATTGTCATGGAGACAGACACCTACATTGAAAAACAATGTTATGTAAGTTTTATATATTTGGAAAGGATACTAGAATGGTGTTATATAAATTTGATATATTTTGGAAGGATATTCAAATAGTGTTAGATAAGCTTCATATATTAGAATAGTATTAGGTAAGCATTATATATTTGAAAAGGATATTAGAATGATATTATGTAAATTTGATATAAGGTTGTATCTTCTCACTGGACTTATTCAACCTTTACAGTGACATTTTTCTGAGAGAATTAGAAGTCCTATAGTTTTCCGTATTAGTAGCCACAATCTTAACATTATATATGCAAATGACAGTGTTGATAGCAGACACAGAAAGGAAAACACTTGAATTCCTACAGAACGTAGTAAAAAAAAAGCGAAAAGAAATGACTAAAAATCAAATGTAAGATAAAATGTGTGGTTGTTAGCAAAAGGGGCAGACCAAGATGCAAATTACAAATCGGGGATACCAAAATCAAACAAGTACAACAATTTAAATATATGTGAAGTGTTTTAACGGAGGTCGGATAGTACGACACCGAAACCCGAAGCGCATTGAGACACTGAAAGCTGCCTTCCAGAAGTTAAGCAAAGTATTAAGAAACATGAAAATTTATTAGAAACAGAAAGACTACTTAACTGTTATGTAATATCAGTCTTCTCATATGGCAGTGAATGCTGGACAATCTCATCACAGATGAAGACTAGACTTGAGGCAACAGAAATGCGGTTCTACAGAAGGATGATGAGAATACTATGGACTGAACATGTGAGCAATGGCAGCTTTAGCGAATATTGAAACAAGGAGATTTATATTTAACATCACAAGGAGAGCTGACATTTAATGAGGAAAGAGAGTTTAGAAAATTTAACACTCATAGGACATTTTGAACGCAAAAGGAGAAAGCAGCGAATAAACCCTGCCTAACGAGAAGAACAGGGATTAGAGGAGATAGCGAAAAGAGAAAGTTTACTTAGAGCTACAAAAAACAGGAAATTGTGGAGAGCCATGACCACCCGCGTCCTGAAGGGACACAGCCAATAATAGCAGCAGAGGAATGATAATAGTTTCTCTGACAAAATATAATCACTACTGATCAAATACCACCCTAAAATACTCATACAGTATAGTCTAGTAAAAACAAAACCATGCATTACTATGCAACCTGCCATATTTGGAAGTGATAGTACCTCTTATGGTAATGGTAATATTAACCGTTTCTTTGTAAGGAAACATTCAGTATTCACTGACCGATTTCTCAATTAAAATTTATAAAATCTTTCTATTAAAACAATTTTTCAGGAATTTTTTCTCAAGTCCACTTACTGTTATCGCTCTTTCCAGTATTGATAGAGGTTTGATTAAATTATTCGAACATTTACCCCTACAGATTTTTAAAAATCCAATAACCCTATCAGCACATTAAAGGCATAAATATGAACGATAATTTCATGGCTAGTTTATATATTAAATCCTTCTACACTAACGTACCAGTTATCACGTGCTTAAATCTTCTAAAAAAAGGTTAAAATAAAAAACTAACCTCACCCTATTGATAAACAAAATTATAATGATTCGTTGACCTATTATAAACCAATGTTATTTCACTTTCTATAATCATTTTTACAAACAGAAATTTGGACTAGGAATGGGATCACCACTTAGTGGTGTATTAGCATGTCTTTTCTTATCATTTCTAGAAACTCTTCCCTTCCAAACATTTTATTTGAAGAATCAACACATTTCCGATATATCGATGACACTTTATTGATATATACCAACAATTTACCTGATCGTGTAAATAAACTAGACAACATCAAAATACTGAATTCGCCCCACCCCACCCGCAAATGAGAAGGCAGTTTATCCATGGCAGGACCACCAGTCTAAAACAAAGGAAACTGAATTCAAAATCATCCCGAAGAGAAATTATCTTCGTTCAAACTATTTGTTGTAGACACACGCTCTACTGCTACAGTTGTATTACAAACATGTATTGCCATAACGGCTCAAAGACGTGTTTGTGATCACGAAACGACTTCTTTAGTAAAACCAGTGAAAATATTGAGAAGAAAGGTGAAATACTGGTATGACTTGCTGCCACTTAATCTTATGTGAAAGTCATTATGAATAATAAGCAGATTCTCCTTAAGCCTCGACGATCGAGAGATAAAAACAGGCAGGCAAATTGGGAAATTGCGTAGAGATTTTGGGATGTGCAGGTCGTGCAAGGGTTAAAGGCTTTGAACACGTGTTCGAATTCAGGTCGAGATGGTCATATTCACTTTCGCACAAATACCATTTGAAAGGATATGAATCCATCTATTCTCCCGCCAGCTATGAGTTAAAATAGTACGTGAGACTGGACTCTTTAGACGTAGTTAGAAACTAGTATAGAAGAAGGACAATTCTGAATTGAAAACCTTATCTGTTACTAGTGGAAGACTTACTTGAACAGTGACTAAGGTATGGTTGCAGTATAAAGCGAAGGTTGGCTTTGTGGGCGTGGAAAAAACACAAATGGGCCCGAGCCTTTCGTCATATACGAGCAGCCATGTTGAAAATGAGAAATCACACTGATTTACCGTGTGCTATCAAGTCGAAACTGCTCTGATGATGTTATAGATTTTTTTTAAAAACACGCGCTGTCGTAGAAACGGAAAAGTTAGCAAAATTTAATGTCTTTTTTTTAAGATGTCACAGAACAAAAGAAAAATATTTCCATAAAATATTTCTGAATATGTCTGGTATCAAGTGGCACAGTATAGAATTGCAACCACTTGAATATTCGAGTGCTTTCTTAAACAAACCCATTCGCCAAATATTGTAGATAATGGAAGGTTCTGATACACACATACAGTGCTGTGCAAAAGTAAGATAATATGTTTTTAAATTGTTTCTTTTATTTCCATCAATTTTTTTCATAATCAAATCTTAATTAAACTATATATTCATTAGGAAAAACCTTTTGCCAGAACGTTTCTAGCCTGCAAATATAACATTAGTTTCTGTGGGCAGAAACAAGAGGAGAACCGGAAAATTGCCACGGTCTGTCTTCTTTATGTCAAGGATTTATCAGAAAATATTCATACAACATCCGGTTTGCTTTGGTTTGTTTTACGGCATATCAACCTAAATGGTGTTATTTAACGCCGACAAGATTTTTATTCCAGATATTTTTTTTTCACAAATGTGTTGCTAGTAATATTTTTCCTTCAAAAAAAGTCCGTTTCTGGTAATAATTTTTTTCCTTAAAAAAATCTAATTCTGGTAATATTTTTTTCAAAAATGTATAGCTGGTAATTTTAAAAAAAAAGTGTATTGCTGGTTTGGTTTGTTTTACAGCATATCAAACATAATGGGTTATGTAATGCCGACAATTTTATTGCTGGTAATATTTTTCTTCATAAATGTATAGCTGGTAATTTTTTTCCTTCAAAAATCTATTTCTGGTAATATTGTTTTTCAAAAATGTATTGCTGGTAATATTTTTCCTTCAATTTAAAAATGTATAGCTGGTAATATTTTTTTCCAAAAATGTATTGCTGGTAATAATTTTTTTAACAAAGTATCTCTGGTATTAAAACCTATTTTTAACTTGCAAAGTGTTTTGATCCCAGTTTGGGGGTTAACTATTTACACATAGCTGGGAACCTAACAGAGACTACCACCCCGAGCCAGGGTGGACCTGGGAACACCAGTAATTAAAAGAAGCAGAAACCAAGCCTGCAGCAATCCTGAAGAATGGTCATAACTTCAAAGAGGTTCCTTTTCTCGAACGCCTGCTGGGGCTATAGCCCACTCCTAGCCTCAAAAGGAACGCGTTTATTCGTGCCATCGCAATAGAGGCTATATTGTTCCAGAAAATACCAAACTCCCGCTGCCAGATGAGATCAGACTAAGAATGGAGTATTTCCTGAGCGACAAACAGTATGTTTTTTTGCTTTTCTAGGTCCGCTGCTGATGTCAACTATTATCACGCATAGAATCAGCGAAAATTTTGGCAATAAAGATTTCCCGTGACTGATTTCCCTAATCTCGAAGGCCTTCGATAAGTTGTGGTACAGGGGATTGCTACACAAACTAACCAGCTAAGGAAATGCTGGGAAAGTCTTTCCTGTCAAGTAGGTCTATGAAGGGCATTCTGCTGAGGCACATTTTATCCTAAACTGTAAAGATTTTAAACTTGCTACTGCAGCTTTTTCTTTCTCGAATCCGAACAATATCCTCAATACCGAACATCTCGGATGTTCGATTTAGAGGAGCTGTATTGTATTAAATTTTAAAGAAACAAACAGTACAAAAAGAAAATCAATATTATTATATATAAAGCTCAAAGTTTGTGTCTGTCTGCAGTTGACCATCATCATCATCATCATCATTAGTTCTATGACCAGGGTTACTGCGTAGCTGGACACTTTTAAAAAATCATTTCACCCTAAACAAGTCACTAAAGCCACTTAGTTGCAAGGGGTTACTGACTGTGAAAGAATATAAGAAAAAGAAAAACATTATTATGGAGAGAGAACAATAAAAGAAAAAGAATTAAGAAGACAGAAGATAGCAATTGATATTGCATTGAAATGTTTGAAGATCAAAGTTGACTGGAAAGAAAAAAAGCCGGAAGTGAGTTCTACAAGCGAGAACTCCTTTCCGGCTTCCTCTACATGCTTGACTTGGAAGCCGAAACCTTAAAATTGATTCAATATACCGGGTGCCACAGCAAAATTGTCCAAATCGTGTAACAGCATGGGATAATTGTCCATCCAACAATATGTTTAATATCTAAAAGACCACTAAACTAATTGAGTTTCTTTTTTCTAGGATTTTAGATAAGACGTTTAGTCATATTTACACTATTTGTCGTGAGAATCACTGCAAAACCCTTTGCGTTATTCAGCTAGAAAGAGAACCGGTTAAAATCGTTTTGTGTCAGCTTCACTGTCTCTCCAGTTGAGCAGGAACGTGAGAGGAACAAACATTCAGTCCCTCAGTAATGGTACCAACATTCATACACTGGGTTCCATCTTCAAAGTCCATTCAAGAGAACGACGAATAAGTTTTTAAAAAGAGGGAACAGTATAGAGGAAAAGGGATCAGAAAGTCGCAACAGGAAGAGGGATCATCATTTCAACTTAGAGCTAAAGAGATCAATTAGAAAAGATCCAACTCAACCCATAAGACGTTTGTCACGTGATAGAGGAGTTTCAGTTATGATAGTCCTAAGAACAGTGAAAAAAAAATTGAAAATGAAATCGTACGTGAAACCTGCGAGGAAACCTTTTATTCCAGGACAGAAAGTTAGAAGGTTAGAGAGGGCGAAGATCATCTTGAATAAGTTGGAAAATGATCATGAAATAATACACACGCACACACGCACGCCATCATTCTTAAGTCCTTTGAACAATCATTATTTTATGGCTGATAAATTACAGAATGTCGCTAATTCCTGAAAAATAAGAACTATTCGAAAATTGGTGTTTATTTTCCTTCAGTCGGAAATTACAGTTGGAAATATTCATGTCCTTCTTCTGTCACATCCCTTAAGGACATGGGTAATTTTGGCCCTCTAACTCTTCCCATCCCTTGTTGTCCTTAGCAGTTTTTCTCCTTTTATTGTCGTATATTTCAAATATTTATTCACCCACGCATAGCTACATTTAATGCCTTCTAAGTGGTCAGTTTGGGTAGCTGTTGAATCTTTCCAAGAAAGAAGTTTTTTAACGTATCTACCTTAAAAGAAAAAAATCGAACTTTTTTCGTCGATCTACCGGTAACTAGATAAGTAAATATTTCTTTCTTTATCCCTTTCACCTCTCGATCAGGAGTAGAAGAGGCTTATAGCTATGGGAAATTTGAAAGATAATTCCTCGTTTTAAGCGACGCCAACTCACCAAAAGATGGCACATTTGACCAACTAGATGGCTTTCTAATTCATGAGTAAGCTGAGTCTTTACCTATCCAATTTACTTAATAAATGCCCTTGTCGACTACTAATAAACACTGGGTAACTTACTGCTTGCAATATGGCTTCATGAGACAGACTTTCGTTGGAATAGTGAAGACAAATTTACGGAAAAGACACACTGTGCACGACCATTTTCTTTCTTTCTTTCCTTTCTGTCTTCCTCTTTATTTGGATTTCTTTCGAAATGAAAATTCCTTTTTTTATTTCTTTTGTTCTTTCCTTCATTATTTCCTTCAATAATCTTCCTTCGTTCGATTTCATTTTCTCTTATTTCCTTGCGTGTTTCTATGGTTACATCGACGTCCAAGCAAAATCAAGTTTTCAAAAGATGTCCATTACATTTCTTTTCTTTCTTTCTTTCTTTCTTTCTTTCTTTCTTCTTCTTCTTCTTGATCATCATCATCATCAGTCCCCCAAGTGTAGTTGTAAGGTCGTTGCGCAGCTGAGAACTTGACCGGTTCCCTCTACATATCTGAGTTGCAAGCCGGAGAGGCATTCATTCTTGCGTAGTGTGTGTTGATGGCAAGTGGACCTAGTGGTGCCCATCTCTCCTCAGGTCAAACCACAGCCGATGTCTTCCTTCTTGAAGGCTTGTCAGGGTCACGGATATGTGGCCGTTAATTCAATCTGGGAACCCTCCTACCTGACCGCTGACGAACCATGCCGTACCATCACCCTCACGGCCAACATCTACAGCTATGTATCCCGATCTATTGTATTAGATGCCTTTTAACCCTATCCGCCCTTTGTTGTTCTTTTTAATCCTCTTGAATGTCTACCCACCCCCTCACCAGAATAGATTGGAGGAGGAACTAGTTTATAACCCAGTTCTAACTTCTTTTTTTATAATTCATTCATTTTTTATTTGTTATATTGGATCTTTTCTTCCATTTTCATTTTACCTGACATTCTTTCTTTCTTCATTTTTTTCATGTAAAAAAAGGATTTCCTAAAAATGTCTCGTTTAAAATGCCTCATTTTTTACCCCATTTCTATTTAATTCAACTTCTGTCTACATTCGGCCCCACTAGGTGTCTTATACATGGCCTTGTGCCAAACTATGCTAAGATTAATAACGGAAAACTCTTTCTTATTGCATCCCTTCTTTTATTATATTTTATTTCTTATTTTTCTCACTTCTTATTTGGCCATTGCTTTTTCTTCTCGTTTTCTTTTCCTACTCTTTTAGAGCATCAGTCGCCAGTCAGCTCAAGGTTTCAGGAACTTTCAAATAACACTGTGACAATGTTGGCAGGAACCCAAGCCTAAATGTACAGATGATGGGGACCAAAAGTCTTGTCATCCCTACATAATATCATTTTCTATTTCAACGATCTCTGGGAGTATTATCAAGGAGAGAGTTTCGCATGAACGAGATACCAGAATACCTACCAGTTGAAGGACGCCGTTTGGAGAGCTTTTGCAACAATCAACAAAGCACAGCTTCGTAAAATATCTCACAGGATATCGTGTCACATCATTTTATACCACGAAAATGATAGTGTTCATACAGCCCTTCTCGATGTGTGACAGCGTCAATGAAAGTGAATAAACTGAACCCAGTACATGTGCTTTGTATTTATTGTTCTACTATTGTTCTCATTATTTTTTTGTGGTGGAACAAGGCTTTCGGACCACCCTGTAGATTTAAAACAGAACAAAAATAATAATTAGAAAAAGGGATCTTTCGCTATTTCGATGCGCCTTCAGTTTTCTGTGTTAGTTTCGTCTGCTAATGCATAACAGTTAACTTTCTGTACACGCATTTGGACGTTCCCAATATGTAACTCAAATGTCTCTTTTGCTGACGACCAAACAATCTGACTTTTTTTACAGATAATATTTAGTCCTTACTTCTTGCTTTGCATTAATAATTTGTCGAATTGTTATTTTATTTTTAATTTCTTCATAAACAGTCCGTCATAAACAGTGTCATCAGCGTATCTTATGTTTTTAAGATTTTCTCCTCTGATAATAAACGCTGATAGGTCATCGAGTTCTCTTTGGTTGTCTCGTTGTAGAAGCAAAATAAAGGCGAAGAGAAAGCGCATCCTTGTCTCACTCCTTTTTCTATTTATTTATTTTTTTGTTCATTGAACTCGTTCTCTCTCTTTCCTGATTTCGATACTTGCTTTTTTTTGTCTTCCTTTTCCACTAAATTTAAGATCAGCGGCCATTTTTATTTCATTCAGAAAAATTCAAGTGTTCTATCAACGGAAATCTTGATGTGGATGGAATCATCTGTTTACATTCCTTATTCTTCTATATGCCGTACCGCTTCGGGGTGTTCGCTAACACGGCTCTCCACAACTTCCTGTCATTTGTAACTCTTAATAATTTTTGCTTTCTTCTTATCTCTCATAAATCTTGTCTGTTAACATCTCCTTCTACTCCTCCCCCAGCAAAGAACCTCCTACTAATAGAATATCTTTCTGTTATCAACGCGCAGACTGGGACTCGTTCCGTGATTTCCTTCGCGATGTCCCCTGGAATGTGATCTTTAATTTCCCCGTTCAAAAATGTGGGTCTGAGCTTTCCTCCTCGGTTAAAGCTGGAATTGAGGTTTTCATCCCTGCACAAAAATACCAAATTAAATCACGCTCATATCCTTGGTTCACAGCCGCTTGCTCAGCTGCAATTGCCCTAGGATATCACTTCTTCTATCTGTATCGAAGTGTCTTGTCTGATAGCAACAGACGTCTCTTTGTCTCTGCCCGTAATGAGTCCTCAATGAAGCAAAGCTACTATTTACTGGAAAAATGAAACAACGTTTGATTCTAGAGATTATTGGCGGCTCTGCAAGAGCGTGCTGAACAAGAGCAAATCCACAATACCTCCTCTATTCAATCAATTTGAGGTACTGACTTCCTCAGTTAATAAGGCTGAATGCTTTGCTCGGAAATTCTCATCGAATTCAACGCTCGACTCATCAGGAGTACCTACACCTGATTTCCCCACTAGAACTGAGACTCTATTGAGTGACATAAACATAACCCCACCGATGGTTTTGGACATCGTCTCCAAATTAGACTCCCATAAGGCTAGTAACGGGGACGGGATACCAGCCGTAGTCCTGAAGAAACGTGCTCCAGAACTGGCACCAGTCTTCTCCAAACTACATAACTATTACCTCGCTGACTTTTACTTTCCAGCCTGTTGGAAGTCCTCATCTGTTGTCCCTGTCTTTAAGAACTCTGGTGACCCTTCTGACCCATCTAACTACCGTTCTATCACTCTTTGGCAAAGTCTTCAAGACTTTAATCAACGCCGAAGTGGTTAAGCACCTTACATGGCATGATCTGCTCTCCGACAAGCGATATGGTTTCCGTTTTGCCCGGATCCACCTCTGACGTGCTCACGACCACTGAAATTTATATACCAAGCACTTGACAATAACGGAGAAGCTCGAGCTGTAGCTTTAGATAATCTCTAAAGCATTTGATAGGGTCTGGCACGATGGACTTCTTCGTAAGCTTCAGGATACGACATTACAGGACTTAATAAAATAATTCCTGTCAAACCGTGAAATGAAGTTCGTCTTAAACGGCTTCTCCTCCAGTTCCTTTCACACGACCGCTGGCTCTATCACTACACTGTTTCTGATCTTCATCAACGGTCTTCCTGGTGTCACCAACTCCCAATTTGACATCTACGCTGACAACACTACTATTTACTCCAGTCTTAATAGTTGACAAACCTTGACGTAGGCTTCGAGAAGTACCTCCAGTCTGTGGTTGACTGGGGCGAGAAATGGCTTGTAAACTTTAATGCCTCTAAAATGAAACTGCCCTCAGTTACCCACCATAGAGAACCCTCCCTGCCTGCCATCTGGATGGCTGATGCCCAACTCCACGGGAGCGCCTCTCTGTGCCTGCTTCGTCTCACGCTGTCCACTGACCTGAAGTGGAACAACTATGTTGAATCTATAGCTTCATCTACCGCAAGGAAAGTTGGTTCTCTGTGTCTAGCCAGAAGGCTTTTCTCGCCTGAGTCCATCCTTCAAATCTACAAATCAACCATTCGCCCTTGCATTGAATACTGTTGCCATATATGGTCTGGTGCCCGTGCTGTTCATCTCGAGGTCCTCAACAAAATCCAGAGACGGGTATGCAATGTGGTTAGTCCTGATCTGGTACCCGTCTACAGTTTCTATCTCACAGACGTTCTGTGGCTTCCTTCTGCCATTTCTATAATTACTTTCATAGCAACGAGCTACTTTCACTGGTTCCCAAACTGCATGAATTTAAGCGTGCTACTAGGTTGGCATCTCGGTCCCACCCTTTAAGTATCGAAACGACTAAATGTAGCCATCTCTTCTACTCCAACAGCTTCTTATCTCGCACCTCCCGCCAGTGGAACTCCCTTGCTACCACTTGCTTCCCTGATAGCTATAATCTTCAAATATTCAAGTGTAATATTAATCGACATCTTCCGATGTCTTGACCTTGATACCTGTCCTTCTCTTTATCCTTTTCCCAAACATTCCTCTTTACTCTTACTCTCATTCTCTGTAACCCCTTGCGTGCTAGTGGCACTCCCGCCTTGCTTGGGGTAATTTGCTTAAAATAATTTACTCAAGCTCGCTAAGTAAGATATGCGTTACTTCCCTCTGTCACTCTTGTCTTCAATCTGTCCTGCGAGTATCAAATTTTCAAAGTATTCTTTCCTCATTATGTCCCCTAGAAATTTAAACACTCTTTCTGATGTTAAGTATAAGCGTCCTTTCTGTTTCCATTTTCTATAAACGTCATCGCTGCTCACATATTCGGTCCATGCTATCTGTAAAACCACATTTCTCTTGATTCAAGTTTCTTCTTTATCTGTGAGGAGATTGTCCAGTATTCACTGAGGACTGATATTACATAAGTTAAGTATTATTTTCTTTGTATCTATCTATTTTCTATTTCTTAATACTCTGCTTAGCTTTTGGAAGTCAGCTTTCGCTACCCCAATGCGTCTTCGGATTTCAGTGTGGCACTTTTCGCCCTCTGTTTAAACACAGATATGTGTTGTCTTAGGTTGGTGCAAAAATAATGTCGTTTTCTCACATATGTTACTTTTATATATGATTTCTGAATTAATTCATTGATATATATATATATATATATATATATATATATATATATATATATATATAGCCATGTTATATATCATTTTGAAGCGCTTTCTTCGCTCTATCGAATCGTGTTATTCGTTACCGTTCTCAATCTCTTCATTCATTTTTTGCAGGCTTTTCGACAGCATGGACAAAATTCAAATCCGCACGATTTTCTTGTTCCAGTTCAAACTAGGCCGAAAAGCTGCTGAGACAGTTCATGATATCAATGATGCGTTTGGCCCAGGAACCACTAACGAACGTGTGGCACAACGGTGGTTCAAGAAATTTCGCAATGGTGACGAGAGCCTCGAAGATGAAGATGGTCGCGAACATTTGAAAGCCTTAATTGAAGCCGATCCTCGCAAAACCACACGAGAAGTTGCTGTTGAACTCGAGGTCGACCACTCACCAGTCGTTCGCCATTTAAAGTAAATAGGGAAGTCAAAAAAGTTGGATAAATGGGTGCCGCATGAATTGAACGATAATAAAAAAAATCATCGTTTTGAGGTGTCTTCTACGCTCCTTCTGCGCAACAAAAACGACCCATTTCTCGAGCGGATTGTGACGTGTGATGAGAAGTGGATCCTCTACGACAACCGGCGACGTTCGGCACAGTGGTTGGATGTCGAAGAAGCTCCACAACACTTCCCGAAGCCGAAATTGCACCAAAAAAAGGTTATAGTGACTGTTTGGTGGTCTGCGGCCGGTCTCATCCATCACAGCTTCTTGAATCCGGGCGAAACGATTACGGCGGAGAAGTACTGCCGACAAATTGACGAAATGCACCAGAAGCTCCAACGTATGCTCCCGAGATTGGTCAATATGAAGGGACCAATTCTCCTCCATGACAACGCTCGCCCGCATGTTGCTCAACTGACCCTGCATAAGCTGAACGAATTGGGCTACGAGACTCTGCCTCATCCGCCATATTCACCGGACCTCTTGCCCACCGATTATCACTTTGTCAGGCAGCTGCGCGAAAAATGCTTCAAAAGCCGAGATGATGCCGAATCGGCCTTCAATGACTTCATCGCTTCCAGAACTCCGGATTTCTATGCTAATGGGATAAATAAACTTGTTTCTTGTTGGCAAAAATGTGTCGATTCTAATGGTTCTTATTTCGATTAATAAAGTTTATTATGAAAGGAGTTAGGATCTTTTGAAGTTGAACGTCAAAAAAGGACATTATTTTTGCACCAACCTAATACTTCCTTGATTTTTTTAGCTCCAGTTTGCAATTTGCATGCTGGACTAACAACTATGCATTCTGTCTTCTTGTAATAAAGGCTGTTCCAATAACTTGGATCGATTTTAAATGTGAATTAAGTTTAGACGTCTAATGACTTTTTCTTTTTCTTTCCCATTTAACAACTTAAGTCTTTGGCAATTTCAACCATAGAAAGATTAACAATCAAACAACGTGTTAAAGTTGTCGAAATCTATTACGAAAATAGACCTTCAAACCGAATTTGAATGAGAAGTTCGCTGGTCGCATCATCTCTCGAAACAGCGAAATCAATTGACCACCACGATCGTGCGACTTAACGCTTTTAGAATTCGTCCTTTGGGTTCATCTCAAAAGTAAAATCTATGCTAACAAGCCAACAGCAATTCAACAGCTGAAGGATGAGATAATAAGGCGTATTGGTGAGATCGATGAGCAACTACGCAAAGACGTCATCAAAGATTTTGACCATCGAGTGGAGATGTGCCGCCGAAGCCTTGGCGGACATTTGAGCGATATTATTTTTCACACATAATTGCTATGAATTAATAACATGATCCAATAGATAAATAAATTATCATTATAAATAAATTTTCACAATAGCACCCTTTATATGCTTAGTTCTTTCTTCTCGCCTTCCTTCGCTACATTCTGTGAGAGTTCTTGTTGTAGCCGCAAATAAGACTAATAATTCTCTCAGAATCGCCTCACTTTACAGGTTGCATAAGTCCGGTGAGAAGACTGTAGAAATTTTCCCGGTTTCGTGTGTGTGCGTGTGCGTGTGTGTGAGTGCGCGCATGCGCATGCTCGGCAGTGTATAGAGTGGAATGAACACGCCTAAGGCTCGAAATAATTGTTTAACAGCTTTTATGTGCGGTTGGAAAGAGAGAGTGCAAAAATAGTTGGTATTTTACGGGGGTGGGAGTTGGGGATTCCCAGTTCTTGCCTTGGGTAGATGTTTCGTAGAGAGAGATATCTTCGCTTGTTCCCAAGAGGATCGAGAAATCTGAATATGAAACTGATAGTTGTGAGTAGATTCTCATTCGGGTAGGTGTCTCGAAGAGAGATTTCTCCGCATATTCTCTCGAGGAACGGGAAATCTCAGGTCAAGCTTCCCGGACGGGCCACGTGTCTTCTGCAGCAAGGGCTGTGAATAGTCCTCCAAGCTGGCCTTGAAGGTAGCGGCCGCTGAAAAAGAAAAGTGAAAAAGGAGGCAGAATATGTCTCGGTTAGCTTTTTTTATGAGTTGTGGAACTTCCGGTTGTTCCCTGCTGATTACTTGTTGCTGCTACTGCTGAATGGAGCAAAGTAAGGAAGCCCCCACATGCTACAATAGCCAACAAGCTATTCTATATGAAATGACTTTGGTTTACACTTCTTTCTATGTTTGTATATTTATTAAATTCATTTTCTATTCGTATGCAGACGGTTTGCTGTCAGTATAAGTTGTGGATTATTCTAATATCTTTCCTAAATATGTCATGGTGACATAGAAGTTTCAATAGTTCTTTGTCATGTACTATGTGAAACTGACCAATGTAATCTCTTTCCAACTGACAACGTCTCTCCGCACAAGCAGCACAGCGTTCAAGAAAGAACTGTCTATACTCGATCGCGACGTGTTTTTATGCCCAGCTGATCTCGCAAAAAAAAAATGCATACGTTCAACTACTCTCGAAAATTCTCCTAAATCCGAGACCGTGTCTTTCTTAAATTAAGGTGTCAGGACGGCCATATTTCTTTTTCCTTTCTTTTCCTTCATTCGTTTTGCACGCCAGGCATAGACGTGCTCGCTTTGCCACACGAGGTAAGTCGTCTTCTCTTCTACACTCCTCCCTGATCTCCTGATCACATAAATGACACGGAGAAGGCGGCCGCCTTCGTTGAGTGCTTCTGCGTAAAGTTGGACGGGCTCCGACCGTCTCTTCTGCTGCATTACTCTCTTTCGTTATTGGCATCATCATCATCGTTGTCTCCAGCATCTGTTTCCGTTGGTTCTATAGATGAATAATCTGGCACTGCGCTGAAAAACAGCAGTGAATCTGAGTCGCTTTCAGACAAAAAATACTCATACTGTATGAGAAATTATATTTTTACTTACAACATTTCAAATGCCGCCATTTATCAAAATATATTTTTGCCGCCATTTATAAAAATTATATTTTTACTTACAACATTTCAAATGCCGCCATTTATCAAATGCCTTTGCATAATCTAAAAAAACATAGGCATACATCCTTTTGCATTTGTATTGCTATTATTCTAATATAATTCGGAGAATAAACGTTGCATTCCTTCTTCCAGGGTCTTTAACGAATACTCGCCACTGTTTGCTCTATTAATTCAGAATTCGGGTGATAATTTTTGTCATATGGTGCATTAGACTAATTGTCCGATAGAGTTCCCATTCGTTTTTACCTGGATTCTTAGGCAGTGCTATTAAAATCTGCTAATGTTCGAAGTACACCGTCTGTGATGATACTATCAGGAAACTAGTATCACAGTACATTACTAATAGTTTCAATCATTCCCAGGTTCCCATCTACATTCGTTTTAGACTAAACAAAAGTTAGGTAATATTTTTACACATGTTTCAAACTATCTATTGCAATAATTTATTATTTTCAGTCCAGAAAGGCGATGAACTATTTAATGGTTTCTTCCATAAACGAGGTTAATTCTCTTTGCCGAAATTTTCATAAATACTTGTGTCCACGAATTCATTTTGGAAGTGGAACAAGGACGAAGTAAATTAGTTCAATTTTTTTTTCCTTTCCGTCCCGCTTATCGATTTTTTTCAATATCGCTTCGCAAAAGAAGCCAACGAACAAAGCCAAATGTCTACCGAGAAAAAGATTTCTCGGAGCCAGGCAAACATCTGCATGTAAATTTGTATGTATCTATGTGTGGTGTAGATGCAGATAGATAGATAGATAGATAGATAGATAGATAGATAGATAGATAGATAGATAGATAGATAGATAAAATTACGACAAAGTGAAAAACAGAATGTACTTTCTTATTGACATGGCACTCATTCAGATTGTAATCTTTGAAAATCTTCAAAAACTTATCAAAATACAAGGATTTTGAAGTCGAAATCTCAAAAATGTAACACGTGATGACACCAATACTTCCTGTTGTATTTGGAGCCCTCGGATTGATTAGGAAAGGTTCCGATATTGAAGAAATGCAAAAAAAAGGAAGAGCTTTATCTCTGTAAAATGTGTGCGATCTTAGGATTTTACATATATATATATATATATATATATATATATATATATATATAAAATGATCAGTGGAAAATTTTATGAAGTCATTTTCGACATTAGATCTCCGGAAGGAAATATGTATACAGAAATCCAAGGAAATAATAATAATAATAATAATAATAATAATAATAATAATAATAATAATAAAGAGAAAATGGGAGTAGGAATCTGTTTTAAATTCATATTTCGTAAATGTTTTGAAATTATTTCAAATTTTGTAAGCAAAAAACCAACGCATGAAAAAAGTAAGAATATGTTTTAAATGATATAAATACTAACTTTTTATTTTAACTTGAAATTATTTGAAATGTTGTAAGTAAAAATATAATTTCTCATACAGTATGAGTATTTTTTGTTTTGTGTTTTTTAGCTTCCGTGGTGTGGGGTCAATTTACATTGAATTTACATATTGAACTGACAACCACGACTCTCGTAAAATTTAGAAAATTCTAAGAAAATTGATGTTTGTGCAATGGAGTGGCTAATTATATAATTTGTGAAATGGAGAACTTAACAATAATGTTTTTGCAAAAATAAATGATTAATTCTTGGAGAGGTGCGTTTCTGTAGAAAGCCCTTTACCATTTTTAAATGCTGTTCATCTCTGAAAGTATTCATCTCTCAGAACACTTTTATCGATTTTCGCATTTGGTCAGACACTAAAAGCAACTCTGGAACCGTTAAGAGTCTTTTAAGATTCTTTGTGACACTCATTCTTGGATTCTATCCTTGTTGCACTTGCTGTCGTCTCTCCCACATTAATCTGTGCTGCCATCTTGTCTGCACTTGTTTCCCGCCAAATTTAGCACTGCGTTTGGAAAAAAAAGTCGGGAATAGTGAATAACCAACAAGTTTTCATTGAAAATTGTTTTTGTGTGTAAAGATTTTCAGTAAACTAGATTTTTCTTTTTTCAGATACCATGTATTTAACATCTGTCTATATTTCTGAGATGAGGTACTCTAACTATTTACACTATTTGCATTGTTCGGACTGTTGTCCTCATCTTTATTGTCATATTCACGACCTTTCAGTCGTCGTACGCTCCGGCCTTCTTCAGGTGATATACGTCTCCGTGGACATGGCCCAGTGGATAAAAGCATTGGTTGAAGTAATCGAATAACTTGATCCAATGAGTAGTGAGTTCAATACCTGACCACAGCAGAGGTGAACAAAAACTGGAAGATTTCAGTTTCTAAAGGGACTTAACTGAAACTGTGTTATCCAAGGAAGGCATGGCACGTGGAAGTAGAACAATCTACCCCAGTGGACTAAACAAAGGTTTTGGTTCGAAATTCCAACGTGTGTCACATGAGGAGGACTGGAGCGTTCAACGGTCAAAACGTCGTCAATATGGTAATAACGATGAGGACAACAGTCCAAATAATGTAAATACCATGTATTTTTTTTATTTTGGTTTGTAAATTTTTACAATAAGAAAATTAAGTATAAATGAATTTATCTGACAGAATTGCCTTATGTAATGTTAAACTTGATGTGGTCAGTCGCAAGAAATAACATCAGTTTTAAAAAATATTAGACTAAATGTTTGAAACTTAACATTTTATAACGACGCCAACTGTAGCAATTTTTGGATTTCGGCTGGTGAATTTGACGAAACTTTACTGAGTCATTCTATGATAAAATATGATGTTTTAAATATGTTTTATTAATTTTTTATTATATTTGATTTTATAGGAAAATATTGATTGTCTTTCTACTTGAATCTATAGGAAAAACTTGTTCAGACCTAAATATGAACGACCAATGTTTGCATATCAGGCAAAATCATTGGTGGTTCACTCTTGAGTTTGTAAACATTCGGGGAATAAGAAAATATTTGTCGTTAATATAATGAGGACATCAACATTTTCTTGGTTCGGAAATAGAAAAATATAGGTTCTTTATATTTGCCTATAAGTATTTATTTGATCCGGGGATAGATATACATCGGTTGTTTGAGTCTATTAGTAGTTACTTGGTTCTGGAATAAATAAGTACTGGTCGTTTATCTTTGAGTCCATAAGCGTTTACTAAGTTCAAGGATAGATAAATATTGGGCGTTTATATTTCAATCTATAAGCATTTACTTATCAATCAATAAATCAATAAATGTTTGTCGTTTAAATTTGAGTTTACAAGCATTTACTTGGTTCATGAATAGAAAAACATCGGCACACTATAGTTGAGTTTATATGCATTTACCTCGTTCGACAATAGGTAAATATCTGTCGATAATATTTGATTCTAGAATCATTTACTTGATTCGGGGATAAAAAAACTCGTCGTTTATATTTGACTAACAGCATGGCCCGGCGTTGCCCGTGCTTGATTCAAAAATCGTACGACTCATACAGCAATCGCTATCACTTGACTTAAAATTTTTTCTAAGCTCTATACTAAACATTAAATCTGTTACGAAAAAAGAACTAAACAAGATGAACACAAAACGATCAGCTTTAAAAAAGGACTCGTAACTAGAAAAACCGAATGAAAAAAGAATGTTAACCACAAATAATTTTTCACACCCAACCCAGTTCTGCGGAATCAGAATCAACATTGAGCTTAAGCAAGCGAATGAGCCAATTGGAGTAAAGTGCCATGCAGATTTAAATTTTTCCCACTTGTGACGAATGCAGCTATCGATTTTTTTTTTTTTTGCATGCTAGTATGCTAGTTAACATTCGTGTCAGTCAGCTGTTGGCTCTCACGCTGGCCAATAGAATCTTCCTGTCTATTCGTGGCAGCCAGCTATATAGGCTCTCATTCTGGCCAGTAGAAAATGGCCGCAAACTACATGAAAACTGCCGTAGAAGCATGAAAAAATAGATTATTTCCACTATCGATGGGAGTTGGGAAATGCAAAGTCGGTTTTGGCCTTCCCACTAACTTGAAGCATGTAGATGCAAATTTTGGTGCAAATCCGTCGAAAATTGCGGCCGTACATTCGTTACACACACACACACACACACACACACACACACACACACACACACACACACACACACACACACACACACACACACACACACACACACACCCTGCCTTTTATAGATAGAGATTCTAGAATCATTTACTTAATAAAAGCTGGTCGTTTATATTTGATTTTAGAATCATTTACTTGGATTGGGTATAGATAAGTATTGGGCGTTTATATTTCAGTCTATAAGTATTTACTTGGTACGTGAATAGATAGATATTGGTTCATTATATTTGAATCTTTTTTTTTTTTATTTGATACGGAGGTAGACAAATATTGATCTTTTATATTTGAGCCTGTTATCCTTTACTTTGTTCGGGAATAGGTAAATATTTGAGTCTAGATAAATATTGGTTCATTTATTTGGTTTACAGATGGATAAATACAAGTCTATATGCATTTACTTGGTTCTGGAATAGAAACATACTGCTCTTTATATTTGTGTCTATTTTGCGCGGATATGAAACATTAAAAAAGTGAATGAAACATACGACAACATAAATATATGAAAATTTCAAATAAAACACAAAACTCTTCGTATAAAAACACTTGCATGTATATATTTTATATTTGAAATTCTTTATACAAAGATAGTATGTATCTACTTTCAAAAACTATGTGCCAAAACAATATAAAATTATGTACTTATCTGTTTGGTTTATCGCGAGCCTGAATTACATGCGTCTTGATACCTTAACTTCCAGGAGCAAAAGAGGAAGATTGACTTTCACACCTAACAATGTATCGTGCTGGTCTCGTCAGGTCACGTGACTGTTTCTAATTCTCGTGAATATTTATAATTATTTTTCATTGTTATTTTTGTTCGTTCAAGGGGAGATAATGTTTAGGTCCCCCGCTACATGTCTATAATCACTTACTTTGTTCGGGAATATGTAAATATCGTTCGTTCATATTTGAGTCTAAAAGTACTTGTTTCGGGGATAAATAAATAGTACTCGTTTATATAATCATTTACGAGGTTCGAGAATAGATAAACACGGGTCCTTTATACTCGAGTCTATAAGCATTTATTTGGTTCGGGAATAGATAAATATTTTTCGTTTATATCAGAGTCGATATTTATTTCCTTATTTCCGAGTTGGGCAAATAGTAGTCGTATCTATTAGTGCTTATAATCATTTACATGGTTCAGGAATAGGTAAATATTAGGCGTTTCTATTAATGTTTATAAGTATTTTCTTGGTTGGACAATAGGTAAATATTAAGCGTTTATATTAATGTTTATAAGTATCTACTTGGTTGGCGAATAGGTAAATATTAGGCGGTTCTATTAATGTTTATAAGTATCTTCTTGGTTGGCGAATATGTAAATATTAGGCGGTTCTATTAATGTTTATAAGTATCTACTTGGTTGGCGAATAGGTAAATATTAGGCGTTTATATTAATGTTTATAAGTATCTTCTTCGTTGGCGAATAGGTAAATATTAGGCGGTTCTATTAATGTAGGTATGTCCAATTTTGACCTTTTTAGCGTTTTTTTTTAGTTGTTTTTTTGTCAGTTGAAAGACACATTAATTTCGAAATTCTTGTAAAAATTAACTACTTGTTGGATTTTAATGAAAACTTCAGAACTTATTCAGTAATGAATGAACTTATTTTAGAAATGTTTGTCTCTTTGAAAGTCATGGTATAAATATTTTTTTTTATATCTGTTACCCCCCTCGAACTTAATTTTATGAAAACACAAAAAAAAATTTATTTGCAACCTCAATTTTTTTTTTTAATTAAATGCACAAAACTCTGAAAAATCTAAATCATCGATTTTTTTGTTAAAGAAATATCCGAAATTGTCCAAACTTTTACCTCAATTGTAAAAATACAAAACCCAATAAAACTAAGACAATATTTAATTAAGAAAGTTTTTAATGGCTTTTCTGAATAATATATACGAAGGTAATTATTATCTGAAAGAAAAAAAATTTTTTGATGAACAATAAATTTTTACATTAATTTTCTTTTTTTTTTCAATTTTAAATACACAATATGACAAAAGGTTGTTATATATTTATACATTAAGTTCTTTCTGCAACCTTATGAAAATGATATATTATGTTCTCTACTTTTTAAAGATCATAAATTTGAAAGCTTATTAAAATCTGACAACCATAATTATTTTAAAAATAATTTTTAATATTCCAAAATTGTATTTAAAATCGTCTACAACGAAAGTACGGATGCACATTGTTGAAATAATGTCACATGAGTAGTTTCCTTTGATAGAAGCAAGTTTTTTTTTTTACTTCAGAAATGGCTTTGATTCGTTCAGTAACAAGAAAACAACGCTTGTCAAGTTTTCTGAATATCGTCGTATTATTTTCAATTTTTTTCTTTTTCTATTCAAATATAATCGAATAGTGGGATAAAAGAAAATATCGACTATTTACAATTACAAAAAAAAAAAAAAACGCCCTTGGAAGTCCACCCAAATTTTCAAGTTGAAATCGAATGCATAAATTCATTGTACATTACTTTGGAATTATTATCCACACGACAAATTATCAATTAAAACAATTTTTGGAGTTTAAATTTTCTGGAGTTAGCTCGCTACTACTCAAACTAAAAAATACTTGTTGAGTCAAAACAAAACCAACATAGCATGTTAATTTTATTAATAAATAAAATAAAACTCATATTACTGCCATATAATTATTAATAAATAGAAAAAAATCTGCCTTAATAAAAAAGAAATAAAATCTCATTTCATTAAGTTAACCCGTTTCAATTAATGGTGTTTCATGTAATTTTTATATTCTCAGAAAAATATTTCATGACTGAAATAATAAACCTCAATTTAAAAAAATGTATTTTTTTTACTGTTTTATTTTTACTTGTAAAATTTGATTTTTTTTCATAATTTAAATGTTATTTTCAGTGCAGAATTCTTCCTCAAACGTAAGGTAAAAAAAAAAAAAAAAAAAATTTGAAAGTGAATTTTTTTTTTTTAAAATCTACTAACCAGATTCACTTAAAATTAGAACGAATTATATCACTTCTGTGCTACCATCCAATAAATTTCTGTACCGTAAGTTGTGAATATATTGACGTACATCAATCAACGCCTGTCAAAATAGAGCACCCTGGTTGGAAATATCTCTCTTAAAAAATTTTCTGCTAAAAATGTAAGTAATGTTTCTTTCAAATTACATTAAGTATACTTTAATCATTCTAAATTTCCTAAGATAACAAAAGAAAAAGGTGTAATTGATTTTTCATGATTTTTTAACTAACAAACTATGATCTTTCTGACAGAAATGTCGATAAGTTCCATTTTACGAAATTTTTTAACTCGAAAAAAAACAAGATTTTTAATAAAATTTTTAACATTTATAGGAAGGATTAAAAAATCTGAAAAAATATTCAGAAAATACTTTGGTCTTTCCTCTTTAATAACAACATAAATATTTAAACGTTAAAAATTGTTTTATCAATTTGGGGACCTTTTGTCGTCAAGGTATACCACTTTTTAGCGAAATATTGGACATACCTACTCTAATTGTTATAAGTATCTACTTGGTTGGCGAATATATAAATATTAGGCGTTTATATTAATGTTTATAAGTATCTACTTGGTTGGCGAATATGTAAATATTAGGCGTTTATATTAATGTTTATAAGTATCTTCTTGGTTGGACAATATGTAAATATTAGGCATTTATATTAATGTTTATAAGTATCTTCTTGGTTGGCGAATATGTAAATATTAGGCGTTTATATTAATGTTTATAAGTATCTTCTTGGTTGTCGAATAGGTAAATATTAGATGTTTATATTAATGTTTATAAACATTTATTGGCTTCAGGAATAGGTAAATATTAGGCGTTTATATTAATGTTTATAAGTATCTACTTGGTTCAGGAATAGGCGTTGTTACCCGGAATTATTTTTTCCGATTTCTTTTTGAATTTGTAGGTCTGATAAATTGGATCGTGATTACGATTCCAATGTAATAAATTATAACCATGAAATATTAGTGTTTGAGTCTTTTATATTATATTCTTACTCTGTCCTGGACATTGAGTTCTACCTGGAATCTATCGTCTTGGGAATTTATATATATATATATATATATATATATATATATATATATATATATATATATATATATATATATATATATATATATACATACATATATATATATATATATATATATATATACATACATATATATATATATATATATATACATACATATATATATATATATATATATACATACATATATATATATATATATATACATACATATATATATATATATATATACATACATATATATATATATATATATATATACATACATATATATATATATATACATACATATATATATATATATATACATACATATATATATATATATATACATACATATATATATATATATATACATACATATATATATATATATATATATACATACATATATATATATATATATATATACATACATATATATATATATATATATATATATATACATATATATATATATACATACATATATATATATATATATATATATACATACATATATATATATATATATATATATATATATATATATATATATATATATATATATATATATATATATATATATATATATATATATACAGGGTGTCCATAAAGTTTGTGTGCACTTTAAAAAATTTATAATTTTATTTGTATTTGCGATAGAAATAATCTGTAAAAAATGTTATAAAGTTTAATGTACCTTGTTTTAATTATAGCTAAAATAGCTAATGTGATTACAGGTATTACTGTAAATCAGTTGGCAAATGTTTTCCGTGAACTGCAAAATCGTATTACCCTTCGTATTGCTAATGATGGAGGACATGTGGAAACTTAAATAAAATTTCAATAAAAGCCATATTCGAGAATTCTAGGAGCACGTGATGTGAACCCTGCTTGTATTTTGCCGAATAAAGCTTGGATTAACTTATCTTCCGAGTCTTAGTCTTCATTCTTGACAATTTATTCGGCAAAAATATCTTATAAAGCGCCATGTCGGAGTCTGTATCAAGTTTTGGCTATAAACCAAGAGTATTGGATATCGACCCAAATTCAACACATGCCGCCAGAGAATGGCGGCACTGGCGTACTATATTCACCAACTATTTAGACGACTACCAAGACTGAATCCCTAACAAACTACGGGCATTGATAAGCTGTGTAAGTCCTACAGCTTTCGAATTCATTGAATCCTGTGAACATATCGAATCGGCACTAAATCGACTGGACTCAATATACATTAAAAAACAAGATGAATCGATTGACGATTTTTCCAAAGGCGAGACTGCAACTTCAAGGACAGAACGGCTAAGCAAGTCGGTGACGAAGCTGTGAGAGATGCTTTCATTTGTGGGATAACATCTCCAGCAATCCGACAGAGATTACTGGAAAATAAAAACTTGGACCTGCAGACAGCTCACGAACAAGCACTAACACTGGATTTAGCCCAGAAAAATAATGCGGCTTGCGTTTCTCCCTCTAATTCAGCCATTGCCGTCATTAACAACAGGAGACCACGTGGCGACTCGACAGGCAGTAGTAGCGAAGAAAAAAAGAATCAAACCGCTCTTGCTGCCACATTCAACCAAAGATTTAACAATTCTTGTAAGAAAACTTCCACTACAGCTTTAAATAATAACACCGGTAAGAAAGCTTGTTTTTTTTTCTGTGGTATTATACCTTACCATAAACGATCCATTTGCCCGGCACGTGACGTAATTTGCCATCGCTGTCATAACCAGAGACATTACCAAAAAATGTGTAGGTCATCAAATGTGACAACTAATGCTATGATTCATTCAGCTTCTTGTATTTCTGTAAACACTACTAACGTACCAGTGGGACTTTCCCATGCTGCTACTTTCGTCATGGTTGAAAACAGAACCTTCAATACTCTGATAGATTCTTGTGCTTCTGAAAATTTTATCAGCAAAAAAGTGGTGGATTTATTGTCTCTGATGATTTTTCCCTTGTCAAAAAGTAAGTATGGCCCAGAAAAGTATTAATAGCCGGTCTAATGGATTTGCAGTAGTCGATTTTAAACTGGGTCTTAACAATAAATTATATACTTCCGTTCCTTTGACTATCATGAAGGACCTCTGTTGTGATGTTGTTCTTGGACGGGAATTTCAATCCCCACATCTTAAGGTCACGTTTGAATATGGCGGTTATTTACCGGAACTCGTTGTGAAAGGCCCGTCTTGCCCTGGAAGCTGCTGATATAGCTGAACCAACTTTTTCCCAGGAATTTCAGCTAAATGCAAACCGATTCCTACTAAATCAAGACGTTTTAGTAAAGAGGACTCTGATTTTATTGCTGTGGAAATTATCAAACCCAGTTATTGAACCCAGTATTTCACCGTGGCGTGCGCAATTATTAGTAGTAGATACAGATGAAGCTAAAATACACAAAAAACGATTATGTGTGGACTATTCACAAACCATAAATATCAACACAGAACTAGACGCTTTTCCATTACCAAGAATTTTCGATCTGCTTGCAAATCTTGCCAGGTATAAATACTTTTCAACTTTCGATCTAAAAAGTGCCTACCATCAAATCAATATCAAACAATCTGACAGGAAATATACTGCTTTTGAAGCAAATGGCCAAATTTTTCAGTTTACCCATCTCCCATTTGGGATAACTAATGGTGTCCCTGCTTTCCAATGTGCTATGAATGAAATTGTAAAAGAAGAAAATCTGACTGATACATTTCCTCATCGTGATAATGTGAAACAGAAGAGGAACATGATAAAAATGTGGAAAATTTTATGAGGGTAGTGAGGAAAAGATACTTGACTTTGAATACTTCCAAAACCATAAATAAAGTAACTACATTAAATACCTTAGGGTATTGTGTAGGGAATGGGAAGATAAAGCCTGACCCTGAACGAATGAAGCCATTGCAGGGACTACCACCACCTAAAAACATGAACAGTCTGAAGAGAATCAGAGGAATTTTTGCTTACTACGCTAAGTGGGTCCCTGAATTCTCAGAAAAAATACAACCCTTAGTGAAAGCGGATCGGTTCCCATTGGAAGAGAAGGCACTTAAGGCATTTAATACATTGAAATCGGAACTGTGTAGAGCGACCTTATGGGCTATTGACGCGAACCTACCCCTTCAGTTAGATTGTGATGCTTCGGACTATGCTGTATCTACCGTACTTAGCCAAAATGGAAGGCCCATAGCATTCATGTCAGGATCACTCCATGCAAGTGAAAAGGGATATAGCATCGCTGAGAAGGAAGCTCTAGCCATAATAGAGGCCGTACGAAAATGGAAGCATCTCCTGTCTCCACATCACTTCAAACTATACACAGATGCAAGGTCTGTAGCATTCATGATAACAGGAAGCGCACTAAAGTAAAGAATTCGAAAGTCAATGAATGGAGAATGGAACTCGGCAAATTATCCTTCAACATTGAATATCGACCGGGAAGAAACAATGTAGCTGCGGACACTTTCAGTCGCACTTATTGTGCATCATTAAGTTGCCAAATCTCAGTTCTGGTGGAATTACATGAAAAACTATGCCATCCAGATGTCTCAAGACTTTTACATTTTGTGTGGTCAAGAAACCTCCCCTTTTCAATTGAAGATGTCAAGAAAACCTGCGCATTCTGCAAGATTTGTGCAGAACTCAAACCCCGGTTCTATCGACCAACTGAACGTACACTGATAAAAGCCACTGGTCCGATGCAAAGGATCAGTATTGACTTTAAGGGGCCCCTCCCAATGGCTTCCCACAACCCATATTTGTTAGTCATCGTTGATGAATATTCACGATTTCCATTCTTATATTCCTGTCCAGACATGCAAACTTCCACAGTCATAAAGTGCCTGGAACTTCTTTTTAGTATGACTGGAATGCCAGACTACATACAGTCAGATAGAGGCAGTTCTTTTATATCCCAGGAGCTAAAGGAATATTTACTTGGTAAAGGGGTTGCTACCAGTAACTCGACGCCCTATCACCCACAGGGTAATGGTCAAGCCGAACGGTATGTAGGGGTTGTCTGGAAAACAATCCAACTGGCGCTTAAGTCACTCAAGCTATCAGATAAATATTGGGAGCAGGTCCTACCACAAGTTCTTCATTCTATGCGGTCCCTGTTATGTACAACAACAAATTGTACACCACATGAACGTTTTTTTTAATTTCAGAGACGCACAACCCATGGAAACTCTCTGCGATCTTGGTTGATGAAGCCGGGACTGGTGTTGTTGCGACGATTCATTTTTACTACTAAGAATGACCCCTTAGTGGATCGACTTAACCTGATCGATAGTAATCAATCATTTGCATGCGTCAGATATCCAGACGGGAAAGAATCAACTGTGTCGGTTCAAGACTTGGCCCCAGATCCTGCTGGCTCCGAGACATTTTCACCCCAGCAGATGTTTCAGCAGTCCTCCGAGGAGATCCCTTCCAAACCAGCAACTGTTGAACCGCCAACCATGAAAAATGAGCCTTTAATGAGCCCAGGAAGTGGTGCCGATATAGAAGACCACGATTCGTCATGCAGAGAGATTGTGCAAACACTACGGAGGTCAGGTCGTGTGTCGGTGACCTCAAAAAGGTATGGCTGGGACTAAAATAAGTACTCCCTTCTAGTGGGGAGGGATGTCGTAAATAAGAGATTGACTGTGAGACTCCTTTACGACACCATATTCGTTTACGGCCCATTCTCCGGATTACAACAATCAGCCACATTCGAGAATACTAGGAGCACGTGATGTGAACCCTGCTTGTATTTTGCCGAATAAAGCTTGGATTAACTTATCTTCCGAGTCTCAGTCTTCATTCTTGACACATTCTTTTATTATTAGTGTTTCTATCATTTTTTATTGTTGTGAATATGGATTATCTCCCCTTTGATAATCCACGCTATAAAAGCTGTACTTCCGCTTGTCAAGTAGACGAGTAGTAAGATTCTTAATTGAATAAAAGATTACTAGACAGAATCTCTTGTCCTGTTTTCATTACATTTATCTTGTTTTTTTACATGCGAATGAGGCTATTTTCTACTAGTATGTTTCAGATGGAGTTTGGTAGGTTTCCGTGTGTGTTTAAATGCGTCCTAAAAGAGCTGCGGTCGGGTAGATGTGACATGAGTCATCTACACAGGCATAGAGAACAGTTTTTACACCCTTTGTGTTCAGAAAAGACAACATTTGTATGAACACAAGAAAGCTTAACTTCAGTACCTTGTCAATTGTCTTTAATGGGTGTTAATATAAATAATCAGTTTAGATAGATATTAATCAATTACTGAAATAAAATAATGGTTGATTGAAAATGTTCCACTTTTATATGCTTTGCTATTCTGGTCCGAATATTTATCTTGCTTGTTGTACTCACATTGTTTCGACCAGAGATACTCGCCATTCTTCTGGCTTCGTAATTAGTAAACTTCTTGGAATTTCAAACTAAACGCTTTATTCCATTCACAGGAGTAGCTAGTTCTCATTCTGCTGTCCATGCTTAGGGGAAATAACTCAGTTCAGTTAACACACCAATGTTATTCGCTTGTCAGAATCTTGCACTGAACCAAACAATGTCCGTCCTGGATAACACGATAAACTACATCCCGGTCCTGGGTAAGACGATAAACTACATCCAACAGCAAGGCCTCTGATCAAGAGATTTTGAGGGGCGTGAAACCACCTCTTACTTCCTGGCGTTCCCAAGTTCACCTTGACCCGGGGTGGTAGCACCTGTTAGTGTCCTAGCTATGGGAAAACTGAGGTCAAAACACTATAAAAATGTAAAAATAGGTTTTAATACCAGCAATACATTTTTGAAGAAAAAATTATTACCAGCAATACATTTAAAAAAAATATTACAAGCAATACATTTTTGGAAAAATTATATTGCCAGAAATAAAAAATCTTGTCGGTATTAAATAACTCATTGAGGTTGATATGCCGTAAAACAAACCAAACCAAACCAAACTAACATTGTCTGGTGTTTTATAGGAATAAAACGCATAAGTTTTTCTGGCAATTGAGAGATCAATCACTAGGTCTTGAAATAGAATACTGTAGAATATGAAAACAAACAGATGGAGATGGCTGGAGGATACAACGGTCGAAATGTGAGTATATTAACCAACATAAGCATGTAATTGTCACAGTTTTTAAATCCTTTCTATCAGTGGCTATTGTCATCTAAAAGATACTGTCGCAAATTGATCTCAATAAACCGTGACAACGTGAGCCGAAAAGAGGCCAAGTGACGATCACGCCTAACATCTTACAGGTATTATCAAGGTAAATACAAACAGACTAGCAGCAGAAAGAAACTGCAATTGTCGACCCATTCATTAAAATTATTTTGGTCATGTAGCCATCACTTCTTTCAACGAACAATCTCGTTTAATTTTCTGTGTCAAATTGTGAAGAGAAATCTCACAGGGTCAACCATTACTAGCTTCAATCTGCTTGAACGTTGAACAGAAAAGACGTCATCATTCTGGTTTGGTTTAATCAAATGTTTCCAGGTTATTTAGGGCCGAATTCTGTTGTTTTCATAGACAGTATAGATAAACATAAATTCGTTTTGCACGATATTCGGACAGGTAGACAGGTTTGGTTTGAATCAGAATCAAAAAGGCAGACAGGTTTTGTTTGCACAAGAGTCAACAGGGTAGACATGGGTTTGGTTTGCATAAGTGTCAAAATGGTAGGCATAGATTTACATATTTCCGTTTGTTCAAGGGAGATAACTTCCACTATCATTTAGAATCAAGTATTAGATATTTGGACAATGTTTAACCTTTGCACCCGCAAAAAAACGATGTAGCAGAAGACGGTTATTCCCTTGACACCGTTATTACTGTATACGCTTTTGATTCCATCAGCAATGTTTTAAAAAACCGATGATTTTTTTTTTCTTAAGCATATCACCCCAAGCAAGGCTGGAAGCCACTAGTACGCAGGGGGTTACAGAAGGTTTGGAGGAAGAGCAGATAGGAGTGGTAAAGGAGAGGATGTGGAGAAAGATAGTGGATCGATCAAGGCAAGGGGGTTACAGAAGATTTGGAGCGAGAGCAGATAGGAATGAAAGGTGAAAGGATGTGGAGAAGGGAAGAGGATAGATCAAGGCAGCTGGAGATGTCGATTGACGTTACACTTAAATAGTTGGAGTTTGTATTTGTCAGGGAAACAGGAATAAGGAAGGGAGTTCCACAGGCGAGATGTGCGAGAAATGAAGCTATTGGAGTAGAAGAGACGTCTACATCTAACAGTTTCAACGGTGAAGGGGTGGGAACGGGATGCCAGCCTCGTAGGACGTTTAAATTCATGAGGCCTAGGAACCAGCGAAAGCAGCTCCTCGGAGCAATTACCGTGAAAGTATTTGTAAAAAAGACGAAACATATGAAAGTAAACTGATACATTTTCTTTATCCTTGAGAATTGACAACAAATATATTAAATACAATTTATTTGTTAGATTATTTATTTAATCTGTCGGTAGATTTGCTGGGAATTTTTTTTAAATTTAACGATTTAATTTTTTTTCAAAATGAATATTGCATTGCAGTTGATTTGTAATTTTTCAAAAAAATTTTTAATGAAAACATTGCTTTACAAATTTATTTATTTATAAACTGGTAAATAATAAATCTTTATAAAGGTTAAATAATAAATATTGCATTGTACTTGGTTCACATATTTTTTTATAATCTTGTAAATAAACATTGCTGAATGAGTCAAGAGTGTATACAATAATAGCGGTGTCAAAGGAATAACCATATTTTTCTTTTTTTGCCGGTACGAAGGTTAAACATTGCCGATGTTTACTTCTATTCAAGGGAGGTAACTACTTTCTTATTTAGAACCAAGTATTAGATGTTTGCCTTTATTCAAGGGAGAGAACTTCCTCTATTTTCAGGGCAAATCAAATAATTGGAACAGATGAAGAAATTACTGAAACAGCCAGAATTTAACTCAACCTGCAGACTTTCCAATCTGATAGAAGACAAAAATAGGAAAGAGACTAAACTTACATTATTTATTCATAACTCTCTCTACTGATAAATGTTTTCTTATTATATTTTAATTTTTTCCAACTATTGTTTTCATCTTTATTATAGACTCTAGTTTATGACTTTTTAAGCGCTTGCGTAGGGCTAATTGGGCCTCCGTGGCCCCAAACTAAGGGATCCTCTGGTCCAGTTTAGAAAAGAGCAATGATAATTTTGAAGAAATAATTTTGAATTCCTCAATTTACTCCATAGAAGTTGAAATCCTCACTTTAAATCTGATTAAGTCCAATTCTGGCCAAAAGACCAATTTGGGCCGAAACTCCGATCCAATTCAGGCCGAAAATTGAGTTCTTCAAATCACAAACTCTGCAGAACTTCAAAACTTCACGTCAAGAAACCTCTCACCTTAACTCTGATTCCTTGGCATTTTGAAGGAATAAAATTGATTTCTTCAATTCACAAAATTTTGGGGGTATTTTAAACTGAATTTAAAACAAAAAATTAAATTCACAAAGTTTTTGTTACTTTAAACTCGATATAAATTTAAAAAATTTTAAATCATTAATTTTTTCAATTATTTTAACCATTTGAATTTTGAACTGTTCCCTCCACACCCAGACACAAATCCCAATGCTGGATGTTCAGGCAGATTTTCAAATTTTAGAATATAAGATAGATAGATAGATAGATAGATAGATAGATAGATAGATAGTGAATAGATTCAGATAGATAGATAGATAGATAGATAGATAGATAGATAGATAGATAGATAGATAGATAGATAGATATTTTTAATTTTACAAAGTTTTTGTTACTTTAAACTCAATATAAATTAAAAACTTTTAAAATCACAATTTATTCAGTTCGGGAAAGCATTCTCTTGGGAGTTGGTTGCGCAAAGCTGCAGAAGAAGGAAATGAGGGTGGTTTCCTACAAATGTGCATGGCATGGCCATGAAGGTTAGAACTCGTGCAACTAAGGAATGTAGTTCATCTGAACGCCTTCCATGGAAATAGCGATAGAGCAGCGAGAGACTTGCAACATTTCATCTGTGATAAAGGAATTACAGGGTGAAAAATACCAACCACAGGGACGCGGAGACGCTTTTGGCCTCAATCAAGAGCAGAAAGTGAATACTGGGCAACTCCTGCCCATATATGGCAGCTGTACTGCATAGCAGCAGGAGTCAGGCACTTACTAGAGCGGGGTATAGGTGTAACACTCAGGGTCAGTCGTGGTCTACGACAACCAAATGTAACACTTCTCGCCAAGTCGCTCTCTGGTCAGTGCTACCGCTGGCCATTGGAATTGTCGTTCCGATCTGCGCCTCGCTCCGTCCCACGTTGTGTTGATTAATCACGGGGCTAGCAAAGCTCAAATTGTCGTCAGCAAATCGATCCCGGCGAAACTATGTCTCAAAGGAAAAATGAAAAATGTTTTTGCAGACGAAATAAAGAAAAGGCAGGGATTTCTTCAGGGTCTATTTCTATGTGTCTTATATTGTTCTTTGTACAGAAATATTAGTTCTTGGTACAAAAGTATTAACCCTTTCCACTTTGGATTCTATCGTGACACATTGCTCAATTTAGATAAATCTGGAACAAGACCTAAGTCGGAGGTTCTCTCTGACAGCAAGTCACGTGGGGTTCGGCAAAGGAACTGGCGCCTCTGGAACTCTCTGGTTTGGTCGCTTCAGTGTTCTGCATATATTGACTTTCAGCCAAAACTGGCATGGGAGTCGACGTGGTTAAAGGATTCGGTGTTACCCCTATTTTTATTGTCTGGCTCTGGAAAATTAATTACATCTCCAAATTTGGAAAGATTCCTTTTCTCATGGGTAGAGGTCACAGACTATCAATCCGCCCCGATAACTCCTTCCTTCTCTTATTTGGGCCTATTAACAACACCCCTCGCCAATTTCTCGTCAGCAAATTTTCCCAGCCTTATTTTGCTTATACAATCAGAAGTTTACCAGCTGTTTCCTCCGGTCACTCATCTCCCCATCCTGCCAGGGTGATTGCACTCCAAGCACCCTTGGTTCGGAACCTTACATAAAATAATTTTATTTCCTCGACTTGTTCACCAATTCACTTTTCGATAAGTAAAATCTTTAAAATTACCAATTTATATCTTTCGATTTCGTAACTGGTGCTTTTAGGCAGTGTCCTCAATCAGCTGTAAGCCCAGCTTTGCCACATGGCCTCTGTGGCAAAATCTTTCCAACTGCTTAAACAAAGAAACTTTCAAAATTAAAAGAAATCTCGCTTCTTTCTCTCGGTCTAGTGTTTTTTAATTTACTAGCGCCTTTCCAATAATGTCATACACTATTGGAAAGGCGCTAGTAAATTAAAAAACAAAAATTCCGATAGACCGAAAATATACTGATGAGCAGACGAAGGAAAATGAAAGAAAGAGATATTAGTTTTTAATTGAGAAAAAATTAGAAGATCGAAAAACACTAAATTCCGATAGACTGAAGACATACCGATGACCTGACGAATGAAAATGGAAGAAATGGATATTTTTTATTGAAAAAAAAATAGAAGGTAATTAAATTTCTCGTCCGCCGGAAAGGTAAAACAAAGAGACCATCTGGTCTCGATTAGAACTGAGTCTACGTGACAAGCTATTCTGGAGGTCCAAGGACCTCCCGGAAAGAAATAGACAAGATTTTTACGGCCAATGTGTGATAACAAGGAAGATGGACCTCCGGCCGCAAGTTCGGTCGATTGATAAGAAATTAACTTTTAGAAGCAGACAGGTTTCCAGCAGAAAATAGATATGGGAATGATATTTAAATAGTTCTCTTTTTGCCACTTGTTGACCAAAGTGTTGACGATGGGATAAAAATGATAAATTACAGATGCAAAAACGACCACACACAAAAGCACGATAAGAAAGAATTTTGAACGATAATTAAAATTTGGCCGTTAGGCTAGACCACGCCTAGCCCTTAGGGGGCGGGTCTGGTCAAGTGACCAAGGAGGAGAGGGCCCAGGTAGAATTTCAGGGAAGGCGGAGAACTTTTCGCGAACCTTCGGGTAGTGATTGTGAGAGCAGGAAGGAGACGGGTTTGATCAGGTGACCAAAAGAAGACGGCCCAGGTGGAATTCCAAGGATGGAGGAGGGACTGCCCCACATTTAAACATTTGGAGGGAGAACCCAAATTGGGGAACGCGGACATTCCCAGATAGCATAATGCCTAACCCCAGCCCTTGAGCAGGGAGCCCTAAAAACAGAACGCCGAGACAATACGGCAGAGAGAGAGAGAGAGACAGACAGACGGCGGGGACACCGCGGACAGACTACGACAGAGAGACTGCAGAGAGAGCAGAGTACCACCGCTTCGCCTGATCTCATGTGATTTGTCACCCTGAAGAAAAAGCCTCCGACTTAAAGCCTTGTTCCAGAAGTCTCGTTCCAAAATCATAACAACAGTGTGTCACGATAATCGGGAAGGGTCGATAGTTATTTCATGGAGAATATAGCCCGGCTTAAGCCATCAATAACTATACCATTAACTGTGTATCAAGTAACAGTATATAAATATTTTTTTCTTCTATCCAATTTATTTATTTTTTTCTTTCGTGTGACTTTACTCTGACCGGACCAAACCAAGTCATCGATTCCAGTCGACCATTCGGACTAAGTCAGACTTGCGATCAATTAATCACAACGTGGGGCGAAACAAGACTTAATCCGAAACGATCAACTCTACAATCAACCGAAGGGATCGAACATGAGTATGGAGTGGCCGGGGTAGGCCGTCATATTTGGTAATCGTGACCAAGATTGACCCTAAAGATGTCATAAGTCTATCTATCGTTCTATTCTTTAACCCTTTTCGTCTTGCTCCGAGCTTATATTTTTAAATTAACTCATTTTTGTCTGTTTGCCACATAGGGAACCGACCACTTTTCCAATATCGTTAGCGATGGATTGTATGTCCTAGTTATGCTTGAGGTCTGTATTGGGTTTAATAGGCGTTCAGGGCACGGAGCCTCCCTGGGGGAACACTCGTTCTTAGCGATCAGTGAGAGTTCTGGGTCTGCTCAATGATGAGGGGATTTCAGTAGAAACTGCCCCTGTTCGAACCATGAGATCAGGCGAGCTAACTGGACTGAATTACTTGAGGGCGGAGTTCATTCGGAAAATATCCCTATATTCAGGTGCACGTTAACGTTCAAGCTAGTTTTGTAGGGTTACTGTCAGTTGCTACACAGAAGTGTTTAGAAATGGCATAAAACAGTCCTAAGACTGACAGAAATTGCCCGAGTCGGATCTGTATTTGCTGAGAGTACGTGCCTAAAGCCTAACCAGTAATACTAATTGTAAGCTTGTTTAGTCCAAGAATCATCTGTAAAAAATCACAATCTCTCTTTGCAACACCAAGCTCAAGATTTCTTATGACAAAAATCTTAATTGTTGATCATTTTGGTGAAGTTACAAATGGGTGATACCAAAACAGACTTTCATTTAGTGATTCTGCAAGCTGCCAGTTACTGTTGAACCCATTCTGAAAGGAGATATTTGAGCAGGACGCCAAGATACCTCTTCATACTTCCATAATTATAACATTGGGCTAGAGGGGGGGGGGGGCTGTTCAAAAATGGCTTTACAACACGCTGACATGTGTTGAAATTCTCACAGTATCTAGTATTGTTGAAGTTATCACGAATATTTTTTGTCCGGATCTAGAAACACTTCGTTTCGTTGAATATAGTAAATCAATCAATGAAATTTGGATAAGCTGATTAGTTTGGGAAAGTATTTTAAGAAAAAAAAACCCTATTTCGTGGTTTAATAATTTCTTTAATTTCATTTTATAGAACTTCGTGGTAAACTATATTTTTTTAACAAAATTTATTTTTTTTCCTTTCTAACAGTGAAGAATAAATTCTTAGGATTTCTTACTCTTCAGCATGCAGCATACAACTGTCCATGCATAAATATTTCTTTTTGGAAACAAATTCCAACTTTTTTAAGCGTTTGGCCTTGAGATTTGTTCATAGTTCGCGCAAACGCAGGGCGAAGTGGAAACTGGATGTTTTGTACATATAAAACTTAAAAAGAATTTATTGTCCTAAGCTACGCTCTCTAGTAAAACCACGTGTACTTTGTACCCCTCCCTTACCTGTTAGCATTTCTCTCCAAAATTTGGTTTCGATCGGTCAATGTATGACCATTTTAGAGTATGTGACGGGTGGAGGTCACAGAATTTATATATATATATATATATATATATATATATATATAGGGTTGTTCATTTTTTATTTTGTCGACTGCACCGTATAGTAAGGTCAATAGGGTACCATCTGTGAGAAAAAGAACACCATCACGCAATTCACTCTGACAGAAATCTGGAAACGCTATGCTGGACTGCTTGCTATTCACACCGGAAGCTCCAATACGAACATTTCAGAATGTTTGGGTGTCAATCTGAGGACAGTGCAGAGGATTCGGAAAGAGTTGGATGAGTCTAATGGTGATTACGAATGTGTTTAGAGTGATCACTAGTGATGACCACATTATGCCTCTATTCATCTTCCCAGAGAGATTCACTCAATACGGAGGCCTACATCAAGTACATTAAGGATGTAGTGCTGCGTCAAGAGGGTGGCTACTGGAAAACCCTATGTCTGGTAACAGGACCCTGCACCATGCCACACAAGCAGGAGAACCCAGTCATGGCTGTCAGACAATTTCTGTGACTACATCACCCCTTACATCTAGCCACCTAACACCCCAGACTGCAACCCCCTTGATTATTGTGTGGAGTGCAGTTCAGCGTGAGACCAACAAAATTTCTTGTGATACCAAAGATGAACTGAAGTCAACGATTATGGTAGCATTCACCAACAAGGAGACCGTCCAGGAGAGATCCAGGAGATCCCGAAGTTGTCTGGGGGCCGTGGTTGAAGCCAATGGCGATTTTATTGAATACATTTACTCTTTTAGAATTTCAAGATATTTTTGTGTATTTTTGGTAAGTATATATGTCAGTGTTATTTTCATTTTTGCGTAAGATGGTATGGATAATAAATCATAGCTGCCACAGTATAAAGATTATATGAAATATCCTAGACTTACACTATTCGGACTGTTGTCCTCATCTTTGTCACAACGTTTTCGCCATTGTACGCTCCGGCCTTCTTCAGGTGGTTGTAATTTCGCTCACTGTTCTAGTTCCACGTGCCATGTGTAATTGATGTCAGTTAATTCCCCTCTGAAAGTTCTCCAGTCTTAACCAGGTATTGAACTCACAGCTCTTTGTCACTGGATCTAACGCCTTTATCCACTGTGCCATGTGTCCTTCAGGACATCTGCGTATGAATTTCTGGGTATTATAAACCTAATGTCTTCAGCAAACATTTTTTACCAGTGCCCATACTGCAATTTTTGCTGTTATAATTTCATGTTTTTTACCAGAGCTCATATTGCAATTTTTGTTGTTATTACCACTTTTCTCTGGCACTCCTTATTACTGGTTCCTATATTGTATTCATTTCTATGCTTGGTCGGCTCAGGAGATTTTTTAGGCCTAGCATATGTGCTGATTCCTTAAGTTTACGAATTTTCCAATGATGTTCTTTGTCTATGATTTCAACCTGATCCCACAGAGGACGGTGATCTCCCTTTTCTCTCCATATGTGGTCAGCCACGCCTGATTTTTCCACTTCCCCTCGTGTTGCAGCTTTCTGGTCTTCTTGAAGCCTCACCTAATGAGGGAGGCCTGTCTCTCATTTATATCTCTAATTTAATATAGACAGATACCACACTTAATTTGCATTCAAATTGTCCAAATTTCATCTTTATTGAAACTCACAAGTTACAAAAGAAAACAAAATACAATAACGACATTATTTTTACAAAAAATAAAAAATTCAGCTCTTTAAAAACAAGAACGACCATTTTCTGAAGAAAATATTTTTTAAAGAATCACCTCGCCTGCATATCATTTCTCTCACAATTACTCATGAAAAGGGAAAACTAACATTCTGATAAAAAAAAATGAATTTTATAAAATTAGATTTTAATCACAATTCCTTTTTTATTTTCTTCTTTGTGTTTCTTCTTCCATTATTCTGTTTCAAATGATCTAGGTTTTAAATATACATAGATACATCAATAAGAGGCCTGAGGGTAACTTCATCTTCGCTTCAAGTCTGTAAAAGGGATACGAGGGCGATGGACATTGAGAGGTAGGAAGACTGCCAACGATCGCTCATGCTGGAGACACGACTTACACCGAAGACTGAAGCAAGAAGTAGAGAAATGTAAGCTTCCTATTGGGGTGAAGCGTGCTCGACGGAAAGAAAATAATGCCACACTGGGGGAGAGCGTCTTCACATACATTCGTTGCAGTCGTGGCTGTCACTCACGTGTGGGCCTGTAAAGCAATAACAGATGCTGTCCCACCATCAGCCAATGAGGCATAACTCTTTCGATGCCACAAGCATCAGTAATCTTATATTGGAAAAAAAAAACTGTTATTGGGTGATTTTTTAACTTATTGATCCAATCTCTTAATCAAATATGTAATCTTTCTTAAGTGCTGTACATTCACGTTCCGGGTGATCATAGATCTCCACAACTTCCTATCATCTGTAGCTCTGTTTACTATCTCTCCTGATCTTTTTTTTTGCCATCAATTTCTAGTTCATTGGCTTGTTTAATCAATGTTTTCTCTCTGCCAATCTTTGCTTAAATATGTCCTGTGAGTGTCAAATTCCCCAAACACACTCCTCATGTGTACAAGAAATTTCAACTGATTTGAAGTAAAAATATTCATTTTGTCCCATTCTCCTTAAAGTCTCCTTGTTGCTAAAATAAGATTCCATAATATTCTCAGCATCCTTCTGTAGAACCACATCTCTACTGCCTCAAGTTTCCTCTACATTTGTGAGGAATAGGAAGATTGATACAATTCATATGAGAAAATACAATATATAAATCCTAGAATGTTCGTAGAAAAAAAAACTGAAAATCATTGTGCACAGGTCCTGAGTCTATCTTGAAGCAACCTATTTTCATGGATGTGGGAGAATGTCTACTAAGCGAGTTTAGTTGACTCCGATATCCTATATTTGTGTCCTTGTGTCAAACTAAGCTATGATTTGTAAACATTTATCTAAAAGAAACAGGCTTATTTTTTGCCACATGTTATGTGATCCCCATAGATTAAATTATTAGTAAAACAAAATTTTATTTCTTCAGTCAAGTTGAAATTTCTGCTTCAAAAAATAAATAAAATATATATACTATTTACATTGTTCAGACTGTTGTCCTCATCTTTGTCATATTCACGTTTTGGCTACTGCACGCCCCAGACTTCTTCAGGTGATAAACATTAGAATTTCAAACCAAACCCATTATTACATCCACTGGGGGTAGATTGTTCTAGTTCCACATGCCATGCCTTTTCTGGATATCTCAGTTTCAGTTATTTCCCATTAGTAACTCAACTCTCCAAGTTTTTGTTCACCTCTGCTGTGGCCAGGTATTGAACTCACAACTCTTTGGGTCAAGTCACTGGATTACTTCAACCAGCGCTTTTATCCACTGGGCCATGAAAAAGCCTACAATGGCTTAAATATTGCGGATATGACAATAAAGATTAGGACGATGTAAATAGTTACAAGACCTCATCTCAGAAATATAGACAGACAAATGACTTTTAAAATTTTGGTTATCAATTTATTGTTCTTAATTACATGGCTCATTTACAGCAACATTAGTTATATGCATGGAAAGGGTTGGGGTTTTTTTTCATTGTGTAAAAAGACAAAACACTGAAAATTGAAAAAGAAAAAAATATTTGAGAAGTTTCCAATAAAAAAAAAATTTATGGAGGGAAAAACTGTTTTGTGAATTTTTTGTTTGAACATTAATCTTTTGCTAAAGAATACTCCTATATACTGCATCCCCTCAGGTTATGGCCAATCAAGAGTCTCCACAACTTCCTATCCTATGTAGTTGCAAATCTTTGCTTCCTGACTATGTTCTACCATACATTTACACAGGTAAATTATTCTCTGTTGCTTTTAATGCCCTGGGAGTGTCAAATTCTCCAAGCCCTCTTATTATACATCCCAGAAATTCAACTGTCTTACACATTTACTATTTGTGCATTGAATATTGCTACTATATCTGGTCTAGTGGTCATATCTTAACATTCTCAACACAATTGAGAGAGTCTGTAATGTTATAGATCCTGACCTAGCATATCAAATTCAGTCTCTTCTTCCTTCTGTCTTTTCTATAAATATTTTCATTACACCTTATCCTGAATGGAACTCTGTTCCAGGTTTGTTTCCTTTTTACCTACAATCTTCAAAAAAGTTCATGCAACGTCACTCGACATATTCCATCTGCCTAAATGCTGTTCTTTTATTGTCCTTTCATCTCACTAGTCTTCTCATTCTTTTTCTCTTCCAGGAGCCCCCCACCCCCTTGTGCCATAGTGGCATTATTGTAAGCACCTCCGCTGAATTTTAGATGTGTAAGGTTTAAAATGAATTTTTTAAAATGAAAAAGCATTCTAGAAGCTTTCATTTTAGTTTTAATTGAAAGCTAAATGATTAAATTCATTATTTCAAGTAAGGAAAACACTGTTGTATTTCAAATAGAGATTATAGATTGGTATGTCAACTTTTTGCTCACTTTCACAAAATCCATTACAAGAGGACATTTTCTCACATCTTAAGACATTTGTAAATAAAATTTAATTATTGGTTTTAAAAATCTTCCAAAAATAATATATTTGTTGAGGAAAATTAGCAAATTTAAAGTTGATTTAATCTGATTTGAAACAAATATTACTTATAGCATAAAAAACACATCTTAACCATATCTTCTATTTTTCTAAGCCAGTCGATATTATCAATCAACACCTAAGTATGGATGACCAGAATTGACACAAATTTATGAAATCTAAGTGAATGCATTTTTTAGGGGGTTTTAACTAACCAGTAATTTTTACAAATTAACATAATATTTTCAGCAATTATCTAATATTTAAAGTTTTAAAACTTTGAAGGGATGATGTGCAAAGCCTTTTGAGATGTAAACATGCAATGAATTACAAATTGCAGACAAGTGAATTTCTCAGTAAAAGGAGGACAACACTTACAACATGTGACTGTTTAATCATAATGTCATGTATAGATGACCATAGATAGAAAAATGGTAATGTTTAAACTAAAAAAAAAAAATTGGAAATTAATTTTAAAAATATTGAGTATAAATGACTTAAGCTTTTCAAGTTTTGATTTGTAAACCTAGCTTCCACTTAATTACAATATCACCTAAAAGAAAGGAAGTAATGCAGAATTTTAAACAATTTTTAAATTATTACAAATTATAATTAAAATTTTTAAAAATGGAAACAATTCTTGTAAGAATTATTCATTGAAAAAATCTTTTTTCTTAAGAAAATAGTATCCTTAATATATATCTTATTCATAAGAGTAATTAAAAGTTTCCTAATTAAATTATGTCATAGTTTTATTGTATTTTTTTAGTTTACAATTTGGGGCATGTTTTTGGTAACTGAGGGTCCTGTTTGAAAAAAGAAAATAAATAAATGGATGGTTTACATTCTCCAAGGAATTCTACTTTTTGACTAATAAAAAAAATTTTGGAAATTTAATTTCTTGATATTTTAGGAAATTAAGTGGTGGGTAACACATGTAAATAAAAAATATTTTTTACCAAGATTTTCTAAAACAAAAAATTTCAAAAATAATTCCATTAATCTAAATAATTCCATTAATCTAAATAATTCCTTAAAAGTTTCATTAAAATCTGACAATTATTTGATTTTTGAAAGAATTTCCAAATCAATGTGATTTTCACCCAAAAAATAAGGAAAAAAATTAAAAAGCACAAAAACACTAATCATAAATATTACATCAACTGCTGACGTAAAAAAAAAAAGATTTTAACCAAAGTTTTGAACATGCTACAAAGGATTAAAAAATTTAATAAAATAATAAAAAAATACTTTGGTCTTTCCTCTTAAAAATAAGAAAAATTTTAACAATAAAACTGTTTTTATTAAGTTTGCAGCTTTTTCATCACGCTATGCTTAAAAAAAAAAAAAAGAAAAAAAGAGGGACTTTACCTTACTAGGTGTGAATTGTTCAGGAAAAAAAAAATGTGTGCGAATGTGTGAAGTATCTAGACACAAATTGTTCATTTAAACAATGTTTTTTTTTTGTAAGATAAGTTCTATTTTTTAATCACATCTTGGCAAATAAATTTCCATATTTTGGTATTCAAAATTATAAAAAGGAACTACCCAGAGTTCTCTTTTACTGAAAGTGGGAAACCTTTTATTGTAGGTTTCCCCACTCTCATTGTAGAAAAGTTCTTGGATGTATTCAATTCTTTTTCTTTCTCTATTTGTGTTCATGAAAGAACCTCATATAAACAGAAATAAATCAACAGGACCAAGTGGGATAATCAGCTTTAGACAATTTCGGGACTAACCCGATTACGGAATAATAAATGAAATATGTTACCACTGTTATTTGACAGTGGCGACATACAAAAGACCGTTGTAAATCCATCTTCATAAGACTGATTAAACCAGGCGCAAATGTATGTGAGCACCATTAGACAATCAGCTTAATGAACCTCATAACTAATCTTACCATCCAAATTCTAATGAATGAAACACACAGCAGAATCGAAAGAGAAATAGGGCAAAAACAGTATGGTTTCATTAGAGACATTGAAAAAAGAAGCAATATTTATTATCATAATACAATCAGAGTGAGCCATTCAACTGCAAAAGGATGTCTACCTCGGTTTTCTAGACTATGAATAAGCATCAGATAAGTTACAGCACAAAGACCTATTTGAACTGCTAGGAAAACTCGATTTATTTGAAAAGGATATTAGAATGACTGGGAACATTTTGCCAAAAACCAAACTGCTATGGATGGAAATGAATTGTGCAAATGCACAAAAGTAGAAAGGGGCTTATAAAACATGGATATGTCTTCTCATTGGTTTTGTTTAACCTTTAAAGTAAGGTGATCCTGAGAAAACTAGAAGTCCTACCGGGATTTATTATTGGTGGGCACAATCTTAACAACATGATACGCAGAGGACATTGTGTTGATGGCAGAAAGAAAACTGTAAAACTCCTAGATAGTAAAAGAAAGAAAGGACTATCAATTGTAAGAAGAAAGAATGTATGACCATTAGCAAGAGATACAGTCCAAGAAGCAGGAAATAAATTGGAGATTTGGAAAAATCAAGCAATTAAAGAAATTTAACTGTCAAGGAAGGGCTATAATAGATGATGGTAAATGTGATGACGGGACATTGCAATAGAGAAAAATATCTACCAAAAAAAAAAAAAAAAAAAAAAAAAAAAAAAACATTAAGAAACAAGAAAATTTCACTATTGACATTGTTCAGACTGTTGTCCTCATTTTTATTGTCAAGTTTTTGTTCACTACTGCTGTGGCCAGCGGTTGAAGTAATCCAAAACGTGAGTTCAATATCTGGCCAGAGGTGAACAAAAACTTGGAGATTTGAATTACTAAAGGGAATGAACTGAAACAAAAATATCTAGAAAAACAGGTCACGAGAAACTAAAATAATCCATCCCTGTGGGTTCAGTTCAAAATTTCTACGTATATCACCTGAAGAAGGTTGGAACGTACAATGGCCAAAACATTGTGGATATGACAATAAAAATGATGAGAACAGTCTGAACAAAGTAAATAGTTACAATACCTCATCTCAGAAATATAGATAGATGAAGAAAATTTCATTAGGCAAAAAAAAGTGCTGAACTATTATGTAATAATAATCCTTGTATATGAATACTAGACAACTTCCTCACAGATGATGAAGAGACTTGCAGTAGCAGAGACGTGGTGTTCTATGGAAAGATACTGAAAATATGGATGAAACATGTAAGCAACACGGTTTTATCCTTGAGCACACTGGAGGCAAAAATTGTCACTGTAGAATTCTCTTCCTTTGCATACTGTAGGTGCATTCCGTTGCCTTGAGAGGGTTGCTATAAATAAACACTTGTTAACTATTATTTCTGGTATTTTAAGCTGAAAATAGCCTCGTACTAGTACAATTTTGCTTCTGACTGCATCTCAGAACTCTACAAGGAAAAATAAGTTAAATTGTTAATGTATTTGTTTTCTATTTTTTGTTTTCAACATCTAAACATGCATGCAAAATGTAATGCATGCAAAATGTAATGCATTAGATAATGCATCACATGAAAATATTGCTCATCCATTCCTTTATTAGTATACAAAAAATAAAATCTATAAACACAATACAAACAAAGTTATAATTTTAAATCAGTAGATGCACGTTTATTTTGCGACCCCCACCCTCAAATGCAGGGGGAACAATTCTAGAAAGAATTTGGTGGGGTTAAAGGTTAAGGAAAATGTAAACCCAAAGGCCACTTATACTTAGAAATGGGACAAACCAAAAGCAAGGGAAGCAGACAAAAATCATGAATGACCAAGCGACCGAATTTGTGGAAATGAATACGAAACGGGGACTAGAAAAGATAGTAATGGAACAAGCATTGCTTAGAGCTACAAAAGGTAGGATGTTGTGGAGAGCCATGTTCACCTATGTACTGAAGGGACACAGTACATAAAATAAAGAACCTCTTTTACCAACAGGATCTTTGTCCAATATTTTAATTAGATAAAGTATGAAAAGGTCAAGGTAAAAATCTATGACCTTTTCAAACATTGTAATTAGAGGAATTTATATGAAAACCATAATTCCTACACTTTTATAGGGACAGTATGATCATAGGCAATTAAAAAAAATAAAACATAGCCATCCGAACCACAATATGGCTTTGTCAAAGAGTTTACTTCCCTGTTTTTGATTGCATGAATATTAGCACAGTAAGTGAAGTATCAATATTTTAATTACAGTCTGTCAAGCTCTTCGCTCGATTTATCCTCGACAATTATCAGCATTTAGTTTTGTGTCATAGTCCAAAAGATGATTGAAGCTGATGTCATCAGCACTGTAGTCAACATTGGGCGAAAATTCATCAAACTCAAATTCCATTGCACTGCAAAACAAAGAAAAGAAAAACATCAAACATTCAGCAATTGATTTAAATGAACATTCCTCATTCTTCTTTTTCTAGTTTGGAAATTGCTATGCAGCTATAGTGTCATAAACAAGTTGTTTAATGGAAATACAATTTAATCATTATAAAAACTTACCTTAAATATTCAATGGGTCTAAAAAGAAAGGGTTTTATTAGCTAATCAATTTTCAAAATAAGTCTTACATCAGTTTCTTACCACTAATAAATACATCAACAGTTTTTATATATATATATAAAAAATGCTCAAGAATTAATGATGACAGTATAAATCTAGAAAACTGGAAGTCAAAATGGCTACATTTGAAAAAAAAGAGACATGAGGTTGACGAGCGAGTGTAAAGTGAAAAAAAAAACAACAAAAAAAGACATAACCACACCCTTGTACATGTGTGCACATATACACGCAGACAGGTACACATGCACAAACGCATAAATACACTATTGAAAAAAAAACTTGCATGAACGTAAAGTACATATAGAAATATATATATATATATATATATATATATATATATATAAAATCGAGCAGTATAAGCAGTTAATTGCTGATACCCACTGATAAGTGAATGGAGTGATTCCCAAAGGTCTGGAAATCTTTTTTTTACTTTTTCTTGATTTATTTCTATTTATAGAATTTTTTTTATTGAATTACAAAACCATGGAATTTTATTGAACTTTTGTTTATGTAATAATTAATTATGAATCAAAACAAATTATTTAGATATTTGCACAAGATGACTCGTGGTACATCGCTGGAAATTGAGTGATAATATGTTGCTTCAAATCTCTTGCAATAACTTCAGGTTTTGAACAACATGAAGTTCTATGGAGTTCTCAACAAAGAGAGAATTCCATCCGGGGAGAATTTCAGGGTTTCAGGAGGGGGAGAAAAATCTTTTACTTTTTCTTGTTGATTATTTTGTTTATCAAATTACAATATTGTGACATTCTATTGAACTTTTTGTTTATTGAAGTGCGTTTTAAATAAGTTTATTTAATAATTAGTTAGGAATTAAATCAAGTTCCCCTACATGTATTCAAGTTTAAAAACTCAGCAATATTTTCTATTGCTATTAAATTTGTAAAACTCCTCTATAAAAAATAATCCATGTAAATGTATTTGTACTAATATGGAAAAAAAGAATGAAGATTTTCAATAATATATGCCATATTATTTAGAACAGACCTTTAGAATCAGACAGTCTTGGAAAGCAGGGAATGACATTCGGTTTTATGGTGAAAAGGATGGATTGGGAAAAAAGTTAAGAATCACAAAGATAGAATAATGAAAGAGCTATCAAATTGAAGTCAATTTATTTCTCTTCAAAATAAGTTTATCGTTCACCATTTAATGCTCCCCAAAAGTACCTCGTATGGGGAATAGCCTATTTCGACAGACAAGGATATTGTTCAATATGGTCACCATTTAATGCTATTTAACATTTAATGCTCCCCAAAATTACCTCATATGAGGAATAGCCTATTTCGACAGATAAGGATATTGTTCAATATGGTCACCATTTAATGCTATCTAATATTTTCCATTCTGTCCATAAATACAGTTTCTGGATTACTTATATTGAATTGGGTACAGCAATTTCAACATGGCATGAGATATGTCGACTTTTCAAGGTCTCTCTTCAATTTTAAAAAAACAACTAAATCAGTTCTGTACAAAGAATATGCTGCAACAATAACTACTGGGCTTTTCAGGCTCCTCATCATTTATACCATTCGTTTATTCTTGAAATGCTAAAAAAGGCAAAAGTTCTGTTTCAAGGGTTCAGCTGCTAGGAAAATTGGTTTACCATGTTGTGCTAGACTAAGGTCTTTCAAACTGTAGGTCCAACCTTTCAGCGAGTCAGGAGATATATAAAATGGGTCATGACAAAAAAAAAAAATAAAAGAAAGGGGGAAAAAAATCCAAAATATGCAAGTGAGAGCAAACGTACAAAATATAAACACCTCTAAATATTGCACAGCACTCAAATCATCGCTATTTTTCCGCTGAGGTAAACTCGCATTATGTGGGATTTTTTTAAAATATAATATATGCCTGTTCTCATTGAGTTTATGTATTTTGTTCGACAAAATCGTTGCGGACTATTTACTTCATCTTTGTGTAGGAATTTCCTTGAAATTTGTTTTTCTAAAAGCAATAATTTTATATTCATGCAAATAGATAATCCAAATAGATGCATGCAATTCCAATAGGTGAGGATTATAAGAAATGTACATAGAAATTGTCGATGCTAATTAAATGAACCTAGTGGACTGAGTTTGTCTGATTTATTACACGCAAGTATAATGGGTCACAATTCAAAATGTGGTTCTTGCTGTGGGTTGCAGTCAAAAAAAAAAAAAAAAGTTTGAAAAGCACTATACGAGACAATTTTTCTTGCCAGAATCTATCTTACACATTTATAAGTCTACCATTTATCCATGCATTGAATGTTGCAATTACATCTGTTCTGGTGATTCTGCTATGTATTTAGAGATTCTTGTTAAAATCCAAAAGAATCTGCAATGATATTGATCCTGATCTGGCATCTTGGCTTCAGTCACATTCCCAATGCTGTAACATCACTTCCCTGTGCCTTTTCTATAAATATTTTCATGGTAACTTCTCTAATGAGCTTTAATCTTTGGTACCTAGACTTCATGAATTTAAGCACACAATGGCACTAAGGTCACTTTATTTCACAGTCAAAATGACTAGATGTAACCATAAGCTAACAGTTTCTTCTCTCTCACTTCTCACTTGTAGAAATCTCTTCCATCTTCTTACTTTCCAGTCAACTTTGATCTTCAAAAATTTAAATGCAATGTCAATTGTTAGTCTTTTAAATTTCATTCTTTTATTGTTCACTCTCCTTAATTTTTTATTTTTCATATTCTCTCACACTTAGTAATCCCAAACATCTTAGTGGCTTTATTGCTTTGCTTGGAGTGAAATGATTTAAAGAAAAAAAAATTGTAGTAAATTTCTTAAATATAATTTAACAGCCATCTTAAATAATTTATAAACTAAATAGATGCTAAAAAATTGTTGGCCTGACCTACTCCTCAAAATCAGGCCCTACATCAGAATTTGTTTTGTAAACGCTTCTTGGTTAGGCTGAGAATGTTTCTGTATCCACTCTTTTCATTTTACTTTTATATCTTGACAATAAAAGATGCTCAAATTTATCTGCGATTCCAAGTCATTTTGCAGCTCTTATTTTTACCGATGTCTTCATCTTTGGAGACTGACAACATTGTAATTAAAAATTTTTTAAAAAACAACAAAAAAAAGAAACAAAGATATCAATATATCAAATAAAATTAAAAAAAAAAAAAAAAAAAATCTTACTCACTTTCCAAAATTTAGACAGTCGGCTGGTGAGAATAAAATATCAGATACTGGAGACTGTTCAACATTAGGAACACTAGAGAAAGACAAAAACAAAAAAAAAAAAGATGATTTTATTTTCATTGCTTCCTGCTATCTAGCAATCATCATTCTCCCATCTCTATAACATTTCACATCACACACAGAAAATGGACCCCAATTAATAAGGCTATTGATTCCCAAACTTTTTTTCTGGCCACATTTTTGTAATGAAAATTCGCTTGCGGCTCAAATTTTGTGATAAAAAGTAGGAAAACCCTAAACTACTTCTGCCTGCAACAGGGGTTGCTTCTTGTGAGGCTTTGTCCAGAGAGAATCTAAGGTGTTATCCTGCAATCATACAGGAAACAGACTGCACTTTCCAGCCCCAATAGAGTCCTTGTGCGTGATTAATTATTTGCCACTTTCCATCCTCTCTCTCATAGGTGACATGTGGCAAGCCTCTTGCTGCTCTATCACCACTTCCAGAGAAAGTGCTCAGACAAACTACATTCTTTGGTTCTGCTAGGCCTAGCCTTCACTACAAGGAGCCGCCTGCCAATTACATTATAGCAACCAACCCACATTCCCTCTGTCTTCCATTGGTGCAAAGTATAAATCAAACAGCTTCTTCCCATGAACCGCTGCTCTGCGAAGTGAAATCCCAAGAGGATGTTTCCCCATCACTACAATCTCAACCTGTTCAAGTTTAGAGTTAACAGTTACCTTCCACTCCTATCCATACAAACTGCCTCCTAACATAACCCTCTACCTTGAGTGGCCTCGGGCCTTGTACAGGTTGAAAAAAATGTAAAGCAGTTAAATCATGCAAACACTGGTTCTCATTTGATCAACAAAGTTAAACAGTTGTCAAAAAAAAAAAAAAAAAAAAAAACGTGCCGTTTGTGCATTGGCTGTTTTAGCCATGAGCAGCACTGTGTTTTAAGATAACTTATTTTCAATTGCCGAACATTATCATCAAGAGAAGAGGCCTTCAAAAAAAACACACACACACACAACTTGCTAACAAGTCAATGTCATGTCTGTCTGCATCATTGATCAATTCAATGGTGTAGACAAGAATCAAATACTTACCCTTTAATATGATCTTTCAATATAGTGGGAACATAACCATGTGCAAGCATACGGTCCTGCTTATCTGAAAAGAAATAACATTAACTTGAAATATCAAAGGAGTAAATAAGGGATGACAAAAAAAAGAATTAAGAAAATAAAAGGACAATGCTATACCATGGCACTTTTCTAAGCAATCCTAAGAAAACTAGAAGTCCTACCAGGATTTATTATTGGTGGGCACAATCTTAATATCATGATATGCAGAGGACATTGTGTTGATGGCAGAAACAGAAAGAAAATGGCAAAACTCCAAGAGAAGGCAGAAAAGGAAAGCGAAAAGAAAGGACTAACTATCAACTGTAAGAAGACAGAATGTATAATCATTAGGAAGAGATACAGTCCAAGATGCAGGCAATAAATAGGAGATGTCAAAAGCAACCAAGTACAGAAATTCAACTGTCTAGGAAGGGGGGGGGGCTATAATAGATGATGGGAAATGTGATGAAGGGACATTAGAATAGTGAATAATGTCTACCAAAATCTAAAAGTATTAAGAAACAGAAACATTTCAGTATATACATTGTTCAGACTGTTGTTCAGGTGATACACGTTTCGAACTGAACCCTTTATTTTGTCCACCTGGATAGATTGTTCTAGTTCCACGTGCCATGCCTTTTCTGGATATCTCAGTTTCAGTTAATTCCCTTTAGTAACTAAACTCTCCAAGCTTTTGTTCACCTCTGCTTTGATCAGGTATTCAACTCTTTGGGTCAAGTCACTGGAGTTCTACAACCAATGCTTTTATCCTCTGGATCAAGTGTCCTTGGGGACATATATCACCTGAAAAAAGCTAGAGCATACAATAGCTGAAATATTGTGAGTATGGCAATCAAGATGAGGACAACAGTCCGAACAATGTAAATAGTGTAAATATTTACAGTAGTTCATCTCTGAAATATACAGGAGTTTCATTGATATTTATTTTTAAGCCACTTCAGAAAGATATTAAATCATTTGGTTTACATCAGGAATTTCCAGCTGAAAATATGTTAACCCTTAAACTGCAGGAAAAGGTTGCAGAAATGTGCACATCAAATGGAGGGGGGGGGCAAGAAATTTTTTTTTTTTTTTTTTAAAGTTTCTTTACGGCTTATTTTTGCTTTAGACATAAAAACTATATATATATTTTAACTCTTAGATTATAAAAACTGAAAAAAGGGAAATGAAACCAAAATTGGTTGCTAAACTTAATATTCTTTTAACCTGCATTATTATTTATTATTTCCCTTTCCACTGCATTCTTTTTCAAGACCTCTCAGTTGCAGTATCTTTACTGTTAATCTAACTCAAAATTGGTTTTTGTTGCCATAGCGGGATATGACAACACAACTATAAACTTCAAACACACTATTGTTCAGGAATCAGAGTTACCTTCAGTGGCAGGATAAACTTTTTGTACAGCAAATGAAGTCACAAAGAGTGATAAAGGTTAACAGTACAAAACTCCTTGAAACTTTTTATGACAAAAAATTCAGCAAGAATGAATTTTAACAACTTACCAGTTTCATTGTCCATATATTTCTTAAATATATCTATCTTTGGATAATCAGGATAGAGAAACGTAAGATCTTGCAAATCCTGTAGTCTTTGAGGAAGGGAACGAATCTTCAGACTGTTGAGGTCGTATGGATATAGATTCCAAACATAAGGACTACCTAAAGCATAAATACATAATAAAAAGTTATTTTCAGAAAAACAATTTAACCAATGTTTACATTTACACTCTCCCAACTAATATATATATATATTAAGACATTTTTATGTTTAACATTCTTTTTATAGATACAAGTATTTAAGTAAATGCTCTGTTTATAATAAACAGTATTAAATAACATTTACCGGCCTGAATGTCCAAGAAATTTTCATAGAAAATATTCATCCTATGAAAATTTCTCGGACTTTGTCCATTCATAATGTGTAATATATATATATATATATAAATTCTTAGTTTTAGCCAACGTGTTTCATCTTACGACTTTATTCAAGGCAAGTGATGAATGCTAAATGTTTTGCAGCCATAGTTACATCAAATCCAAAAGGAAAGTCTTTAAATTTTGAATACAAAACATTTCACATTCATTGCTTGCCGAGAAAGTCGGAAAATGAAACATTGGCATGAACTAAGAATTTTTTCCAATTGTCATTTTTAAACCAATTTGTCTTATCTTCAGAATTATTCTGGGAAATGTAACCATATATATATATATATATATATATATATATATATATATATAATTACATCTAAAAGACCCTTACTTTAGTTTCATGAAGTCCTTTTAGAGGACGAAACATGTTCCATAGAATTTTTTCCATTTTGCCATTCAATTCAACAAAAGTGATTTCCCAGTGAACTGCCACTCACACTGGTTTTCTATTGCCTTTATTCTATGAATGGACGTAGACACAAATGATCAAAGCAAGGAAAGACAATCATTTTCAGAGTGTCTTTCTTTTCATCGTCTATGTCTATTTACGGAATAAAGGTTAAAAAAAAAATTTTGCTACTTAGAATTTTTTGTTTAAGGTTTTCTTCCTCTAAAATGTTCCTTCACAAACAGGAAATTGTCAAAAATAAATAAACCTAGTGGAAACTGATTTTGGCAAAAACAAAATACAAACATAAGCTACCTGACTACCAATTACAATTTTTTTTTTTTTTCCCCTAAACTGTTGCCACATTACACAGCCCCAAGAGCCACTGAATGAGATTGTTTTATGGACATAAGAGGAGAAATTAAGTACAGATTATATGTATTGGTAGGATAGATAACGGTTGGCCCTAGACTTGAAGAGGCTGAGATTGTAGAAAGTAAGTGCAGATCATGAGGATATATAGGATATATAACGGTTGGTCCTAGACTTGATGAGGCTGAGATTGTAGGAGGAAGCAAGTGCAGCTCATGAGGATATGTAGGATAGATAACCAGTGGCCTTTGACTTGAATCTGAAACTAACACAAACACAAACGTGCATTTGTTGTGACATACAAGGAAAGGTTTTAGTTTATATATGCTCCGCACGCAAGGCAGAAACACGAAACTAAAGGGACAGGATTTTCAGATTTAAATTTTAATATAAAGCCAAGCAATAAAATTTTTAAATATATTTTTTCATTTTTTCACACTGACAACAAAAGCTAGACATACAGGCCATTATTAGCCTGCAAATAACATTGTTCTTATTTTTTCAAAGATGAATTTTCTATCCTAAGACACAAAGACACATTTTCTCTTCTACCATCTTTCCTGTCTACATTTTCTTTGAATCAAATTTGATTCCCAAACTTGTTACTTTTGGCAACAATTTAGACAAGCACAGTTTACACATAGATACACATTGACACAGGGCACGTAAAGTATCTATTTTTCTTGCATGCATTTTCCCATCACGGACTGCTTGCATTTTTACTTTGGAAATTGACATGTCAATAAAATTTCTTGAATTGTTCAAATTTTAACAAACACTAATAAACTTTGAGATTCTATTAAAACATATTTTATTACTGTCAAATAATTTATTATTTTCCTTTCAACTACAAATTCAATGAGTGTGAATTAATCTATCTTTGATAGAGATGTTTACTTGTCTCTCACGGCTTCTATCTTGGCTTTGCCTCTTTTCTTCTTCAGTGAGGCTAGCAGCTACAAGAATACACAACTTCATATTCTTTCTCATCACCTAGCCGAGAAAATACAGAAGTAACTATGATGTCATGAACTCATTGTAAACAAGGAAACAAACCACTGTTTTGCCAAATATTAATGATGACTAAAAAAATATTTTTCTTCAAGTACAAATTCAGCTTGTAAAAAAGCCAGATTTCTGGGATTTGGCATTTTGACTTGCATGAATTGAGAAAAAGTATGTGTGAGCAGCCTGATTTAGAAAATCCCAGGACTTTTCAAGAGCTTTTGAACTAATGCTATTTTTCCAAGGCCACTATCAAAAAGTAGAGAATGAGGTCATACCATAACTCACTCTCTGTAGACCTCAGCTGTATGGAAGGAGACGCATGGAACCAACATCCCCAATGTCAACAGCAGAGGCACGGGGATTAGAAGGAAGAACATGGTAGCAGTTATGCTGGATCAAGAGTATTGGCATGGGGTTGTGGACTACAATCTCGAATGAGGTCAAGGGATAACGGTATTTACATGTGAATGTTTTTCTGGTTCATTAAATGGTCCCTGTGTAGAATAAAAGTACGCACCATCAGTTTTACTTATGCCTAACCAGGCAACGGTGATTCCGCCAAGTTGGTTATCACTGAAACGTAACAGGAATGTGCCTTGATGTCTTTGGAGCAACATTTGTTGGGCCTGTTGTTTCCCAATGAAACCAGCAATCAAACTGTAAGAGAAAGAGAAAAGAAAAAAATTACAAATCAAAAAGAATCACACACAAAACTACAATCACAAGACAATCAAACAAGTTCTATACAAATTCTGATTTAGAAGGGGGGGATTTAGTCAAACATTATTCGTATAGATACAGGTGATATTTAAATTTAGTTTAAATTCAGATCTGCAGAAAGACACTTGATGTTTAAGCTGTGGAATTCAGGAATTAAAAGGTAGAAGGCAAAAGTCAATAAAGCAGACAATATAAAAACCGTTTATTCAAGGGATTTGATGCCATTTTGTAAAGCATATATGATATTAGAATTTCATAAATTTATAATCCAAAAAGAAACTTTATTTTCAAGAGCCATATTGAAAACAAATTCCAGTAATATTCCTTGTACCAGCCAACAAGATGTTTTCTTAATATTGCCTCTACTGAAATTATGGGCTCTTTTATGATTTTACGTCTTAGCTGCCATTCAAAAATAACCAATATTTGACTTGCCTTATTAAAATTCTGCTAATCTTCAAGAAATATGGGTCTATCTTTCCAAAATATAGATTACAACCCCAGGTAAAAGTAGGGTTGCAAAAAAAGATGCTGTTCATGAGAGAGCAGTCCAAAATATAGATTACAACCCCAGGTAAAAGTAGGGTTGCAAAAAAAGATGCTGTTCATGAGAGAGCAGTCCAAAATATAGATTACAACCCCAGGTAAAAGTAGGGTTGCAAAAAAAGATGCTGTTCATGAGAGAGCAGCACCTATGAATGATTAACAACAGCCGCTTTGTCTATTAACAGAGCCTCTTATAAAAGCCCAAAGTACAATCACACTTTAACCAGCAGTAGTGCCTCCACCCATCTTCGGAGAGTTCACTTCTGGTAACTTTATTTTCCTCATAATCAACCAGTGAAGCAAACTTAGAAAACACACAAATGGGCTCTAATGAATTTTAACTGCATCTGAAATGTCTGTCTATTATATGCTGTAAAATTGACAAAGTAAGGTCTTCAAAGAGCCACCCACTTGAGCAAAAGAGAATAAAATAAATAAAAACTTTCAGGAACAAGTGTTACTTGATCAGAAGTAACAAATTTCCACTTGCAGGTTTATATAAGCACCAGTTAGAGGAGTAGGAGAGAGAAAGGAGCTGCTTATCCAACCAGTCAGGAACTAAGTGTCATATACATATACCCAGAGAGAGTGCTTGGTCTAACTCAAAACTTGACCAATGAAAAAAATAACCAAAATTATTGAAAAGCAAGATTCAGATTTTCATTTCTGGCTGTGGTGTTAATTCCCCCCCCCCTCCGTTCACCTGTGGACATATAATGCACCTCTACTAGTTTTTGTGCACACCGATGCAAATAAGCAAAATAAACCTGGAGTGATCTGACCCGTCAGTAAAAGACTGAGAGACGATCTGCAGGTGTATGTTTACACCTGTAACTTCTGATTAAAAGCAAAAGCAAAGTCAAATCATAATTCTATATATGCTTTTATTTATTGAAACAAATAAGCCTCCAAAATGCTTATTATTAATAAGTAAAATCTTCAAATTTTGATCAATCTTAATCGTCCGAGAGAATCCATTCTGCCTTCCATCGGCAGGGCAAATGCTAATATCCAGGAGAGTGACGCATTGCACGATATCGGGCTAATGTTTTCTGCTGACATGAAGTGGGAAGATTATATTGAATCAGTTGCTAGCACTGCCGCTATGAAAGTTGGTTCAATTTTTCTTGTCAGAATCTATTTTACACATTTATAAGTCTACCATTTGTCCATGTTCTGAATATTATCATTACATCTGGTCTGGTGCTTCTGCTATGTATTTAAAAATTCTTGATAAAATACAAAGAATCTGCAATGTTATTGGTCCTGACCTGGCAACCCGGCTTCAGTCATTTTCCCACTGGCTTGCCTATGCATTTTCTATAGTAATTGTTCTGATGAACTTTCTGCTATGGTACCTGAACTTTACAAATTTAAACATAGTACTAGATTGGTGGCAAGGTCTCATTTCATATTTGAAATGGCTAGATGTAACTGCAAGTTCTATGCTAACAGTTTCTTCTTTTGCACTTCTTGCTTGTGGAACCCTCTTCTGGTCTCTTGCTTTCCTGTCAACTTTGATCTTCAAAAATTTAAATGCAATGTCAATTGCTATCTTCTGTCATCTTAATTCTTGTTCTTTTATTGATCTCTTTACTTAATAAGGTTTTCTTTTTATTTCATATTCTTGCACACTCAGTAACCTCTTGCATCTTAATGGCTTTATTACCTTGGCTGGGGGGGGGGGTGAAAGGATTAAAATAAATAAATAAATAAATATAAAAAAATCTAACCTACTTGTCTTTATATATGTCATATAACTGTTCTTTTGTAAGTTTCACAATAGCATGGAACCATTCCCAGAATGTAAAGTTCTTTCCCTTCATATTCTCCTGCAAAGTAAATAATAAAAGCATCATTCAGGTAAATAACATCAATTTTCAGTGACTTACTTTCATCAACCATTTATTAAAACAATATGTATCGTCAAAAGAGCAATGCAAGCATTGGTTAAATTAGGTGGGCTTTACACGGCTCCGCTAAGAGATGGATTTGCTTTTTTACATCAACCTTTTGCAGGTTGTTTAAAGCCATAAAATATTTTTTCTAGATTGTAAAAATATTTTGGAGAAATATCTGAGTAATTATTAACTGATACAAGTCTGACTAATTAACACATAGCTGGGGGGAGAAAAGGTGGATTCATACCTTTCCCAAGGGTTTTTGTATAACAAACCGAACTTGAATTAGAACTCGGTTATCTGATTTCCAATTCTGAGCCATTATCATTATGCTACCTGTACATCACAGCACTTGGTAGTCCAAAGCAGTCACCCATCTAGGTACTGACCAGGCTCATCATTGCTTAACTACAGTGATCATATAAGCACCAATGTTTCAATGTGAATTGGCCATCAGCCTCTTAAGAGAAGACTTGATTCTACAAAAGTACTTGAGACCATAAATCATACCTTACAGAACTGACTCCATGTGATAGTATGTTGAGAAAAATCATCATCAATTGTTCCACCTATGAATTAAAAATAAATTAATATAAATACGACAGACATTAAGCAAAAATATTTGTAATCACTTGAAAGCAAACACATCACACACTAAAAAGAGCTGATTACTTTTCACATACTATCTTTTTTCAATTAGTATCACCCCATGCAAGGCAATAAAGCCACTAAGACACAAAAGGTTACAGGGAGTGAAAGAATTAGGAACAGAGACGTTAATAATGAGTGGAAAGAGAAAAGAGTCACTAGAAGGACAACAGATAGCGATTAACATTGCATTTCAATTATTGCAAATTAAAGTTGTCTGGAAAGCATTGAGCCAGAAGGGAGTTCCACAAACGAGAAGTGCGAGAAAAGAAACTGCTAGCATTGAACTGACGGCTACATCTAACCAGCTCAACAGTAAATTGATGAGATCTCGACACCAGTCTAGTAGTGTACTTAAATTCAAAAGTACCATAGCAAAGAGCTCATCCGAACAATTACCATGAAATTATTTATAGCACAGATACAAAGAGGTAACCTTACAGCAGAGGAAAAATGACTGAAGCCGAGCTGGCAGATAAAGACTGATAATATTGCTGACTCTTTGGATTTTATCAAGGAGCTCAAGGTAAATAGCAGGGTCACTGGACCATATGTGGCAGCAATATTCTAAGCATGGATCAGTGGTAGACTTATAGATATGCAAGATGGATTCTGGCACAATTGTATCACACAACCCAGCTGACCTAGCAACGGATTCAATATAGTCTTCCTACTTCATTAATACAATGACAAATAACCTCTCAAAAGAAAAGAAAAGAAAAAAAAAAAAAGGAAAAAAAAGAAAGAGAGGAGGGGGTATTCCAAAGTTTAAAAAAAGAAATTTTTTTTTTAATTTTAAATCTGTAAAATTTATAAGAAAAATCTAAACTTAATAACAGGACTATTTTTTTTTTAAAGGAGAAATGTAATGTTTCAACTATCTCCCTTGATGAGTAACTCTCTATAAAATTAACAACAGAGGTAAATAAAGTACCATTAGGACCACTACTCCCAGTTACACTAAAATGGCAACTTGATAAAATAAAGATCTCCAACACTCAGCAATAAAAGCAATTTAAATGTTGTTTAGTGTAGCATCCAAATAAAACACAAAAATGTGAGTAGAGCTTTTCTTTTTATCATTTTCCCTTGCAAACAGAGCGAGGAAAAAGAAAGGGACAGAAAAAAGATAATTTAGAAAACAACAATTTCATAAATGCATACAGGTATCCCTCGAAAAGAACAGTGATACTGACCAAAAACCTTGGTAGCTAAATACTGCAAGTCTTGATGCTTCAAAGCAACACCAATGTCTTTTTTAAACTTAGAGCTCAATAGTTCAGCACATCGTTTCCATGGGACCTGCTCAGGAACCTTGAAACGTACTCGAGACTGAAAGACAAAAACAGTGAGACATCACGATAATAGTTTTTCTTAGCTTAAAAAAAAAATTAAAAAAACTATACTTTATTTGTAAATAATTTTGATTTATAGAAATATTACAATATAAAGTACTGTTGGATTACTGTCCCCTGACAATAATCTCAGGTGGAACTAGATTTGAAAGGCTCTTCCTCTTTTCCCTTTGACTTTTAGAGCAACAACACACATTTTCTTTCACTCCGACAGACACAAGGCATGTAAGTACATCAGAGACACAATCTGAAGATTGTATTAATCTTCAACTTTTTTTTTTTCTTTATCCTTTTCTAATGTCTTGAGTTGCGTGCCATGTCATCTCTGGATCCCAATGCTACTGCATAGATCAGGAGTACTCCACCTAGGGGCCACAGATGGGTAGACTCAAAATGTTAACTGTCGAACTCCCCAACATGGCACAACTCGTAATGTGCATCAGTCCACACAACCGAGTGGTCATGCTGGGTTTTCTCTCTACTAGCAGAAAGAAAACCCTGTTTACATGGATTATTTTTAAAGAGTCTATAAAAATAATCCATGTAAATATATGCATACTAATATAGAAATGAATGAAGATTTTCAATAATATATGCACCTTTTGAGTTGGATAATCTTTGAAAGTTGGGTTTATGACATTCTGATATATGGTGTAAAGGGTGCATCAGCCAAAAAAGGTTGGAAACCAGACATTAGGTGGTATTAATGAAAAGACTATTTTTTTTTTTTATTACTCATTTTTATTAAAGCAGAACAGACAGACATGGCAGATTCTAAGAGGCAGCAGGAGGAATGACTTCAGGAGAATGTATGTTACTGGTTGGTTTAGCATCCCTCCACGTGTAGTCTTAGCCTGTCTCTTGAATCTGGGTGTGGGATGTGTATTGACACATCAAAATTCTTGCGGCTCCCTGTTGAATTCAAACCATTTTGAACTTATATCCAAAACCCAGATAAAGGCAACGTATCACTGTCAAAATACCACACCCACAAGGCATACTGACCATCATGGGCCTGGCTTTCACATTCTGCAACACTTGTTAATACATTTATTTTCTTTTTTAGAACCCGGACTCACATAAATCTGTCAAATATCATTTATGGGACAAATTCACGAGGAGGAGGCATAAAATTATAATACTTTCCATTCCTGCTTCAATAAATAAGAGATTATAAAATTTAAATTAATTATTTTTTTATTTTATCAAATTTAACTCAAATTAGGATTTTGGAATGAAAGACCCGCCATTAACACAGTGTCATCAGCACATATCTTATGATGTTAAGATTATATTAACTGATGAGAAATCCTCCTAAGTTTTCTTAGCATCATCTCCCAGTAAAGGTTAAATAAAATCTGTTGAAAAAACAGGAGCTTATTACACTTTTCTATTTTTGTGTATTCACTGTGCACAGGTTTTTCTCTCTGCATGCAGACTGTTTGGTCCCAGTAAAGGTTTGGATTACTCAAATATTTTCCCATGTAAATTCAATATTTTTAGCATTTTAAGTAGCTTTGCATTGTATCTTATTAAATGCTTTTGTGAAATGTATTAAACTTAGATACAAATGGTTCTAAACTTGTATTGATATATGATAGGATTCTGATTACAAAAATAGAAACTCTTCTTCCCCTATTTCCAGCCTAATTCTATTATGAACTCTATTCATTAGAATCCTAATAAGTTAAATAGCTAATTAAGCTGATTGTCCAATTAGCAGTGTGATGAAGATAGGTTTAACGTCTTCCTGTATTTCACCATTGTTATATATTTCATTTATTATTTTTAGATTTTATACATATTTTCTGTCTTGTTATTTCTTTTATCCGTGCCTGTCATTCATCTTTAACTTGCTTGCTTTTGTATATAAAATACCAATTGGTAATTGGTAGGGATATTTTCAAGGAGGACATTAATTCAAACAGAGTTCAATGTAAGTAACAGAGCAATATAAGTAAAGACAATCCTTAAAGATCCATTTTGGTTATAATTTATTTCATATTCAAATAATCATCTCTTCAGAATATACACTTGAAGTGTTGATTCTCTTTTATGTGGGTACTAACATGTATTCACATTTTTATATATGATCATTTATGTGATTTTCTTGCATTTTAAATTATTTATATATTAATTTTTGATAATATTATCTTTATTATTTATATATATATAATTTTTTTATTTTCAAAAAGACAGTGCTCCATACAGAAGTAGAGCTTATATTATAATATTTTTTGTTTTAAAAATATGATTCCTTCGCTACATAAGAGTTCTCATGTTTCAAAAGTGAGAGCCGAGACTCCTAATATTATTTTTGAAATTATGTTGAGTTAAGGTGTCTGGTCACGCTTCCTCGTCAAGCGAGAATTCGAAAATTATATTAGGGGTCTCGGCTCTTGTTTTTGAAACATGAGGACCCTTATATAGCGAAGGAATCATATTTTTAAAACAATATATATATATATATATATATATATATATATATATATATATATATTTTTGAAGGTACAAAATTTTATCACAGCAATAAAAGTATGAAACTTGATATTACTAGACATATTAAAAAACAGGGCGAAGCAACCGGTTTCGCTCCCGCTCTTCAGGCTTCCAATGGGAGATTTAATTTATATTAAAAAACACAGAAAATGTACTCGTCCCAAACACCTACAGTTCCGCCATATGTGAGCACCTATTAAAGAGCAGATTTTGTGCAGCTAATTTTAGTGTTGACCGGTTCACCATGTTGTCCCGGTCACACTCGTTATTTCACCTTAAGGTGCTGGAGGCACTTTACATCGGGTCCCGCAAGCCTTCCTTGTGCAAACAACGCAAGTGTTTGTTGGGGCTCGCTGTCATTTGCCTCTAGCTCCTTTTGCTCATAATTTTTTTTTTCCCTCCTCCTCCACATTTCCTTTACATTGTACATTTTCTGTGTTTTTTTAATTTCAATTAAATCTCCCGTTGGAAGCCTGATGAGTGTGAGCGAAACCAGTTGCTTTGCCCATTTTTAATATGTCTAGTAATATCAAGCTTCATACTTTTATTGCTGTGATTTTATATATATATATATATATATATATATATATATATATATATATATGCAGAAATATAGTCTTAAAGTGTGCTATATTTATGGGGTAAAGTGCTCAATATCAGAGATAGAGCGTGTGAATATAAAAGTGGACATGGAAGTCAGCACTTAGAGGAGACAGTCTGTTTCATGCTAGTGCAATCGTCAGTCGCCTGACGATTGCACTAGCATGAAACAGACTGTCGCCTCTAAGTGCTGACTTCCATGTCCACTTTTATATATATATATATATATATATATAAATATATATATATATATATATATTTATTAAGTTCTTTAAATTTGTTATCTCTTGATTTATTTAATTTTTATATTATTTAAATTTATTATTTTTTTATTTTACTTAACTTACTTTAATTTATTGATGTCGAATATTTTTATCATCATTAATTTGAAATTGTGATGATTATAATGCGATGATAATTTTTTTGTTGTCTGAAACGATATGACTATTAAACATATTACTGTATCTATTTTAAGTTTGATCAACCCTCCATTAACCTGTATATTAACTTGTTCAGCCCTTTAAGGAAAAATTTATTTCTGCATCAACCTATCGACTCATATTTAATTCTTCCTTCTTTCCTTCCCTCTCTCTCTTATATAAAGCAGTAAACCCACTAAAACACGGAAGGGGGGGGTCCAGGGCATGGAATAATTAGGAACAGAAACATTAATAATGAACAGAAAGAGAAAAGAGTAATCAGGTGGACAGTAGATAGTGATTGACAGTGCATTTAAATTTTTGCAGATTAAAGTTGGCTGAAAACCATTGAGCCAGAAAAGAATTTCACAAGCGAGAAGTGCTAGAAAAGAATCTGTTAGCATAGAACTTACGGTTACATCTAGCCAAGTCAACTGTAAATGAATTTGCCAAACTCATACTGCATTTAAATTCATAAAGTCTAGGTACCATAGCAAAGAGATCATCCAAACAATTACCATGAAAGTATTTATAGAAAAGGCAAAGGGAAGCAACATTACAGTGGTGAGAAAATGAAGCTGAAATGCCAGGTCAGGACCAATAATATTGCTGATTCTTTGGATTTAATCAAGGAGATCTAAATAAATAGCAGGGGCACTGGACTATATGTGGCAGTAATATTCTAAGCATGAACCAATGGTAGACTTATAGATATGAAAGATAAGTTCTGGGGAGAAATATTGTCTCACCCAACATAGCAAGCCAACTTTCTTAGCAGCTGACATAGCAACCGATTCAATATAGTCTTTCCCCTTCATGTCAGCCTAGAACATTAGCCCAAGAAGGTGCAAGGAGTCACTCTTCTAGAGGTTGCTAACATCAGCTATGCTGGTGAAATGCAGAGAGAGAGCAGTTTCATTTTGGAAGCATTAAAATTAACACGCCATCCTTTTCTTTTTTTGACATCAGCATGTTTATTAAACTGATCAGACTTACTATCAAGACAGGAGTAAATCATTGTGTCATCAGCTTAGATACTAACTTGAGAGCTAATGTCATCAGAAAGGTCATTAATGAAAATTAAAAGCTAAGTAGGACCCAGAATAGAACCCTAGGGAACACCTGCATTAGTAGAAAAGGATCTGGAAGAGTGGCCATTCAGGATGACATTCATTTCATGATTTGACACGAAAGACTGGATCAGTTCAAAAATTTGTCTGGAGACACTGTAATAAAATTAATGTAATTTAATGTTCAGTTTCAAGATTCCATGGAATCAGAAGAATAAAAGACTCAATCCTGACGTCTATTCAAACAGGAATTAATATACTAACATTTCCAAAAACTCTTCATTTTTTTTTTTTTTTTTTTTTTTAGAAAGTCAAAGTTTTTTTTTCAAGGCCCATGTTTTAAATTATAGGCTATCAGAAGTCTGCAAGAAACTTTGATATTATTTTATCCATACTATCCAAAAAAAAAACTATTTTAATAATTTTACAATTATCGTGGTTAAATTTTCTGGATGAGTAATCAAGGATTTTTATGTCAGAATTTTGCTGTTTACATTTAAGAAAAACTAACAAAACAAACAGCAACCTGGTCTCATAATTTCTAATAAAGTATTTTGTTTTATGATAACATGAAGCACGTATGATCATTGATGTCAAGTAATGCTTTCTGCTATTCTAAAAATATCTAATTAACATGTAGGGGAGATCAGGCTGTTTGATTGATAAATATATAGTCACATATTTTATATTATAGAAGTAAGAGTTTCTGGGGATACTTGCAGCTATCATGTTTTCTATTTTCATGTATGTACAAGAGGATGCAGAAACGTTCTCAGTCTGAGTATTCAGAAATAAAAAATTTAAAAAAAAAAAAACAGAACCTGATATTTGGTGATTAATCAAATTTTGCTAAGCGAGATCACATGAAGACAAAAAAAAAAATGTCAATTACAATACCAAAATGAGGGATTCTATTAATATGATATACTCACAGGTTCAGCAAAATGATTGTCCCACAAAATGGTTGCTGATGCTTTGCACTCTTGATTTCCATGAACTGTTACAACAACAGGATTCGACACCGTCTGAAAAAAATGTGGAAAATACAATTAACAATAATAAATAATAATAAAAAAAAAATAAGAGAAAGTTTGTTTCTGTGGTAATCTAAAAAATAAGTATTAAAAAGTATTATTCTAAATTTGGATTTCTTGATTATAAAAGCTGCTCACAGGCAGCCATTTTCTAATTTCTTTCTTTTTTTTAAGTAAAAAAGGAGCCACTTTCTAACTTAGATCAAAAGCTTTCTGTAAAAGCTACAACACTATATGCATATGCAAGACTAGTTCAACAAGCTTTATTGGACATAAGTAAAGTATCCGAGTTACAGGATAAAGTTCAAATTTCAAACTGCAAAGGGAAATAACTATGTCCACTTCTGTCCTAATTATCATTCCCGACAAGGCACCTCATTGTGGTGTAATGATCAGCAAACTGAACTTTAAGATCATTCTCACTGAATGACCCGCAGTGGTGATCTTATGCCCAACTGTGCTAGGCTTAATAAGCAACTTGTTGATTTCAAGCTTTAGGAAAGACTGCAAAACACTTGCTTCTCCCCAAAATAATAGAATAGAATGAAATATGGAAAATAAAACTAAAGTAATTTTGTTTTAAAAAAGAAATTAACAATTTGAGGAAACAAAATAAAGAAAAGGAAGAACAGATAGATTGACATATTTTCATTTGTATATTTTGTTTAATTTTGGCGATGTTAGATTTATCCCCACCCCTTGCACTGTTGAAACTAGGTTGCAGTGTCTTTGTTTTTTTTAATCCAGAAAGTATGTCATTTTGGATCATTTTTTGGCAAAGTAACTACTGACATCATTTTAACTATTTTAAAAGCATATTGACACCAACCCATTCAGATTAATAAATTCATTGATTTTCATCAGAATACAAAACATTTAGTGAACAAATTTGCTTGCTGTAGGAAATTGTAACTTAAGTTGTATTTATTTACATTATCTAAATGCTTCTGTTCCCATTTTTGTTGTCATCGTTGTTGCTGTCACACTCTTTCAGCCATTGTGCCTTCCAGCCTTCCTCAGGTGATTGTCGATCCAGGTAACCTTCCAGATCAACAATCACCCAGTTGTAAATAATGATGACTCTTCATCCAAGAAATTCAAACTGAAATTAAGTTGCATTTGTTCAAAAGATGTCAAGTTTTGACTGACAGCTAAATTGTTAGTAAGTTTTTAAAGAAACTTTAAAATTGCTGCAAGTATTTAAAAATCTTACCCAAACATAAAAAGTAAGTTCTTCTCCTAAAACTCGGAAGTCTGTATTAAAGAGCAAAGCAAATTTTTCCTCAGTCACAGCCTGAAACAGAAAAATAAACAGAATTCAATGGAATATACAGAAAAATTAAATACTAAACTTTTAAAATTCTTAAATATTAAGCAAAAAAAAACATCTTTCAAATCGAAGATTAAAATATGCACCTTTTTTTTTTTTTTTAATTTTAATATATATATATATATATATATATATTTGAAGAAATTTGTCAAATGGAAAATGGTTTGATTGAAACTAGATTTGATGTGTTTTGCCTTTCTAGGCTTCATCAGATCCAAAAACGAAAGCAAAAAATGTGTGTGTATGCTTAAATAATAGATTATTAGTACTTTTTCATCATGAGAAACACCAACTTAGCTGACAAAAAACTAATAATCTATTATTTGAGCATACACACAAATACACACACACATTTCTTTCTTTTATAAATTTGATGAAGCTTAGAAAGGTGAAACGCATGATCAAATCTAATTTCAAGGAAACGGTTTTCATTTGTCAAATTTCTTCAAAACTTTGTTGGGATTCTATATCCTATTCTAAACACACACACACACACACGCACACACACACACACACACACACACACACACTTTGTTCCTCACCAGTAACATGCATGATACACAATCGCCAGATGTTGATTGATGAAACTCTACCAATGTGGAACAAAATATGTATATATATTATTAATATAAATTTTAGCTTTGTTATTTATACATTGAGTGCTGTTTTATTTCCACCAGCACTCAATGTGTTTTTTCATTAAAGATAACTGACAAGGCACTGCAATTAAGCTTTTTTATATTTTTGTTGCATTCATTAAGCTATTGGCCGTTACCAAAGGGGTTTTTGTTTGTCTAAATATGTAATGAATTAGGTGAAACTGCTTGGATCCAAGAATCATTCTGACAGTTCTTGCACACTATGTCCAATAATGAAATCTCTTGTACGTTTGCAAGAAAGATATAATAAAAACTTAATCACAGTGCCTTGTCAGTCATCTTCAATGGAACCTGTATAAAAGAGGGGTTATTGCTGTTTTGGAGGAAAGATGCATGACAAAAGATTTTGTGTAATGCATTTCATCCCTGAGGACTTCCTTGGACTCAGTTTGTTTATGGTGATGTGAAGACACGTATACATGAATGAGACACTGGGAATTAGGCATTTTGAAAAAAATAAATAATTTTCTCAAAATTTAAAATTCTCAGCATTTCTCATTCATGCACATTTGCATCAACATAAACAAACCTGATGAAGCCCTAAATGACAAAATGCGTTACACAAAAACTTTTTCCACTTTTTCCACAGACACACACACACACACATATATATATATATATATATATATATATATATATATATATATATAGTAGCGGCCATAATATAAGGAACGGAAACAACAAAGTTACAAAAATTTACATAATAGTTTTTTTAAAATAAAGATTGAATGGAACAAAGGAAAGCTACTGGACAAAAGTTAAGGAACGATGTTAATAATTTGTATAAACTTTTAATTTACATTGTTAAAAAACTCGATGGAGCTTTTCAACAATAAGTAAAAGTTCATTTATCATTAGGAATTTATTTTTAAGCAAAATGGCAAATTCTACACGTAAAAGAAAAAAAAACTCATTATCGCTATCAAGAAAAAAAGTCAATTTCAGAAATTTCTGATATTGCTCATAGGTTTAAAAGTGTCGTTCATCGTGTAATTAGCAGGTATAAAACCGATAAAACGTTAGATGCAAAACCAAAAACCAGCAGACCTCCAAAAGCATCGCAAAGAGAAGATCAAAGAATTATTAGAATATCTACAAAAAACCGTTTTGAAACTCCTACATCAATTGCATGTAAATTTAATGAAGCCTCTCATTTCAAAGCGAAACCAAAGGGCACGCCTGGAGTATGCAAGAGAACATGTTGTTTGGACTGACGCACAATGGGATACAGTTCATTTCAGTGACGAGTCCAAGTTTACTATATTTGGTTCTGAGGGCAAAACTTACGTATGCCGTAGAACAGGTGAAAAACTGTCTTCTCAATGTGTCAAGAAAACCGTTAACTTTGGTGGCGGCAGTGTGATGGTGTTGGGAATGATTTCATCTGCAGGAGTTGGCCCTATCATCCGCGTACATGGCAATATCAATGCTGAGATTTACAAAAGGCTTCTTCAGCAGCATGTGGTACCAAGATTACACCATAATCTTTATGAATCTCCTATTTTCATGCAGGACAATGCACCTTGCCACAAGGCTCGGAAGGTTATGGCTTTATTTGAAGAAGAAGGAATCGCCCTAATGAAGTGGCCAGCCCAGAGCCCCGACCTGAATCCAATAGAAAATGTTTGGAAGATAATTGGAGAAAGGGCTCAAAAAAGAAACCCGAAAAACCAGGATCACCTATGGGAGTTATTGAAAGACGAATGGGAGGGAATTACTGTTGATTTTTGCAAGAAATTAATTAGATCATGTAGTCAACGATGCAAAGAAGTCATTGAAAATAAGGGAATGTTTACCAAATATTAAATTTTGTTGATATTTTGTTCACAATCAAGTATTAACAAGATCATTCCTTAACTTTTGTCCAGTAGCTTATTTCCATTTAATCTTTATTTAAAAAAAACTATTATGTAAATTTTTGTAACGTTGTATAATATTTATGCATTACACCCTAATCTTTATTCGGTAAAAATTTCATTGCTAATCATGCATTACTTTTTAAGTAATACACATATTTATGTCTTTGTTGTTTCTGTTCTTTATATTATGGCCGCTACTGTATATATATATATATATATATATATATAAAAGGCTTGACAAAAATGAGATTCCACAAGCTATTTCTTCTTTGAAAAAAATGTCAGATCCATAGAGGTACACTCATATTTTAATACCGATTTTAAAAAGTAATTAAAAAGTACTTAGTCATTTTGTGCCTTTGTGCGTCTGCCTTTTCAAAATGCATTGCTTTCTGAATTTATTACTAATGTGAAAATATTTGCAAATGCTGCAACTCTTACCTCAGTTGTTTTCCGATCGGTTCTTTTAACTTTTTTCAGTTGCTGAAACAAACAAATCAAATTTATAAATAAATGTTTAATCTTTTATATACAGCATCAAATGTGTGACAGCATTATCAAACAAACAATACTAATCATAAATATTAGATTATAAAAAACTAGCAAGGATACTCAGCATTGCTCAGAAAAAAATAACTTCAAATATAGCAACATAGGAAAAATATGTTAATATCTTTCTTCTTAGACACTATGACATTGACAGCACCATTTACGTCCTTTTTCAGCCCGAGAATTTACCTCCAAGAATGCAATTGTTTGGCTGTAATTCAGATCATAAAAAGGTCAGAAATTTTACAGTTAGTGACCTCCAAAGTTGAATTTTATCATATCAGCCCTACCATTTATAAAGTCCAAAAGCATCTTTATACTTGATAAATTCAATAGCTCACTTCATTGGACAGTACTCTTTGGTGATCTTCCATGATCTCTAAGATCAACCTCAGAGAGTCTCTATCACAACTGAATATCTTGTGAGCCATCATACCAAAAATTAGGTCAATGGGCCTTGTCATTTGAGTGCGGTCATTGCACAGACACAAGAGAAAGCTCTATTATTAATACAGATAAAAATGATAAACTGATATAAATAACATTTAAAGAATGAAAACAAAACGCAGAATAAAAACTGAATGTTGACCAAACAGGAAACAAGGCAGCAAAAGAAATAAAACAAATAAAATAAATCAGTGACTAAATTATTTATGAATGATGTAGAAAGTTCAAAATAGCATACCATATTCCTGAATGTAACAATCATAGACTTATCACTGATGAGTTCCATTGTGCCTGTGTTATTAAGGATGATGCCAGCTGGATCCTTTTTATTAATATCATGGTTATTAAGTTGACTTGCTTCTTGTTCCCTAAAAAGAAAAAAATATTCTATTTATAAGATTACATTTTGAAATCTAAATCTTACAATACTGTTGCCATAAATCATTTTGAAATTTCTTACTAAGCCAAATACTTGCTTATCAGTTACATTACAACTTAGACTCTAAGTCCTAGACTTAGGATTGTCCCATAGGACAATAGCCTAATGGATTGCTTCATGAATTTGGTGGCATAGTATTTGCAACTTCAATCTCTGGGAGTAGTACAGACTCAAACTCAATCGAAATGGTAAGAAATAAATAGGTAATACCAAAAATAGATAATAAAATGAGATATCCCTAAATATGGACAGTGGAACCGTAGCTTAAATAAAGGGCTCAGTTGAAAATTCCCTGAAGGTTACCTGGATTGATAGACATCTGAAGAAGGCTGGAAGGTACAGCACCAGAAGCACTGTGATAATAACAACAAAGACAAGGACAATAGTCCAAATCTAAATAATGATAACTCCTCAACCCTAGAAATTAAAGCGTTTTGGAAGTCTTATGTAAATTACCTTTCACTTTAGAACAAGAGTAAACATGGTCCTTCACAGCTTCTTGTTTGTTGCTCTCAGTAATATATTTTCTCTTTCACAATAACAGCCTTTGTGGTACTTATCCTGCCATCCATTTGCTAAAAACTTCCTACTGTTTTCCCATGCTTTCAATACGTCCTCTCACTGTTAAATTCAACAAGGCATCTTTCTTCATTGTCTTAAAAACTGTTTGGCAATCCAAAATATACATATGAACATACACTCTTGTTCAAATCAATTGAAACAACTGCTTTAGTTTCCTTTCTATCACCATATGGTCAGGGTGTAATCAATTTCTATTTTTTCCTCAGATTAGGTCATTTGCAGTGGTGTGCAGTAATATGAATCTATTTTTGGGATGTATGATGAAATTTGTTTGGCCTTGAAAAATATTGCATCATCCGTGATTGCATCAGATTTCAATCACACCCAGACAATATTGTCTCAACTGTCAATTAGTTGTCCTACAGACATTGTCTCCAAGGAAGAGTACGAAAATTGTAACACTGCACGAACACCCTGGCAAGCCTTGCTAGTGAGCACATCAAAGTACTATCAACTGGCTTGGAAACTCTCTTGATTTAAATCCAATCGAATATCTGTGGTCAATCTGCAAGGAAAGACTTTGTGGAATGTACATATGAAGTACTAACATGTGCACTGGGTTATGTTTCATAGGAAAAATATGAAAAAAAAAAAGTAAATAATAATGGAATTATTTGTTTTGTTTCAATTAATTTGCACAAGGGTGTACAAGGCCCTTCTCTCAGCTTTTCACACATCAGACAAATCACCACCACGTTTTTCATGTTTCTACTGTGGAACAGATCGAGGGGAAGGTGGGGGGTGTTCATTTCTCTTACTAAACATAGGCAGGCAGGCAGGCAGGCACGCACACACACACACCTATACAAGATATCACATATCAAGTACCGGTGCTCGATGTAATATAACAGAGCTATATTAATAATCTATACATATTAGCCCTCACCAGCAGCACAATGTGGAATTTCATGCACAACGCAAACTTCAAGTGCTAGGTAAAGACTGATCATTACATAATTTAAATTTTAATAAAAATATCTGATTAATGAAATGCTTGCACAGTCCATATATTACACAAGAATTAGTGTTTTTTATCTTTAAAAAATATTTAAAATAGACAGGATTTATATTTTATATTTAAAATAAAAAGCAATTAATGGCATTTTTTTTTCAAATATATATTAAAATACAGGGACCTTTATTTGTGCACACATGTGAGTATATATATATATATATATATATATATATATATACACACACCCACACATATATACACACACACACACACACACACACACACACACAGAGTGTTTCAAGAAAACTTATTTTGTAATCTAATAACTTGATCAATTCTCATTCAAATGATCCCAAATTTGTGCAGCCATGCAGAAACAAGCCAAAATTCTGTGTTTAATGATGATTGGCTAAAAGAGAACTGTAAACTTACGAAATCAAAGTTGCCATGACTGTAGGAGGGTTCTTATCAACATTTAAGACTTTACCAACTAGTAATGTCACAGAAGCCGTAAATCGTCCAGATTCTTTCTTCAGGATTTGGTTTGGCTGCATTAGGACAATAAAAGTTCTGCAAAATAAAAGTAGTAAATATGGTTACTAGGTTTTGACCAAGCCTTTCTTGCATCTTATCCGAGATATTCTTTATCACAACACTCAGATCCTTATTCAACAGCAGGTTCAGAAGTAAAGAATCAGCTTTTGTAGATAAACTTGTAATGGCATCATAGAAATAAACAAAAAGCTTTTTGTTTATTTCTCATCTGCAATGACTATTTAATGAGAGCAGAATAAAAATCCAAGAGCTGCAGAGGCAACAGAAATAAGATGGATGAAAACTAGTGGAAAACATTTAAAGGCTTTCGTTTCTGAAGATTATCAAGTAATAATGACTGTTATTATTTAAGATATATTAAAAAATAGAAATATTAAAATAAAAAGTATATATATATATATATTAATACATGTTTCATTAAATAATATAGATAAGTGTTGTCTATATATTTTATGTAAGTTTTTTTCATATAGTCTGATAATCTTAATAACATTATCATTAAATAATGAAAGAAAATCACAATATTGATACATACTTTTTTTTTTATTTAATCCAATCTGAGCTTTCGGCTTACATAAGCCATTATCAAAGATGACAATTACACAATATATTTATGCAATACACGAACAAGAAATTGATGATAGTATTATTTGTTTACATGGATGATTTCCAAGCAACGATAAACACGTGCATATAAAACGCTGAAAGCGAAAATCGCACGACAGCTCATGACGTCACACATGACCACGAGAGAGTGAATCCGATGAGTATTGAGTATGGAAAGCCGTTGGTATGAACCAATGACTTCTGTTACTAATTATAGGCATTTAAGGATATTTTTGGAGATTTCATAGTTTATTTTGTTCAGGTTAGGTTTCAACTGTTTTATGTATATAGCTTCAAGAATTTTTAGTTTTTGTTTATTGTTTTCATGTTTAAGTATAGTTTTGTTTTCGACGAGGATTTTCCGGAATTGTGTATGCGGCCAGGCATGTTGTTTTAAATGCCTAAAAATGTTAGAGTTGTCATTCAAATGTAGTGTCAAGCGTCGTGAAAGCGAGTTTGTGGTGTGACCAACATAGATATTATTTAGTTCGTTGGAGATACAATCTCCCAAAGGGCACCTGAATTTGTAAACTATGTTGGTTTTTTTCAAATCGCTAACCGGGGGAGAAGAATCATTTCGAATAATTGAGTTGGATATTTTAGATTTAGTGTAGTATATAATTAACTTAATTCTTTTGCTAGGATCTGTTGTGGATATGTTAGTATTTACTAATTTTTTTAGTATATTTTCATCTTGTTTATAATTAGTATGCATTTGATTACGATATAGGAGATTAATATGTTTGAGATTAGTAGAAGCAGTATTATGTACTATTTGCTTAGTATTGAGATTTCTAAGAAAGCATCTTATTTGTTCATCAATTATATAGTTTGGAAAACTATTATTAACAAGTGTTTGTTTTATATTCTTTAGTTCACTGTAAAAAATCTGTTTTGTGGATGAATTAGTTTCTGCACGGTGTATTAGATTTTTTATAATTGCTATTTTGTAGTAATATGGGCATTCGCTCTTGTAGTTAAGTGTACATGAATTTATGCTAGTAGGTTTTTTATATGGCGAAATAGTAAATTTGTTATTATTTGTGTTTATCAATATGTCAAGGAAAGGAATTTTATTATTAGTATTGAGTTCATACGTGAATTTGAGGACAGAATTATTTTGGAAACATTTTTGTAGTTGAAGTATTTCATCTGTATTTTCAACTAACATAAGAATATCATCAACGTATCTTACATAGATGGATGGTTTTTTAAAGTCTGTAAATATCTTATTTTCCAGGTTCGACATATAGAAATTGCTAAATGTCGGACCCAGTACTGAACCCATAGAGACACCATCACATTGTATATATATATTATTATTATGATCTAAGAAAGGGACTTCAGTAGTACAAGCTAATAGTAGTTTCCGTAATATATTAGGATTAATTTTAAGTGGGGGTAAAGATGAGTTACTGTATATATTTCTTATAATTATGTCAATAGTTTCACTAACAGGGACATTGGTAAATAAGTTTTCAACATCAAGTGAAGCTATGATTTCATTGTCGGGTTTTTCGCTTTTTAGGATTTGGATTACTTCTAATGTTGACTTAACACTATATTTACTAGAAAGGTAAGGAGTAATGAGTTGGTTGATGTATTTTGTTAGTTGATATACAGGAGTTGGAATTTGTGATATGATAGGACGGAGAGGATAGTTAGGTTTATGTGTTTTTATATTGCCGTATATGTAACCAGGCCTATAATCACCAACAATCTTAGGGAGTTTTAATGAGTTCTGTTCGGCATTATTAGCATTAATGAGTTTATTAAGCTTTGATTTTAGTTGGTTGGTCGGATTATTGTTGAGTTTTTTAAATTTTATGTGATCATGGAGTATGTGGTCAAGTTTTTTGTTATAATCTAATTTGTTTAGAAGGACGAAAATGTTGGTCTTGTCAGCTTTTTTTACGATTATGTCAGGGTGGTTGCGTAGTTCTTGTGCGGCAATTTTCAGTTGTTTAGTAAGTATTTTTGAGGAGTTTCGGCTTTTATCATGCCGATCCTTGAGTGCCTCAGCCTATATATATATATATATATATATATATATATATATATATATATATATATATATATATAGTTAAACCTAGAGAACCAGACAAACCTACCAAGGTTTCACTTAAGTGATCCGCTTAGGTGAAACCTTGGTAGGTTTGTCTGGCACTCTAGGTTTAACTAGGTCTGCTCTACTTACTGTATTGAGCACTTTATTTAGTTAGTTAGTTAGTTGCGTACTCGTATTGGGGTTTTTTCTTTGGGCTTTGGACCTGCATGGTGAACGATTGTTTTCAACAGGCGTTCATGTTCTCAAGTCTTTCTTTTTTTTTTTTTATACCTTTTTTCCTTCGATATTGATTTGATTTTTTGCAAATGAAGCCAAAGGTTTTCCGAAACGAGTGTAGTTACTGATACTTATAAGATTACAGATTACTACCACTAATAATATATATATATATATATATATATATATATATATATATATATATACACACAACAGTGTTTCATGCTAAATTCAATCCTCAGGCCATGTGCAGTATGTTTTTGCTCAACTCGTTATATATACAGGTCAGTGATGCATTGTGGGTAGTCTATTGTATGATTCTAACAGTTGTTTTGGTGGATGGTAACAGCTATGTTTTGAATTATCCAAGGGGCCATTGAATGGAAATAACTGTAGATCTGAATACAGTATTTTTGCTATTTATAGTGTTGTTAGTTAACTTTATTATTATTTTATTGTTTGTTGTTATTACTACATTTTCTTGTGCTTATGTGGTTTGTTAATTTGTTTATTATTTACTTAGTTTATTTGTTTGGATTAACTTATTTTACTTGTTTTTGTTTATTTTATTTATTTTCATTTATTCTTGTTCGTTTTCAGTTTTTAAGTAACATAGTAAAAATTTGTTTTTGCATCTGGATTTTGAGAGGAGTTCTGATCATTTATTTAGTAGTTTGTTTTGGTATGGGAAGGTAATTATTGCTATTTTTTCAACCAGGCAGAGTTTTGCAGTTTTTGGATTAATTGTTGCAGGCTGAAGTTTTTTTCCTTATTTTCTATATTTTTGGTATGATAATCTCTCAGATATGTTTAGAAAGCATTGTGCTGTTCACACATACATTACATATATATATATACACACACACACACACACACAAGGTCTGATCAAAATAGCACCAGGACTGATTGACTGAAGTCTGTCACACATGCTCACTAAGTTATAACATTCTTGCTCATTTCCATTGCTCAGAAGGAAAATGTGTAGAGTGTGGTTATCTCACTAACCACAGAGGTTTCTGTCAGTGGCTATGGCTCATGCAGCAGTTTTTGGTTAAGAACAACATTCCCCAGCTCTGATAACCACCATATTCCCTAGATCTTGCCTCTTGTGACATTTTCTTCTAACATCAAATAAAAGGAACAAGATTTCAAGATGTCAAGGAAATCCAAGAGAATGCAGTGAGGCAGTTGCTTGCTATCCTAGAAAAGGTGTTCCAGGAATGCTTCCATGAATGGAAACAAAACTAAATTCAGAAGAGGACTACTTCAAAGGAGATTAATGGTCAAATTGATATATGTTGTCATTTTTCAGTCCCAATGCTTTTTGATTAGACCTATGTAGCAATACGATTTCTCATACATCCTTAATAGATACTTTTTCCTTTTAACTAAATTTAATGGCCAGGGTTTCTCAGGAATCTTCTCTACAGCCCATCTTTGAGTAAATTTAATGACCAGGATTCTTCTGTCTTTGAATCTTCAAATATAAAATTATACTAGCTTTTTTAGAGAGCCATAAAAGTAGGATCCTTTTGAAAGACTGATTGCCCAAAACCTGTCTGGATGAGCCCCCTCTATTTCCAGTTGTTGGAACATAAGAGACCAGAAAGGGGCGATGGGTCCACCAGCCAGTATCCAAATAGTGGGCAGTCAGTGAAACGGTCAAGCAGTGAGTGTGTAGAGTTCCATTTTCCATGTCTGGAACTTTGTAAGAAGTCAGATAGAAAAAGTTTGCTTCCTTGAAGCAGAAGGAAGTCATTGCCAATTAAGTGAGAAGACATTTTTTTTTGCTATTTCCCTAACTCACCAAATGTCTAGAAAAACATCTGTCGCTATTGTTTTGCTGATGGTGATCATAGCCTTAGTTATTGTGATGAATCTTTAGAAAATAGCAAAAGCGCTGATGCAGTGACATGCATAATCACATTGTCACACCTCATGCATATATTAAAAAAAAAAAAATAACTAAATATAAAAAATATGCTGTATATTTGCATGTGTAAGGGACTGATTTTCCATTTCAGGTTTTATGGAATTTTGTTTTCTTTCCAGTTTCAGGATAGAATTCCATCCCCACCCTGTCTTCAGTATAGATTTAGGTTTTTGCTTCATTATAAAACTCAATGAGAAAGTGTTAACAATATATAAATGTTATTAAAACAAGAAAATAAAAGGAAAATGAAAAATTTTACTAGCTGAAATATCTACCCAAAGGATAAGTTGCTCCAGTTTGAGAGGTTTTGTACCTCATACTTCAGCCCTTAATCTAACTTGAGGAGTTTCTGGGACACCACTTGCAAAGAATGCCACAATCCTCAATTAGAATTAAATAATTAACAGTATGAGATTGTAAAATTACATAAAATGTCTGTCAAGAAACTTGTTTTTAAATTTTAGATGAAAATCAAATTTAAGAGAAGATTAATTAACGGGCATTTACCTGGTGACAAGCTGCGACAGGAGATCAGTGATGGAGTTATTCAATTGTGTGTACTCGATATCATCAGCAGAAAGTTGTTTGTGCATCAAAATGGTCTTTTTGATTTGTTGCCGATTCTCCCATATAAACTCGGCCAATTGGGAACACCTAACATCAAGGAAAAGAGAAATGTCTCCAGTAAGAAAACACATGAAAATGAAAGAAACTCATTTTAAAGCAGCGGTTCCCAAACAGTGCAGCACAGCTCATAAGTGTGGAGGAAGAGGATAGCAGGTGAAGTGGAATGATTGAAAGTGAATCAAAGATTTAGAAACAGTTTCCGAAAATTCATATACCAAAAATAAATATGATTTCAAAATTTAAAACATTATTATAGATTATTTGTAATTGCATGCATGAGTCCCAGTATAAACAGTTATAAATAATTGACCAATTTTATCCTAGTTTTGCATTATATCAAATATTAAGTATATAGTAACTAGGGTTTGCAAATTGGATGAGAGAGTTATCAATGAAAATGTTCTTTCAATACGCAGTTATCTCCCTTCAACTCTGTTTTTGTTTTTTTATCACATAAAATTTGGTGAGGCACAAGCAAATTTTCATTCCAAAAATGCAGCCCAGAGAGAAAAAAAGTTTGAGAGGCACTGATTTAATTAATGAGCACAAATTCCATATTATCACTTAAAGAGCAACTGTATCCGACATATCAGGATTTAAATTAAAAGAACAAAAATTGAAAATGTCAACTATTAAGTTACAGTAAACATAAGAACGTGTGGCTAGTCCAGCATTTAAGCTTTTTAGCTTGTGGAACCCTTGAAATAATTTTCATGTCTCAGGAAAACCCTGCATAAAATTATTATATAACATTATTAATATCTATCTCTTTTACATTTTTTATCATAGTTAATGTGATAAACGTAATATACAATGATACACAAATCTGCCATGTACAGGTCGTGTCCACTAACCAGAAAAGGTGGTTTCAGACTGATGCCGTATAGACATCACCAAATACATTCTCTATTATTATTATAATTTTAAATAATAGAAGGAGTTGAAACCTTTATTATATTAACTAAGGATTTTCCAACAATATGCTGTACGTGTATAGTAAAATGACAAATATAAAATTAAACAAAATTACTCAAAAATACATTAGTCTGTTTATCACCGTTTCTTGCGTTAGGGGAACACCAGCTGAGAAACACTGGAATAGTGTAATGGATGTCAGCACAGAAAGTGAAATCTGGAAACAAAGTTCAAATTCTGGACTAGTCTGTTACATTCAATTTCACACAAATGCCCTTGTTATGGGTAAACTGGGATCTCTAGTCTAAGAAAAGTAAAAAGCCTAAATTCCAAACCATGTAAAAGACAACAGGAAACCACTCCACTATTTTTTCCAATTAATACATAGTAATTCACATATAATAAAGAAATCTGTGGAGAACCATAATTGCCTTTTGTAGGAACATGGCATTTAAAAAAAATAAAAAGAAGGTCTACCTAAGAAGATTAGTATATCTATTGAACTAATTGGTATATGTAACCAGGTTCCCCCCACCCACCAACTATGAATGAAAAAAGAAAATATCTGAGGCTGCCCGGAGGAAACTCCAACAGCCAAATGCAAAACTATCAATAATAGAACCCCCCACACACACACACACTCTTCTCTTGGCTGAATTAAATACCTGTTAAAAGCTAAGACATTGGTTGAAAAATAAATATAAAAATCAAAAATGACCAAAATTATTTAGAGGTTATTGTCATCATATGAAGTGTTGTCATGTGAAATATATTCAAATATATTTGAATACCAAAGGTCAAATATCCATACTAAAATGCTTGAGTTAGAAGATTGTGTAGCTGCAGACAAAATACCTTTTTCAGATTATATTTATACCTTAGATTTGTGGTAAATGCATGTCAATACAAACACAAAAGAGTCATGTGTGAGCTTGTCTATCAAAACAAGTTATATCTGGGTTTTCCCCATGAACAGAACTGCTTGGCATGTCCAGAGATGGGCCTCTCTGCAACTAGTACAGATCCGAATCTTTGTCCAATGTCTCATGACAATAAAATAGATGGAAAAACCAGCAGTCAGCAGTGGGTGAGGCTCGGAGTCTTGTGAAGATTTTCGCTTATTCACTTTGTTCCAAGAGTTGCATGCCATCATTTCTGAGGGGCAGTGCTATTTTGCTTTCTCCTGTCTCTTTCCTTTCTCTGCCTGTTAACTGACTGTTCTCTTAAGAATTATGGGTTAAGTATTTCCCCTGATCTGAACACACTCTCGCCTTATTTTATAGCTATTTTATCAAAATGTGAAAGTGCACATAGCATAGCAGTCATCAATGTTAAAATTGAGCTTGTCATGTTGCGTTCAAATTCCAACAGAGGTTGTTGCATTCAACTTTTGCACATATATAAGAAAAGTAAGAATTCCTTACTTTCCACCACCCAGCTTGGGGTTAAATAGCAGGGCAGACTGGGCTCTCTCGCCTTGATTGTCAACCAGTGTAGAAGGAGAACAACAACTGAATTATAAATCGACTTGCTGTAGAAGGCTGTCATCCTAAATGCTGTACATAAATTTCATCCATGCCACATAATGTTTTTATAACCTTTTTCATCCCAAATAAGGCAACAAAGCCACTAAGACGCAAGGGAGTTACTGAGTGTGAAAGAGTATGAAAAAAGAAAGACATTATTAAGGAGAGAGAACAATAAAAGGACAGGAATTAAAACGAGATAATAATAAACATTGCATTTAAATTTTTGAAGATCAATGTTGTCTGGGATGCGAGACGTCAGAAGAGAGGTCCACAAGTGAGAAGTGCAATAGAAGAAACTGTCAGCATAGAACTTACAGTTGCATCTAGCAGCCATTTCAACTGTAAATTGATGAGACCGTGACACCACTTTAGTATTGTGCTTAAATTCATAAAGTCTAGGTACCTTAGAGGGAAATTCATCAGAACAATTACTATGAAAATATCCATAGAAAAGGCAGAGGATAGCTATGCTACAGCAGAGTAGGAAAGTGAGTGAAGCAAAGATACCAAGTCAGGACCAATAACATTGCAGATTGTTCTTTGATCTCTGAATATCTCGAAGGATCACCAGACATATTATCATTTCTCAATACAACAATTGTGCCAGACTTGTTTGCCTAAAAGTTAGCATTAACACATCAAGATACAAGCAACTGACCATTTCTGGATATTATCAATCAGATCTTCCATTTCATCAACTACTCCATGTAATTGCTGTTTCCGTAACCAGTCCATCAAGTCAACCTCCAAGATTTCCATGGTGAGCTTATTTAAAAGCTCATATGTTTCTGTGTGCTTTTTCAACAGCATCTATAAAAGAAAAACAAACTTAAAATTGTAAAAAGAAAAACAGAAATACAATGATTGATATAAATTAGTGATTAACATATATTTCAGATGCATTAATAGACAGAATCTATACATGTATATTAAAACTATATATATGCTTATTGCAACAATTCTAGCTTCAACATAAACTTTTATAGTAATTAGTGGTTAGACATTTGTAGTAAAATAATTTCAAGTTAGTCAAATGGCTTTATACCAAGTAGCTAGATGTTCGTTCTTCTATGTGCTTATGGCATTTCAGGACATATGCGATCATGACTCTCCCCAACTTTCCAACATCTGAATCTTAGCAGTTTTTCTCCCTTTTCTAAGGCCGCCATTCTACCAACCATTCACACAAGCTTATTAGGTAAGTGGCTCATTGCCTTCCCCTATTTCTCTATCCTTCAATATGACCTGTGAGGGTTAAGTTTTCTAAGCCTTCCTTCCTCATCATGTTTTTCCTGATTTTGAGTAGAATTGTTCTTTCTGTTGACATTTTCTTTAAGACTTCCTTGTTGATTTCTAATTATGTCAATGGATTTTTCAGTATCCTACTGTAGAACCACATTTATGCTGTCGCTAATATTTTATCCTCATCTCTAGGGAAATTGTCCGACATTCAGTTATATAAGAGGGTGTGATAGCAATACTGATAAACAGATAATTGTTTTGTCGAAATCAAAGTGACAGAGTAAAGAATACAACTCCAAAGAAATTAGTGATATATTTGAATGGAACTGACACTTTCCTGATGCAGCCACAACTTTGCTGGACTGGTCATGTTGCAAGAAAAAGTGACAACAGAATACCTAAGGTCCTCATGTATAGCCAGCTTCACAGTGGACAAATGACTGTTAGATGACCGTGGCTCAGGTATAAAAACAAGCTAAGTAGTAACCTCTCATCTGTCAATATGAACTTCGACTGAGTTGCCCTGGATAGAAATAACTAGATATTTGTGCCAGACTGGTATCAGAAATTTTGAAATCAGTCGTATTCACCAGCTAAGAGACTTATCATATATGTAAGGTATTTTTATAAAAGTTTCTTTTTGGGTTTTTTTAATAAAACTTTTCTCTTGTAAAGTACCAATCCTAGTAACAAAGAGTAATTGATTGTTTTTTTGTTGTTTTTTACAGCTCTCAGCCTTTGTCACTATTAAATAATGATTTATAACATTCATATGGCCTTTGAATGTAGCGTCACTTTTATATAGGTATCAACCTTTTTAACAAAGTGTAAAGTGACAAGCTAACCAAAAAAGTTCTTTGCTGTTTTTGTTTTATAGGGGGAAAAAAAGTATACAGCAAATTTGACATATGGTTAGTCCTCAAAGTAATCCCCATAGGTATTCACAACCTTTTGCCCCAACATGCCTTCAGCTGCGCAATGCGATGACAGTAAAAATCACAGGTGTCTTAAATGCAAAGAAATCTCTGATTACCTGCTGCATCATTTGCAAAGGATTTTCCACAAAGTCCTACAAATATTAATCTGTTGACACAAGTTCCCAGGTGTAAGGTGGATGGCAGTGCCTCCCAGCCAAGTCAACGTATGATAACCCTGGCTACCTGTCCCACATCATGTCTAGCATTGGCACATTTGTCCATCCTTGCAATTAACCAATGGCAGCTCCTCCTGCTTTGGTACCTGTTGCACACGTTCTAATTGCTGGGAGTAAAAGTCAGCAGTGATGGTTTGGTTCGTTGGTAGCCCCGCTCATAGTGCACCACTTGTTGGCAAGTCCACCAGATACAAAGCATGATTTTGCGGAGGTGTAGAGGCGGTCTTGTGGTGTGAGACACAGGGTCCTGTGGTGTCAACTAATGTCTAGCACACTTGGGAGTGTCAAACAGGACCCATATTTCATTGCTGGTGAGTATTTTATCAAATATGTGTATGTTGCAGTGCCAAGAAAGCAACAAGAAACAGGCAGTCACATATTGTTGCTTGTTGGCTTCCAACAGTGTGTGGGGTATCCACTTGTTCAACTTGTAAGCTTTCCCTATGTGGCGAAAGTGAAGTCTGAATGTTTCATCAGAAACTTGGAAGCATTTGGCAAGCTCACAACAGGTTTGGCTGTTGTCCTCCTCTATGGCCACCTTCAGGGGCTCATCATCCAGGACCTGCGGCCAACCACTGTATGGCTCATTACCAAGGGATAGACATTCCAACCTGAACTTCTGAAACCAATACCTGGTGGTGCATTCACTCACAATATTATCGTCAAAGGATTGACATATTTGATAACTTGATGTGGTTGCGGACAATCCTAATCATAAAGCAGACAATCACAGTTGAGCTACTTCAACACTGCCATGTTTCCTCACCACTGCTTGAGCTATGACTGAGGTTTGTCTGCAACTCATCTGCATTGGTCAAGAGCAATGCACTCACTACCACCCCTTTCCTGGCATGTAACACATTCATTTGCATATCAGTAATCACCTCTTCTCACAGGACTTAAAAACGGCACACTTTTTTCGTGACTTTATATTTACATTCAGACTATTGTCCTCATCTTTGTTGTTACCATAAGGCTTCAGCCATTGTGCTTGTAGTTGTAGTAGAAACGACAAGATTGGGGTCACACGTCCAATCTTCACTTCTCACCAGCAAAAACGTGTGTTCGTCCCACATTTCAGTAGACACTGGTAAATATGCAGCTCACTCTATCGGTAGGTTGAAGCTAGCGTCCAGCTTCCAGACAAAAATAAACAGAGTCGTAACTTAATACGAAAGTCTATAATAGTGCATGTCACCACGGTCCCGACCACACTGCCAGCCAATGTCCCAGACCGTTTTTATTGACCGAAAATACGGCCAACGCACCAATCATTGCCGTTGGCCTCGCTCTCAATCAGAGTCCCCAGCTCGTCCAATCAGCATGCAGACCGCCACTAGACAAATCGTGCCAAGCAGCATAAAATAACAAATGTCGGAGAATGTACTTTCCTTTTACAAAACAGCAGCCCGACAAGCAAAACATCTTGGGCGCTTTGACTCCGGTAAGTGCGAATATTTATCGTCACAGTGTCCTACAAACTTTTTTAAGGTTTATATCAATCCACATAACCAGCAGGGAATTCCAAACTAAACCCTTTATTTAATCTACATAGGTAGACTACTCATTCCACTGTCTACATCTAGCGATATCTTGTCTAGTTCTTATTCCTAGTACTACTTAGTTATTGTTCCCCCTGTTTTCACAGAGTTCAAGTACACACTGTCCAGTCCAGGGATTGAACTCACAATTACTATATCTCCAAATTGACGAATCAACATTTTAATCCACCAGGATATTGCCTATAATTACTATTAAATACTGATTTATAACATTCCCAAAGCCTACCACTATCTCTCTTGCATTGTGATTGATTGCTTTCTCTATGGTTTATCAGCCCTTCGTTGGTTATTTAAAGCCAAAACATATTTCAGGTGTTAAAAGGTTGCTTACATTATCTAGTGTTGATGTGGTCTGTCAGGGATTCACCAGGTAAATTATATTTATTTCTGAAATAAAACAGAAAATGTGGCACAAGGCTAAAAGGGGGCATGGTGAAGGCTGGTCATCAAGCTGTCAGATTAAATTTAGACAACCACAATGACTAATCCAAACAAACTATACAATATTCCTTACACCAAAACACCACATTCTTACTTACCATTATTACTACAGCCACCATAATACCTCAAAGTCTCTATGAAGCCCTAACTAATCTTCGTATGTGTAATTTTTGTCTGGAGGGTGGGGAATAAAATAACATTTAAAAATGAAAACTCCACTGAATATTTAAAATGTGAATAATATGATATATAATACAAGAAACTAAACAAAATGGTGTTAGTAATAATAAAAAAATTTAAAAAAACACAATCCTTAATTGTGGCAGAAATTATCAGTTAATTGGACAAAATTAATGTAACACATAGATAAATTAAAACCAAACATTCAACCAACCACGCACACAAATACACCCATTCAACAACAACATACGCAAAAAGCAAAAGGTGTCTTACATCCACCAGAGAACTAATCTTTCTGGTCACCTAACGGGGGGAGGGAAGGGGGATACACCAGGCAAATGAATGTAGACTCTCTGGAAGAAATACCATTGGGCTCCACAGCAGAACACACAAAGGACATGGGTCAATCCAAAAACAAAGAATTAGTTTCTATTAACTGGGGGTTATGAGTTACATTACATTCCCTTGTTCATAAGGGAATGTAACAAACTCAACTGTAATTCGAATTCGGCTCTCCAAATTCTCATTCCGAGACACTAACCATTACACCACACCCAAGCTTACTACACCCAGTATTCCCAAACGCTCACCTATCTAGGTACTGATCAGGCTCAACATTGCTTAACTTTGGTGATCATACAATGAACCAGTGTTTTAATGTGATGTGGCTGTAAGGCATAAACATTTATTTGGTTTGGTTTGTTTTATGGCATATCAACCTCAATGGGTCATTTAATGCCGAAAAAGAATTTTTATTTCTGGTAACATCTTTTTTCCTCAAAAATGTATAGCTGGTAATATTATTTTTTTGAAAAACATAGTTGGTAATATTATTTTTCCAAAATGTACAGCTGGCAATATTATTTTTTTCCAAAAACGTATAGCTCGTAATATTATTTTTTTTAAAAATGTAATACTTTTTTCAAAAAATGTATAGCTGATAATATTATTTTTTTCAAAAATGTATAGCCGGCAACACTATTTTTCACAAAAATAAAAAAAATAAAAAAAATATAGCCGGTAATATTTTTCAAAAATTGTACAGCTTGCAACATTATTTTTCAAAAAATGTATTATCGGAGGCCCTGCTGTTGCACGTAGTGGCCACACCTTGGGAGTTAACTATTTGCCCATAGCTGGGACCCTAACAGGTGCTACCACCCCGGGTCAGGGTGGACCTGGTAACACCAGCAATTAAGAGGTGGTTCCACGCTCCTCAAAACCTCCTGATCAGAGGCCTTGCTGTTGGATGTAGTTTATAGTCTTGCCCAGGACTCGGATGCAGTTTAACGTCATACCTAGGACAGGCATAAACACCGAGAATGAGTTAATGGTTAGGTGAAAGAAAATACTCACACATCGTTTTCCAATAAGGTCTTTATTCTGATTTGTAATTTCATGTTCCATCTGCAAAATTTTCTGTTCTGATGATGCCAGATTTTCGCTTTGGGTTTTCTTCAATTCTGAAAGATAAAAAATATTTCTTTATATTCAAATATAAATATTAGGGCAGGGGGTCACCAAACCCCAACATCCAGACCATGAAGGATTTTTGTCCATCCTGCCAACACCTGCACACTAATTATCTCATTCATTTGTGAAGCAAGTGGCAGAAAAATATCACTTCGAGCTAATTGTCTTACAAGGCAACAAAGTTTTGAAATCAAAATTTAATTTCGAATCAACTGCTGACTTCTACAAGAAATATGTTTTGCCAAGCAGAAAATCTCAAAGCCTATTGAATAATGTGAAAATGATGGTAACATTATTTGGAAGTACATATGCTTGTGAACAAGCTTTTTTGAAAATGAAATATGCTAATTTAAGAACAAGGTTGGGTGATTACATTATCACCTGGATGATGTTGTGTCCCCATCATCAACAAATATTTCACCCGATGTGGAGAAGCTATCGAACAATAAGCAGAACCAAGTGTCTCATTAAATGATTTGCCATTTCTAACTGGACTTCTTTATAGCAAAGAAAATTGAATTTTTTTGATTGTGTTGGTTGTTGTCTTGTTATTCCTGCAGTAAGGAATCTTGTTTAAATAATTAACAGTAACTTTGTTGTTTTTCTTTAAACTGCTAGACCAAGGCAGCCTTCTGAATGAAGTAGTCTGAGAATGAGACAATTTATTATTGTACATTTGATATCATGGCCTTCCCCCAAGATACAGCATAGCTTTCTGGACCGCTCTCTCTCCAACAGGTTGCCAACTCATGCACTTCTGAATTCAACATGGTGACAAGCTGATACGCGCATGGAACTCATGCTTTAAATCTAAACAATCCTTGCTGCAGTAAGTGAATAAAAGTGGTTTTATTATTATATGTTAAGATACACTTGTCTTATTTTCATTCATCCCAACAACCTGGGATATAACAATATATATATTATATATATATATATATATATATATATATATTATATATATAATATATATATATATTATATATATATATATCTCTTTTGATTGCTTTCTCCAAGCAAACAAGAACATTATATTCAATACATTATATTTTAGCATGAGGAGCAGATTAATTTGCTAACAGGAAACCATTTTCAAGTTTCAATGTATATTTTATTTTATATTTGTAAAAATAAGGTGACAGATGTGTAAATATTTTATGGAGGGTTTTGTTTTCAAGATAGTTATGGCATTTAGGGGAGGGATAACTCAATTTTATATAATGAAAACAATTTACAAAGAGAATATCTTCCAATAAATACCAACAAAATAAATATTTACCTTCAACTTTCTTTTTACAGGAGAGATAGTGCTGATAGTGCAAAATGAAAGATTCTTGCTTTTGTTGAAGTGTCTGGACATCAGTAGCTGTCATCTGTGTGAAAAAAGAACGTACAAGCATCGAATGCTATTTAATGCAAAATATATATTTAAGATAAGCAAGTAGATAAATGAGTATTTGTAAAGATTTGGCAGTAATCATAAATGCTTTATTGCCAGGGCTGGATTTAGACCTTAACAGGCTCCTGGGGTAATAGAATTGGGAGGGGTGGGTTCATAATTACATATATTTGCTCCCTGTGTCTATTTAACAAAAAAAAAAAAAAAAAAAAAAAAAAAAAAAAAAAAAAAAAAGATATTTAGATGCTGCTTTTTTTCCTAGTGTAAAACATGAAATACTTCAATTAAAAAGCTACATCAAAAATATATATGTATATAAAAACAGATGCATCAAAATTTAAATGAGGGCCCACTTCAAAAGGTCCCATCGAATTTAAAAGACCTACTCCAACTAAAGGAGCCCAAATATTCTAAAGTGTTTCAAATTAGTTCAAAGGAGCCCCATTAAATCTGATAATATACAAATCTCCTCTGTTCTTATATCTTTATTTTTTTTGTTCTAGTTTTATCAAGGGCCAAAGACATGAGGGTCCTTGGGAGCCCTCTGTGCTACTGCCCATACTAACCCATATGTAAATCAGACACTGATTATTGCAAAAGCAAAACCATTGAGAAACCTCATTTGGTATAAATAATGAATAATGAGCATTTGTACTGATTTAGCAGCAATCTTGGATGCCATGTTACAAAAGCACAAAGTGAAACCTTGTAAACCTTTAGTACAATATTTCTCACGATATCAGGGAACCACTCTGGAAAAGAAAAGAGCTTATATGGCATTAATTATATGAAACACTTGAAATAAAAGCCAAACTCAAAACAAAGTAGTAGTAATATTCTGTTTATTTTTTTTTTAAGATTCACCCTTTACAAGGCCTAGGGGCCACTCAAGCTAGAAGGTTACGTTAGAAGGCAATTTGTATAGATAGGAGTGGAAGATAACAGTTAACCCTAACCATGAACAGGTTAAGATTGTAGTAATGAGGGAAACATCCTCTTGGGAGTCTGTTCCATAGAGCACTGGTTCATGGGAAGAAACTGTTCAAGTGGAACTTACTTCTCGCTGATGGAATACAGAGGGAATGTAGATTGTTTGCAACTATGTAAGAATTGAATTAGTGGGATCAGATTTTCTAACCCTGTTAAAGTTACTCTAATAGTAAATTAGCTGTTGTACAAAGAAACAACTAAAAAAAATAAATAAATAAAAAATATTTTTTAAAAAATAAAATAAAAAAATAAAAGGGCTCACCTAGAGATTTTTCGTTATTTCTTACCCAAGCTGTTTACTTATGGCTATAGAATGACAGTAAAAATAACTAGAAAGAAGAAATACTAGTCAAAAATTAACCTTTATCTAACTGGAGACAAAAATTGTTGCTGTAGAATTCTCTCTCTTAGTAGCTATAGGCACATTGTGTCGCCTCAAGACGGTTGCTATAAATAAACATTTGTCAACTGTTATTTCTGATATTTTAAGCTGGAAATAGCCTGCTACTTTGGAACAAGGCTAAACTTCCATTTCCAGACATCATTTTGAATACTTATACACGAGGTATAACATTGATTAAACCCACATTAAATTTTTCATGATTTTTGTAAACAAAAATGGCTGAATCAACATTCAATGAAGCCTTTATTCTGGAATTTTTCTTTGATTTGTACTCCAATGATGATTTTGAAGGCATTTCTCAAGTAGATATTGATAGTGAAGTGGTTGAAGATAACCACACTAGTGATGTGAAGGAAATGACCATTAGGTGCTGAGCAGCGACTATCATTCATGGCTGACTAATTTTATGGAAGCTACTGGCTCCATGGATGTACTTGATAGCCTTTCTGAAGGTGAATTATTTCGTTTATTTATAAAGGACGAAATAGTAACTTTATTTGTCAACGAGACAAGGTAAAAGAAAGTGCAAATAAATACCTGGTGTGTGTATTACTCTTGTAATGTAAACATGAGAAAGGATGTCACTTTTAATGAAATGAAAGCCATTTTGCTCCTTATTGCACCCCAGAACTCCACAAGGAGTAATAAAAGTTAATGTTAAACTGTTAATGTAGTTGTTTTTTTATTTTGTGTTTTCAACGTCAAAACATACATGCAAAATGTACATAATGCATTACATCAAAATATTACTCATCCATTCTTTTATTAGTATACAAAAAAATAAAATCTACACACACAGTACAAAGAAAGCTATAACAATTTTAAAACAGTAGGTGCTCTTGTTTTTTGTACCCTCGAAAAGAAAAACACAGTGGCAGGGGTAGCAATTCTAGAAAGAATTTAGTGGGGTAAAGGTTAATAATGATCAAGATGAAGTGCTTTCTCTCAAAGAGAAACAAGATTAACCAAAAAAGTCTATCCAAATTTGCAACTGCACTCTTTACACTGTGGGATTACTCCACTTGTCTGCCAAAGAACTTCTGTTAATAACTACTAAATAGCCATAAGTTTGTCTTGAATGGCACTTCTTCTAGATCTTTTTGCATAAATACAGGTGTTCACCAGAGCTCTATCCTTGGACCTATGTTGTTTCTAAATATCATAAATGACCTTCATGATGTCATCAGTTCTCAACTTCATATATATGCTGATGATAATGATTTATTCCTGTCTTAATTGTAAGTCTGATTGGTTTGATAAAAAGTCAAATAGGCAGCTGATCTCAAAAATGACCTGCAATGGGCTGTTAAATAGGGCAAGGAGTGGCTTGTTAATTTTAACATCTCAAAAATGAAAGTGCTCTATATTAATCATCTGAGAGAACTCTTTTTACTTTCTATCAGAATGGCTGATGCTAACCTCCAGGAGAGTGACTCATTGCGCCTTCTCAAACTAATGCTTTCAGCTGACATGAAGTGGAAAAAGTATATTGAATCAATTGCTAAGTTTGCAGCTAAGAAAGTTAGTTCGCTGTGTCCTGCTATACAGTTTTTCTTGCCAGAATCTATCTTATATAATTATAAGTCTACTATTCATCCTTGCTTTGAATATTGCTGCCACATCTGGTCTGGTAATCCTGCTATATATATTTAGAGATTCTTGATAAAATCCAAATCAGAATCTGAAATATTATTGGTCCTAACCTGGCATCTCAGCTTCACTTTTCTTAAATACTTTCATGGTAATTGTTCTGATGTACTTTATGCTATGGTCTCAAGACTTTATGATTTTAAGTGCAGTACTAGATTGGTGGCAAGGTCTCATCATTTGACAGTTAAAATGGCTACATGTAGCCATAAATTCTAAAAGTGTCTTTTATCGCACTTTTTGCTTGTAAAACTCTTCTTGCTTTCCTATAAAATGTGCTCTTCAAAAATTGAAATGGAACATCAATCTTGTGTTTTCTTAATTTGTGTTCTTTTATTGTTCTCTCTCTTTAATAGTAGTTTTTCTCATACTCTTTAAAATACAGTAACCCCGAGTAGCTTTATTACCTTACTTGAGTTGAAAAAAAAAAAAAAAAAAAAAAAAGCAGGAGCAAAAGCCATAATCTCTTTTTTATTCTCTCTTTTACCTACAGAGTGCCTTAGAGATAATACATGTCTCGTTCTCCTCTGGGCATGAGGCCAATGCACATGAAGAGGTGGAAAGACATCACCAACGTTCGCTCACGTTGAAGACACAATATACACAGTGAGAGGATAAATGAAGGCTTGTCGCCAGGGAGAAGTGAGTTTGACAGAAAGAAAAGACAACATTGAGGGGAGAGCATCTTGACGTGCATTCGTTCTAATCGAGACTGTACAGCCATAACAGATGCTGCACCACCATCATCAGCTGAAGCATAACTCTTTGGACGCAGATCCAAGGATTCTCAAGACCAACAGAGGCCACACACACACACATTCCCCTTTGGGAGACTTTTCAGTTTCCAGTGTACCTCCTTATCACATTGAACACAACACAGAAGGAAAGGTTTTAGATCATCCGCCAGCAGGCGGGCTACAACCAGCCTGTGAGTCAAGTGCAAATTTTAAACATTTTCTACCAAAAATTGCTAGTATCTAATAATTCTACCAAACCAACAGATAAAAAACTCTTCTCAAATGTAAGTCTCTCACAATATTATAAAGAAAATTGACAGACAAGTACAAAAAAAGGGGGATGTCTATGTAGAAACCTTCATTTACTTTTCTATTCTATTTAGTTTGCTCAGGCAATAAAACAATAATTGTATACTCTTGTTTGTGGAAGCTACAATGTGTCCACACTATCCTGTCTATAAATATTCCTCAACACCAGGAAGTATTGTGTTTTATACATGAAAATAGACACAAGCTGTTAAAAAATAGTCTTAAATGAAACAAAAAATTCAAATGTTTACCTGTGTCATTTGTCTTAGTTTTGTGAAAATCTGGTTCCTTTCTTGGTCTTTGTTCATTTGCTGGTCAACAAAATTATTCTGCATAATAAAATGAGTTAAAAAGAAATATTAAAATTTACAGTAAAAATTGTTAATTCAATCAATTTTCATCAAAAGACAGCTACTTGTTAAATATACCAAGAATAGAACAAACTCTAAAAAATTTTAAAGACCGGAATTTTTTGCAACGCACGTCAGTCCAAGAAAGAATCATCTGTAAAAATTCACAATCTCTCTTGCCACTGAAGATTTGCAGCACCAAGCTTGAGATTTCTCATGACAAAAATCTTAATTGTTGATCATTTTGGTGAAGTTACAAATGGGTGATACCAAAACAGACTTTCATTTAGTGATTCTGCAAGCTGCCAGTTACTGTTGAACCCATTCCAAAAGGAGATGTTTTGATTGGGACTAAGATACCTCTTCATACTTCCATAATTATAACACTGGGCTAGAGGGGGGTGGCTGTACTAAAATGGTTTTGCAACATGCTGACTTGTGTTGAAATTCTCACTAATATTTTTTGTCAAGATTTACAAACTCTACGTTTTGTTCAATCTTTCTAACCAATCGATGAAATTTGATTAGGCTGATTTGTTTGGAAAAATACTTTAACAAAAACCCTACTTCACAGTTTAACAATTTCTTTAATTTAATTTTATAGTACTTCATGGTAAACATTATTTTTTAAGAAAATATTTTTTTCTTTTTTAACAGCAAAGAATAAATTCTTAGGATTTCTTACTCTTGAGCATGCAACATACAACTGACCATGCATAAATATTTATTTCTGGAGCCAAATTCCAACATTTTCAAGTGTTTGGCTTTGTGGATTTGTTTATGCTTCTCGCAAATGCAGAACGAACAGGAAATTGGATTCTTGTATATAAAAACTTAGAGAAAAGATATGCAAAGAACAATATTGCATTTTTATTCAATAAGTATTTATTTTAATCATTATATTGTTTTTAAAGTAGTGAGAGTATTTTGTATGTTAAATAATAAAACTTAATTTAAAAAAAATAAATAAACGAAAATTTATTGTGCTAAGGTACACTCCCTAGTAAAACCAACTGTACTTTGTACCACTCCCTTACTTGCGTGCACTTCTCCCCAAAATTTGGTTTCAATCTGTCAATGTATGGCTATTTTAGATGGTGTTACAGATGGATGAACAGAAGTAAAATAATTTTTTATGCAATTTGGTTACTCTGCACAATTTCCTATTCTTTGTCGTTCTTTACTATTCCCCAACTCCCTATTCTGTCATCCATTTACTCAAGCTTGTTAGGAAGGTTACTTGAGATTTCCCTCTGCACCTCTTTGCCTTCAATATTCCCTGTGAGTGTCTAATTTTCTCATCCTTCACTCCTCATTGTGTCCAAGAAATTGTCTCTTACTGATCTTAAGTAAAAGTGTACTTTTATCCATTTTTCTAAAAATGTCCACATTACTCATATTATATTCTTGACATCATTTCATAGAACCACATCTTTTTCATGTCATGAAATCGTTCAGCATCCACTGCCTTATAGGAGAACCAATATTACACAACCATTGAACACTCTTTCCTGTTTCTAATGAAATTTTCCTGTTTCTTAATACTTTGTTTAGCTTTTTCCAATGTGCATTTTGATTTTTGTACCACCATTTGTTAAAACTCTTCCCATATAGTTAAATTACTGCACTTTTGATGTCTCCATTTGTGACTTATGGGCTGTCTCTCTTGCGCATTACTTTTCTTCACTGCCTTGTCTAGAAGTTCTAACAGTTTTCTTTCTGTATCTGCTGTCAACGCAGTGGCTTGCTGTTTTATTCTGCTGTTTAAAATTTATCTATCTATAGTACAAAACTAATCCAATTCAAATTATCATGAAGTTAAAAAAAAAAATATAATATACTGCCCATCAATGCTCTAAAAGATATCCTTTATTGAAACTGAGATACAAACATTTTAAGTGTTAACTGAATTGGAATTTTGTAAAAGAAGGTTTGTCAAGAAAGCATCCCGTCAGAAAAGGCAAAATGGCACCTTAGTCCCGTTCAAAGTATTCCTTTTCAAACCTCAAATACTTGTCCTGCCAGCCATTCCACTTTTCAAAACAGTATGCAAAATTGTCTTCAGAGATTGCCCCCTCAGCTGTCTCATCACATTCTCTTTAATCTCATCCACAGTCTGAAATCTTCATTTTAATAGCAATTTTAGCCTTAAAAAAAGTCACAGGGACCAAATTTAGTTTTCATTAGGGTTGAGAGACCTGGGTGATTTTTAGTCGAAAAACCCTGATGACAGGTGTATTGTGATAATAAATGTAAGAGGAACGGCATACACAAACTCACTCAGTTGTATTTTATTGCCATTTAAATAATCGCCATGAGAGAGTGTATGTTCATGAATGCATAAGAATCCCTATTGATTGGTTATCAAGTTTATATAAAAGGCTTAGCAATTGTTTCTTGAAATGTTGAAAATGCCTGGATATTTTCCAAATGCAAAACACATACATGTCAATAAAATAATCTCAAAAGAGAGCAACAACTGAATCATTTGCTGCCTTTCATATTTTTTTTTCCTTTTAACGATGTCAGTAAACGTTATCTTTATCTGTTCATATTTTTTTTCTACTGAAACATTTCCATAAAAACCAAGGCAAACATTTTTACAGCTGCGTTGTCATAGCATTGTTGCCTAGCTGTCTTGGTCTGTTTTTAGAAAAATGGACATTGTCATTTACTGCAAATAAATGACTACAAAGATGCCGATGACAATTTTTAATGGGTGCCTCTTTTGGTTTCAATTTCATATGCTGCAGTACAGACTAAGCTAAATGACAATCCCCAAAAAACATCAGAAAAATGTCAGAAAACAAAAGGTACCAACATCTTGTGGAACCTTGAAAACGTATATCTACATCAGGCATAGAGAACATTTTTCAAACGGTCGTCCGCACAATGTACAGTACATCATAAGGCAGGCCGCACTACTAAAAGAATCAAGATGTTTTTTATTAAAAGACACCCTAACCATTTCCCCCAACAAAAGCATCTGCCTTAGAAATGGGGAACTGTTGATATTTTTCTTTGGAGAAAAGATTCCATGTATAATTAAAATAAAATTGAAGTCTTGGTATAATATTATCACCGATGACAGCTTAAGTAAGACACTTTGCTGAATCATGTGACTTGTTTCTAATTTATTCATTTGAGTAGAGAAAAACATTTGTAAAAAAAAGAATTATTACTGACATTTCCTGTTTCTGAAGCAAGAGATTTTTACATGTATGATCTTCCTTAGTGAAAATCGACAATGGTTTAAAATGCTGACATTACCTTAAATGAAATGTTACAAAATTCAAGAAACATAGTACTTAATCATTGTTTATGTATGTGGGTATGCATGAGAATGTGTGAGTGAACAAGTGTGAACGAAAGGAAACAACATTTTAATAAACATTATTTTTCCTTATGAATAAATTATGGCATACTAAATTTCACAAAAAAAACTTATTCAAATTTTGTTTCTTTTATTAAGTTCTCACTTGTTTACTTACATTCCCTCAGACATAATCATTGTTTATGCATGTGGTTAAATACAACGCTTCTTGAATTTCATAACTTTTCAGTGATGGTAACATTTCCAGAATTTTAAGCCATTGGCAATTTTTGCTTTTTGAACAAGAAATGTTCATTATAATTTTTTTCTTTAGAGAAGAAATAGGTTAAAAAAATATTTTTTTGTATTTTCAATTGAATAAATTGGAAAACACCTGCAGTGATATGTGTTAATCATACTGTCATATTATAGCAAGACTTCAATTTTTAATAATACAAAAATGTTTTCTAAAAATAAAAAACGTTTAGCCCCCTCTCCACCACCTATCTACGGTAGATGCTCATGTGTAAGAACTTCAGTAGTGAAAATAGCTGAAGTACTTATGAAAAATTGTCTTGAATCTCTTTAGTAATGCAACCCACCTTACGATGCCAGATTTCATTCGGCCAACTGCCTGTCTTAAATTCTGTTGGGTTGATACCCCCTTGGAAGCTACGAGGTCGCCTTCTAGGTTAACCCTGTGAGACACCGCACTCTTTTGACATTATGATATGGAACAAAGTACAAAGTTTATTTTGGTTTCTCTTGGGGCATATTGAAGTCACCACAGATCAATTCTTCTCACATCAAAGGTTCTTCAATTAGACTTGATTTACTGGCATGAATCACAATCTACAGGCATATAAGTACATCCACAGCAGCAGACGTGTGAAATTAATTAAAAATAAGTAAAAGAAAAAACATTGTTCAGCCTAATCAAAACTTATCATAAAATAGATACAAGAGATTCTGCTTGATCTCTTGTCAATTTTTATTTACAGGCCATCTCTAAGCAGATTAAAGAAGACTATGTTAAATGTTAATCCCTTTGTTTTTTAATCTGCTGAGCAATGTATTTAAATAATAAGCAAATGAAAAAGTCTTTTCAAGTATTTCTGACTTACCTGTCCTTTATGGGATTCAACACAAGCCTGCTCCATAGCCAAGCCTCTTTTGACAACTTTAATAAACTTGAAAGGATCACTGCCATAGATCTTCTACAAAAGTAAAGGAGATATCATATATTTTAGGTAATAATTTGTTTTTTATGACTCAACTGTAATGACAAATATATCATCCTAACTACTAATCATAAATGACAGTTTGAAGTACACTAACATACCTTAGTTTTTGCACAGTACTAGCAGCAGCATACACAGCAGATTAAATGAAGTAAGAGAAGAATAACATAAGGAAATCTTTTGAAACTTGGTTGGTCTGTTCTCGGCCACCAAACATATTCACCTGACCTTGCAGAAACCTATTATTACTATTTTTGATTACTGCAAAACACTTTGATGGGGGAAAACTTTCTCTAATAAAAACCAGGTTCAAGAGTTCATTTTTTTTTAACATCAAACCCTGTGGAATTATACCCAAAAGGCATCAAAGAACTACTTTATAAATGGTAACAAGTCATTGCAAGTAATGCTGAATATATAAAATGCAATTGTACTTTACTAAGTGAAAACAAAAATGATTTATGACTCAACCTGATATTACCTAAGCAATGTAAGCAAATGCAATTTCTAAAAGTCTGCAGCACATACAGGGTTGCTCAGATCTTCAGAGACATGTCCTTTAATTGCTCTAACTTTGGTTTTAACTTGTTCTGATTATCCTTTCTTTTCGGATAAATGATAGCAAACTCAGAAAATGGAAAAGCACATGGTAATTGTTGCCTTAAATGCAGAGCATATTGATTTAAAGATTGCTCACTTCCTGAAAGTTGCACAGTCATTTGTTGCCAAACTTCACAAAGAGTTTGAAGATGATGACAAGGATTCTACAGCAATAGCCAAACTTAAAACACCTGCTAAGGGTCCTAATACAATCATTTTACCAAAATATGTTCGAAAAGGTGCAGAAAACTATTGATAAGAAACTCAGAATGTCACTGCTAAAGAGCTCAATGTTTCAAGGAATTCTCTTGGAAGAAGTGTGCATGGGAATCTTTGATACAAGACATATGTGATGTGGGGAGGCTAATTCATGTCTGCAAAGACAAAAGATAACCATCTGATCTGTGCAAAGTGCTTGTTGATCAAGTTGAAAAATCAAAAGCCTGGCATGCTGTGGTTTTTCTCAAATAAGAAAAACTTTAATCAAGATCACAAGATCAATTGAAAGAATGGTAGATGCTTATGAAGAGTTCTTAAAGATGTTCCTACGGTCATGCACACAAAAGCTTCCAACAAGTCGAAATGGCTAGATGTAGCCATTAAGTTCTATGCTAACAGTTTCTTTTCTCTCACTTATCACTGGCAGAACTCTCTTCTGACTGCTTGCTTTCCAGTCAAGTTTCATTGCCAAAAATTTAAATGCAATGTCAAGCGTTATCTTTTGTACTCTTAAATTCTGTTTTTCTATTGTTCTCAATACTTCATAATGTTTTTCTTATATTCTTTCATCCTCAGTAATCCCCTGCATGTTAGCGGCTACGTTGCTTTGCTTGGGGTGAAATGAAAACAAAATATCTGTGATGGGAGTCATGAGCAACAAGAGAGATACCATGCCTACTTACTTCTTTCCTATAAAATCCAGAAGACTCATATCTTAAATGGAGTGTTTGAAAATGCCACAACGGTCACTCTGGGGTATCAAGCAATCGTACAGAGTTGCTCAGTTCTTTGAGGACATGTCTTTTAATTGCTCTAACCCTTCTTCTAACTTGTTCCGATTCTCATTTCTTTTCAGATAAATAATGGCAAACGTCAAGCTAACTTTGCAAATCAGTGCCTTAAAAGGCAGAGCATAGACTGGTCTTTATAGCAGCCATTTGAGAAAAATTACTCTGAATTCCAAATTGTGAAGGCGGCAACAGGAAACCATTTCATCTTTCCCAAGAAATCATAGCAATTCACTTGTAGCAGAGAAAAAGAATCCATGGAGAGCCATAATTATCTATGGTCTGAAGAGACATGGCATAAAAAGAATATTTAAACCCGGCATTCTCAGCTGCAGTGCCACAGAACATTAGTGTCGCATGTTCCCCTTAAGCGTGAAATATTGTATATGTGTCTGTATGTAGTAATGGTACAGAGTTAGTATTAGAATAAATGAATAAGTATTAAACTTTTTTTTTTAAATAATTCTATTCACTATTGTTATTCAATTATGTTATTTTAAATACTTTGTTTTAATACTCATTTTTTAAAAAGTATTTTTATTTTTTTAAATTTAACTTTTTAAAATTTTCCTTTATTTGGATAGATCAATGTTCACCATTTTTTCATATAATTCTATTCAACATTCTGTTTCTTTCAAAATTTATGGATTTATTTCATAACATTTAAATCTATACCCTATTTTAATTTTTACTAAGTGTGCTGTGATATTTTCATTGGCTCCAAGGTGTGGTGTTGCTTAAAAGAAGGTGTGAAATATTGATTGAAATTTTATTTAAACACAGCTTAAAATAAAAAAAATAAAAAAAAGATAGTATATAAAAAAAAAAAAAAAAAAAAAAAAATGAATGCATTCAGACTGAAACTTGCCATGAAGTCCTTTGTAGCATTTTCAAGTTTTACACGAATGGTAAAATACTCATTTGAGAACTCTGGAATTTTCCTCTCAATAGCCGACACCAATTCTGTCAGGTAATTAATTGCAATTATTTCATCATTTTCATCAATGTCATCCCTGATGAGAAAAGAAAAAAGATTTAATGAATAAAAATAAAAGATAAAAAACTTAAAGAAAAACAAGAAAACATTCATCCTGGGTACAACAATAAACTACATCCAGCAGCAAGGCATCTGATCAGGAGATCAGAGGTTTGAGGAGCATGGAACCACCTAATTGCTGTTGTTCCCAAGTTCACCCAGGGTGGTAGCATCTGTTAGGGTTCCAGCTATGGGTAAATAGTGAACACCCAACCAAAAATCAACAGTACTTTTTTATTATAAAATGACCAACAATACATTTTTACAGCAAAATGACAATCAATGCTACAATAAAAAGTATAAAAATACATTTTTATAGTAAAATTACCAACAATACATTTCATGATCTACAAACTATATATCTAAAAAAACATACCATTGCCTTGAAAGTAGAACATTATGTAAAAACTGTATTTAGTTGAAATACAAAATTACGTACAAAATATTTAGATTTCAGCATTAAATAACCCATTTAGGTGTTGGTATGCCGCTAAACAAAGACAACCAACCAAACCTATCAAAATATTTAGATTTCGGCATTAAATAACCCATACAGGTGTTGATATGCTGCTAAACAAAGACAACCAAACAAACCAATCAAAATGTTTAGATTTCGGCATTAAATAACCCATACAGGTGTTGATATGCTGCTAAACAAAGACAACCAAACAAACCAATCAAAATGTTTAGATTTCGGCATTAAATAACCCATACAGGTGTTGATATGCTGCTAAACAAAGACAACCAAACAAACCAATCAAAATGTTTAGATTTCGGCATTAAATAACCCATACAGGTGTTGATATGCTGCTAAACAAAGACAACCAAACAAACCAATCAAAATGTTTAGATTTCGGCATTAAATAACCCATACAGGTGTTGATATGCTGCTAAACAAAGACAACCAAACAAACCAATCAAAATGTTTAGATTTCGGCATTAAATAACCCATACAGGTGTTGATATGCTGCTAAACAAAGACAACCAAACAAACCAATCAAAATGTTTAGATTTCGGCATTAAATAACCCATACAGGTGTTGATATGCTGCTAAACAAAGACAACCAAACAAACCAATCAAAATGTTTAGATTTCGGCATTAAATAACCCATACAGGTGTTGATATGCTGCTAAACAAAGACAACCAAACAAACCAATCAAAATGTTTAGATTTCAACATTAAATAACCCATAGAGGTGTTGGTATGCCGCTAAACAAAGACAACCAAACAAACCAATCAAAATGTTTAGATTTCGGCATTAAATAACTCATAGAGGTGTTGATATGTCACTAAACAAAGACAACCAACAGGAGAACTCATTATCCAATCCAGATGTAAGGGTGACATTGAAAAAAAAAAAAAAAAAAAAAAAAAAAAAAACTGACAAAATGAGCAAGTTGAATCCCTAGAAAAAATAGTGAATCTGATAAAAAGGATATAAAAGCAATATATTCTCCCCAAAAAATTAACATCCCTAAAAAATTTTGAGGAATGCTAAACTATTATAAAACAGGAAAAAAAATTGTGTGGATGTATTGGGTGACATATACCAGATTTACATTAATTAAATTCTAAATACTAATTAATCTCCTCATCTTCATTGTGATTTCAAAATTTCGGCCATTGTACCATCCAGCCTTCTCAAAGTGTGTGTCGATCAGGGAATTTTGAATTCAACTCTTTATTTAATCTACAGCACTAGATTATTCTCGTTCTACTATCCTTGTCTAGAGATATCTCTTGTTATTTACTACTAATCAATTATTGCCTGATGGTTCTACTGTGCCTAAGTTTGTACTACCCAGCCCAAGGATTGAACTCACAATTACTATGCCATAAAATTCGCAAATCATACTCCAATAATGAAGTTGTCTTGACAAGAGGAGGTTCAGAACCAATGCTCGGATGTCAATAATAGCATTTTTGACTACAACACATGACCATGGACTATACAGTGTGTTGACTGATAGGTTGAGTGGTCCCAGTATTACATTGTGATATGATTTTTTTTTAATACTTTTAGTTCACCCAATCCAAGGCCAACTTACAGTAAAGGGTTACTGAGCATGATTGTTATAAGGAAGGGCAAAGTAAGAAGAGCATATTATGAGAATCTATGGGATAGATATCAGTTGACCCTGGACTTGAAGAAACCAAGATTGTAGTTGTCAGGGAAGCATCCTCTCAGGAGCTTATTCCAAAAAGTAACAATTCTGGGGAAGCTGAATGGAACTTATTATCAAAGGAACATGAAAGGAGAAGGGGGTGTGATTTGCCACCATGAACATGGCATGGTGGCTCCCAAATGGTGAAGCTAAGGAATGGAAATAGTCCAAACAGCTGGCATAGTAATAGCACTAGTGAGTCTTGCAACGTTTTGTCTGTGGGATAAAGTTTGCAATATATATTTGAATTCAGAATTCCCAGCTTAATCACTGAATAAAATTCTCTGATAATTTCCCTCATAACATACAAGTCCCTAGTATATCTCTAACCAACACCAGTTGACCTTCGACCAGGAAACACACCAAATGATAATGGTTAAATGGCCCATCATCAGAGGTAAATATGCGCCTTCTCAAAGTTCTCAGCCGACATGCAGTGGAAAAAATACATTGAATCCATTGCTAGGTCAGATGCTAGGAAAGTTGGTTCACTGTGTCGTGCCAGACAATTTTTCTCTCCAGAATCTATCTTACATATCTATAAGTCTACTATTCATCCATTCTTAGAATATTACTGCTACATGTGGTCTGGTGCCCGTTATTTACCTTGAGATCCTTGATAAAATCCCAAAAAGAATCAGGTCCTGATCTGGCGGATCAGCTTCAATCACTTTCCCATTGCCATAACGTTGTATCTCTTTCACGGTAATTGTTCGGGTGAGCGCTTCGCTAGGGTACTTAGACTTTTTGAATTTAAGCGCAGTACCAGACTGACATTGAGATCTCATCAATTTACAGTTGAACTGGCTATATGTAGACGTATCTGTGCTAACAGTTTCTTTTCTCGCACTTCTCTCTTGTGGAACTCCTTTCCAGCTCCATGCTTTCCACCCAACTGCAAAAATTTTAATGCAATGTCAATCACTTTGTACTGTCCCCCTGATTACACTTTTCTCTTCCCATTCATTATTAATGTTTCTGTTCCTAATTCTTCCATACCTTGTGACCCCTTGTGTCTTAGTGACTTATCTACCTTGCATGGGGTGGAACAGATTAAAAAAAAAAAAAAAAAATTACCCCAGGGAAGACTCGGAAAAGACAGAAACTTAGTTTGAAGAGATTCAAACCAAAACTGGTATCAGATTCAAGGACTAATTTCAGAGGTTCAATACCATATTCTTCAGGTTATTAATCAGTGAATCATTAATAAGACTATCAAAGGTTATTCAATGAAAGTTTCAAATTAATTTACACACTTCATGGGCAAGATAACAAATATCCCTGACTTTTGAGAAAAATTTACAAAATCTGACATATGCCGGATTTGCCTTTGACCATATGAAAACCCTGATTCTGGGACATCAAATAACAGACAGAATTAGAAAACTATGAAAGAGTAAAGCTAAAAAGAAGTATAGACAAAAAAAAATAAAAATAAAAAATTCAACTTTTACTAATCTTAGAAAACAAATCTATATCACATAACATTTAATCTTTATCACTCTGCATTTGCTGTGCAAAATGTTTATCTGGCCACTGAAGGTGACTATGATCTCTGAATCTCAATTTATTTGAATTTCATAGTTGTATATCCTTCTATGGCAACAGAAAACATTTTTGAATGAAATTAAATAGTATACTGCAATTGAGAGGCCTTGAAAAAGAATGTCGTGGAAAGAGAAGTAATATTAATAATTCAGAGTTTGAACAGTTAACATTTATTTTCAAACAATTATCAACTGAAGGATAAAACACAAGCATAGAATAAACATTCAATATCAAGTTGTATTAAAAAATGTCCTAATTTCCCTGAAATTAGACCCAAATTCCCTGAGTTTTCTTTTTAAAAAAGAGTCTAGTCTCCTTGTTTTCCAGGTTGATTATGAAACCTGTCAAGGAGTGGTTATCAACGTTGTCAGTCACCATTCTTGCAACATCTGTATACCCGCAGTTTTCATGTCACTGATGCCTGTTCAGAATTCATACATTTGTGATGTTCAAGAAAAATCTAGAACAATTTTAAAATCAAAGAGAGTGTCCTATCTTTCTGCCTCCAATAATCATTTTGTAGTCAAAAAGTCAAATCCTGTTCATGCTCCACTACAATCAGATCTTTTTACATCTCATCCTCCAACTGAGTCTCTTTCTACAACTTAGGGAGAGCAAACGCTTTGGAACTTCAGTTTACGATGAGGTATACATGCAAAAATATGTGCCCACATGAAAATATTTGCACAAAATACAGAAATCATATAATAAAATATAATGGTGGATTAAAGAAAAAATTTATTAGGTTCATGTTTGTTTGTTTGTTTGTTTGGGGTTTTATGGCATATCAACCACTATGGGTTATTTAATGCCCGATCCAGTATTTACTAGATATATCAAAAACGTATTGTTGGCAACATCATTGTTTCAAAAACGTATAGCTGGCAACATCATACTTTCAAAAAACGTATAGCTGGCAACATCATACTTTCAAAAAACGTATAGCTGGCAACATCATACTTTCAAAAAACGTATAGCTGGCAACATCATTGTTTCCCATCACATTTTAGGGGTAATAAGTTAGTATATTTAGTGTAGGGTTTGGGAGGGAAAGTTAATTGTAAGTTGTAGTTGTTTTGGGATGGGTTAGATGTGATGGGGCATGACATGACCAGCCGATTGATCGGATCGACTGCCTTTTGGTTGGACGTAGTTTATCGTCATACCCAGGACGCGGATGTAGTTTATCGTCATACCCAGGACGCGGACACACCTTGGGATTTCACTATTTTCCCATAGCTGGGACCCTAACAGGTGCTACCACCCCAGGTCAGGGTGGACCTGGGAACATCAGCAATTAAGAGGTGGTTCCACGCTCCTCAAAACCTCCTGATCAGAGGCCTTGCTGTTGGATGTAGTTTATCGTCTTACCCAGGACTCGGATGCAGTTTAACATCATACCCAGGACGGTTATTAGGTTCAGTTCATATTCTTGTTTAGTGAAAGAAATAGACAAGCAACACAAAAGGTGAATATGATTGGCGAGTATTAACTGAAATAGGAAAACTGAATGAGAAGAACCTGTCCCATGGATTGAATAAAGGGTTTAGTTTATTTCAAAATTCCAAAGTTACCAAGTATGTAGCCAGGTACCTGAAGAAGGGTACAACTGCCAAAACATGGTGCATATAAACGACCAATATGAGGATGCTAGTCCCAATAATAAAGCATATAATAAATATAGAAACATGAGATCATTATTATGAAGGTGAGCAGAAGTGCAGACCCCACACTCATTGATTTGCAAATTGCAATGGAAATTGCGTTATTCGTTATTTTCAGGTTAAATCCTTTTTAGCAGCATTACCCTAACAAAAATCTAGCTATGATGTGCCATTTTTGGTGTGTTATAATAACACACACACAAACAAAAATTGGATTAGTTATTATAGAAATATTCTTTTTTCCTCTCACTCTCATATCTTACCATTTTTTAGATTCTATCCAATCTGCGAGATAGTGGCGCACTTCAAACGGGAATGAAAACGATTCATAAAATTTCTGCACTTCGGTGAGATAAACCACCGGAAGTTGCTGAACTTGCTGCCAGAGAGACATAACTGGTGGAATTTCTTCCTGTCAAATATAAAAAAAAAAATTTTTTTTTAAAATAAATAAATAAATAACTAATGTGTAATAAATAACTTCTTTTTCATTATTGCAATATTCAATAAAATAAGAAGGAAAAAAAAAAAAAAAAAAAAAAAAAAAAATCACTGGAAAGGTGAGTATAGCAAACATGAACTTGAAAAAACAGAAAAAAAAAAAAAAAAAAAAAAAAGCTGACCAGATATCATTTCTCTCTCTTCAGATTTCAATAAAAAAAAAATTAAAAAAAAAACTTCTGTGCAGACAACTAGAAAGAGATTCAATGACAATAACAGATACAAATATATCAATAATATACCCCATTATATAATGTATTGTTGTTGGTCACTCATAGTGGGTTTGTACAATAGAGCCAAGCTGAGATTTGTGGTTTTTGAGTTCTCTAAATGATTCTCAGCTCAATCATGCAAGTGGATTCATGTTATTTGTAGTGAAGAGGAAGATTAAAACTTTCACATTTCTAATTGAAAAAGAAAGATTTACGCTTATAAACCCCGACCTGCAGTAATGGGCTTTAATTTTACATTGCACCCACTGAGATTTCTTTTCAGATTTTCACTGCGCAAATTGGTTATAGCACCTAAGTAAACATGAATAGAGGTTTAGATCATGAGTTTCCGAGAAAGATATATATGCTGAAAACTGATAATTCATGCCTGATTGATTATATATATATATATATATATATATATATATATATATATATATATCCAAATGGAAATGTTCCATTTTAACGGATGAGAAGAATGGAGTACATTTTAAATATCTTCCTGAGGACAATTTTCTTACCTTTTGCAGAGTTAAATGGTTTTAATATTTGGGAAATTACACTAAAAAAGGAAAAAAAATATTTGAGGACTTATACTAAACGGAAAAAAAAAAAAAAAATTGTCTCAGACATTTAACACCATTTGTTGGTGTTATTTAAAAAGTATTAAATTAAACTTGTTTCTCACTCATAACATTCATTTCAATGACTTTCCTAACAGCAAAAGCAATTCTCCAGAGCTGATCATCTAAAGACACGATTAAACACGTGCAGGTTTTGATTAACTTGACAAATACTTAGGGCATATTTAAACCAGTTTTGAAATACAGAAACTGTCTACTTTCAGACGAGATATAGCACTGATCACTTGAGAAATGTTGCAAAAAGACTAAGTGTCCATCAAAGAACCACTGTGCCACTGTAGTTAAATGAACATTTCTAGCCTCACAAACTCAGATCTCGGTCACACAGTAATGCCTGCCAAAATGAATGCATTGCACAATGTCCACAGCACAAAATATAGCAAATGTGACTCCAGGAGTGTCAATAAGAATTTTACTTACAGGACTACAGGCAATTGTGCATTTTGCCAGACTTTCAGTTATACCAGAAAACCATCATGCATGTCTCCACTGGTGTCATGAGAGAGTCATCTGGAGGAATCAAATGGTGCTCTGAAATGTTCAATGATGAGAGCAGGTTCTGCCTTCAGACAACTGATGATCATTTGTATGTGCAACATGAACCTGGCAAGTGACTTCTTCGAGAATCTATTCAACCCACTGACCCAACAAGGGCTCAAGACTAACTTTTTTCATTATTGTCCTCGAACCGTCTCAAAAAACAACTTCACGAAAATAAAATATTATACCAAACCAAAATCAAGATTTCTTTTTTCAACTTTGTTATTATTGTTGTTAGTAGCATAATCATAGTAACAGAAGACTTATACTTGTTAGTAGCATAATCATAGTAACAGAAGACTTATACTTGTTAGTAGCATAATCATAGTAACAGAAGACTTATAATTGTTAGTAGCATAATCATAGTAATAGAAGATTTATAATTGTTAGTAGCATAATAAAAATGCCATTAAAATGTTTAGGAAATAATAAATATTTATTTTGATCCAATCTTTAATTCAAATCATACAGGTTGTTAGAAAAATTTAAAAAGTCAAAATGCTAAAGATTTAAAAACAAAACAAAAATAAATTGTTTCAATTTTACTGCAATTTTATAAAAATCACTTTATTTTTATTTAAATGTTTTTGTTACATCACCTTAAATAATTTTACATAGAAATGTTATTAATTTTCATGAACCTCGACTTTTATCACACTCTAAGAATTGCGTTCTATGCATTCATCTTGTATATAAATATCATTAGTGCATTCAAACTATTCATAATCAATAAGGTTTTTAAAGTCTTTATCACAAGATTTTCATTCACAATTATCTGCCTCTTGAAGTGGTCTGTCACGGATTCAACAGGCAAATTATATTTATATCTGAAATAAAACACAAGATGTGGCACAAGGCCAAAAGGGGGCCCCCAGGGAAGGCTGGTCATTAATCTGTCTTATATTAAACTAAGACAATTTAGCACAATCACTAACCCAGACTATACGATATTCCTTACACCAAAACATCACATTCTTACTTACCATTCTTATTACAGCCACCTTAGAGTCTCAATGAAGTCCTAACTAGTCCTCATATAAACAATTTTTCTCGGGGAGCGGTAGATTAACAGCATTTATAAATTAATATTTACAATGTGAATAATACTATATATACACAAGAAACTAAACAAAATCTAAATAAAATGGTTAGTAATAAAAAAAAAAAAAAAAAAAGTCCTTAATTGTGTCAGAAATATCAGTTAATTGGATGAAATTAATGTGATATGTGGATAAATTAAACCCAATCATCCAACCAACCACACACTCATTCAGACAACAACAAATACAAAAAACACAGTTGAAAACAAAATGTGTCCTGCATCCATCAGGCGGATTTCACCAGGCAGAATGTGCCCGCTCCAGAAAAAATACCATGGGCTTATATTGAGCACCATGCCAAAACCCATTACAAAAAACACGTGAGATAGGCTAATCCAACAACAAAACATTAGTTTCTATTAGCTAGAGGTTATGAGTTCAATTCCTGTGCTGGGCAATACATAAGTATATAGAAAAATAACACTGCCTCGCATCATGACTAAAATTTCTATATATATATATGTATCTTTTTTTTAAATTTTCACTCACATTTCCATTCTAGTTTCATTCACCAGCTTAAAAAGAAGAACTTTTGTTTACATATTTGGTCATTTTGCATGCGCGTTTATGTGGGCTTCATTTTTTAAAAGCCCATCGCCATTTCTAAAAAAAAAAATTGTTTTTTTTTTTTTTTGAGAAATTAATTGCTTTTTAGAATTAATGAAATTTTAATTAAAAATCATGAACTGTTCTTCAAAAGAAAGCCTAACTGGTTGTTCTAATGTTTTATTATTCCACAGGACAACATTAATTTCAAGTCCTTGGCCTAACCACAAATATCAAATACGTAAAATGGTGATTCTCAACCACCATGCTGTGGTACACTAGTGCACTGCAAAATATTGCCACCGCATACATGTATATGTGCATGTGCGGAAGTAGCAATGGTGCAGTGTTAGTATTTGAATAAATGAATAAGTATTGAACTTTTTTCAAATAATTCTTTTCACTATTCTTTGATTATGTTATTTTAAATACTTTGTTTTAGTATTCATTTTTTAAAAAGTATTTTTATTTCCTAATTTAACTTTTTAAAACCATTTAAACATTTCTAGTTATCAGGAGCTCAAAATAAGACATTTGACAGTTTCCATTGATACATTTTGTATTTCAATACAAAAGGAATATCCCACAATAGGTAAAAAAAGGATTTATCAGATTTATTGCAATTTTCTACTTCATTTGTGAATTAGGCTTCTCAACCGTAAATAACATAAAAAATAAGAAGCATGAAATGAAGAAGAAATGAGGGTCTGCTTATCACATATTCAACCAAACATTGAAGAAATTGTGAAAAAAAAAACAAACAAACAACACCAGACACGTTTCACAATAAATAAGCTACACAAAAAGTTGAATAGAAATATTGAAATAAAGTAAGTTCATATTTGTGTGTGTATTTTCTTTTTTTTAAATCTATGGTTTAAATCTATGGTTAAAAATTTGCTAAGTGTGCCACGATATCTTCATTTGCTCCTAGGCATGCCATTGCTTAAAAAGTTGAGAAGCACTGATGTAAGATGCCATGAAGTACAACACTGCCTTTAGGTTTTGCAGAAAAAAAATATTAGAAAAAGCATCGTGTATGTCTAGAACATTTCTGAAGGCATTCTGTTGTGATGTCCTGCACCAAGATAATTCTTGTGTACATGATGCCAACACTACTGCTTCCTTTCATTCGTATGTTGTAAACTTTCAAGATGTGGACAATTATGGTGCTTCACAAATTGCTGTCACTTAAATCTAAATAACGAATTTACCACATTGTCTCCACTCTGCCATCCATTTGCACAAATTCATTAAGCAGCTTTCTCAGTGTTTCTCCTGCCCAGTGATGAGCAGAGGTTTGGTGATGCCCTGGGCCAACTCCTTGATTGTATGCCCCAAAGACTCAAATAGGGGGCCTACAGAGCCTACTACTGAGAAATGTGAGAAAGGAAGACATTTTAAATATGTAAAAAAAAACAGATGAAACATGCCTTGAAAAATGTTACGAGTTAAATTTTTTCAAGTCCTCTTTTAGTGTGTTTGCTACTTTGATAATTAATGTGTAAGGTTTCTTACGAGAATATTTTACAATAGATGAAATAATGGTGAAAAAACAGAGACGGATTGATTTGTAAAGCAAGATAACATTTATTTAACAAAAATCAACAAAAGGAAAGATTAAAACAAGTTTCTTTTCGTAGAAGTAAATTGCATACACAACTGATTGTTAATGAATGTATTTGAGTGTGACTTGCCTGTGAAGGCGTGTTTGTGTGTGAAGCATCCCGCCCTTTTAGCTTCATTGTGATGAAAAACAGAAGAAAATTTCTTTAAGGATTTGCATGGTTTTTATACCGCCAAAGCTACTGCTGAGACCGTTTAAGACGCTGCACTCATATCCCAGAAATTTTAACTCTTTTACAGTTTTAAGTGTCCCTTTAGCTTCCATTATCTTTAAAACCTCCTCATTGGTCACATGCACAATCCATGTTATTCTCAGTATCTGTAGTGCTAGTTCTCTGTTGCTTCATCTGTAATGAAATTGTCAAGTAATTCACTGTCATATTGGATGGCAGATGTGTATTTAACATAGTTCAGCGCTGAGTTCTTTGGTCCTAACAATATTTTCCTATCTCTTAATTAGTTTCTGGTGGTCACCTTTTGCTATGTCGATGCAACTTCGGATTTCTGTGTTCATATTTTTGCACCCAGTGAAATAATGTCATCTTTATATACAAAATAGTAAGCAAGAACAAGTGAAATCTACAGCATTCAGAAAAAAAAGTGATTCTTTTTAAAAATAAATGCTTAATTCAAAGTGTATTTTTATTTTCTTACATGAAATGAAAATAATCTAGTTAAAATATTTATTTTATAGGCCATCCCCAGATATAAAGTCTTTAAAAAATTTTCAATTTTTAATAAAAATCTATTTTCCTTTATTTTGAAGGAGGCAACAATTTCCAGACCACTTAGAAAAGGTAAAATTAAAATAAAATTGCTTATTTGGATGTAAAACTGTGATTTCAGTTTGACATCAATTCGAAATTAAAAAGTATCAAAATTGTAACAAAACAAAAAAAAACATGCTTAGCTTATAACACGAGAGCTCATTCTTTAAAATACTCCAAACAGAAGCTAAAAACCATCTTCATTCTTCAGATATGTAAGAGAACATTAAAAATATACATGATTTATTTTTAAAATTGTGAGCATGATCAACAAACAAAAAATGTATTCATGGAAAAAAAAAAAAAAAGAAAAAAAATTGAAAAAAAAAAAACAGAAAAAAAACAGAAAAAAGAAATCGAGCACTTTTCAAACAATTTTTTCTGACACTCCTGTAACAAAAATAAATATTCGTACCGCAAACTAAAAAGATATAACAACGTAATTAAAAAAGTGACAGGAAAAAGAACTGAGTGCTTTTTGTTTGTGAGATGCTTTCATTCAAATAGGACATCGACTTTTTACGTTTTGGCTTTTCAGCCATTTTCAATGCATTGGGGAAAGAGAAAAAAATACACACGATCTGATTATATTTGTTTTTACAGAAAATGTCAACTGTAATCGAAAAAAGTTTTCATTTCTGTACATGCCCTATTAATTAAAATTGAAAAGTATCTTTCAAAATCGGAATTTGGACAAAAATTCTCATGCTTCAAAATTTAAATCAATTTGTTCAATGATTTTTAATTTAAAAACCAGAAAAACAGTTCTCTTTGGGGGAGGTACATCAGTTTGGTTGAAACACATGGGAATTTATTTTTTTTAAAAAAAAAATCCGAGAAGTTCTGAGAATCTTTTCAAAAATTGTTTTGATTTATTTGATGATCTATTGTATTATCTAATAATTTAAAAACCACAATAAAAAGCACAGGCTGGCAAGAAGAGAAATTATCTTTTTTTACTTTTACCCAAGAATAGAAAACTGACCATTTTAAAAACATAAAATTACCAAAATTATTTTTCTGTATTTTGAGAATTGTGTATGTTTAAAAAAAGTAAAATAAATAAGGATGCTATGGAAGTCGTTTTAACTTTTTGAATAGTAGGTTTGTTTTGCTTACAAACAAAACATGCCAAAAAATAACGGGAAATTAAAAAAAAATAATAATCTCTGGTATCTTCATTTTATTCTTTCAAATATTTTAAGTTTTAATTTAATTTCAATGTTAACTACTTTTTAATTTAATTTTAAACAGTTAACGAACGATGTCCTTACAAGAAAACATTTTTAATTTTTAAAAATTATCCTGAGTCGACTTTAAAAAAAAAAAAAGTTTTAAACTGCCATAAACAACTTTTTAACTTTTTAAAACAACAAGTCAAAACTTATGTAATATAAACAGAAAAAATGTAGAAATCAACCGGATATGGATTATTATTTCTTTTTAAAACTTGTCTTCGTATAAAAAAAAAAGAAAATGTTTTTTTTTCTACATAAAATTAAAAATAAAAACTGCCTACCTGAATCCTTGTCGTAAGATCATAGCAAGGAGGAAAATTCATCTTTTTTAGTTCCTTTAAAAAGGGTTTTTACAAATGAATTTAAAAAAAAAATTCAATTTAACGACTAAAAGGGAGCAAAACAGAAAACTTTCAGTTTCCTAGAAAAATACTTACTTGTTTAAAAGTGAATTTCAAAGGAAATCGCAACAAGAAATGCCGTCTCTATTCCGTCGTTCATCCGCTTCTGACCCAAACTCTTCTTGTTCGTCTTCCTGGCAAGTTTATTTTGTTTGTGTTGACAGTAAAATAAAACTGAAGTATTTCAAAAGAACGAAAGCTCCATCAGATACAGAACTTATTACTTTCTTATAACCGATTCTTATGAAGCAGTAATTATTAAAAGTATATCTTTGTCATTTGTTAAGAAAAAGTGAAACTAAATTCAGCGAAATTTAGTCACAGCTTTTTCCAAGAAAAAACAAAACTGCTTAAGCACACGATTGGTTAAAGCTGCACCGGTGTCACAAGTAAAACTATGGATGCCTCTAAGGGCTATAATACAGTTTTTAACAAGTTTAAAATAAATAAGGATGACGTTGCCAATGCAGGTAATTTCGACATTGTACCTTTATGTATGTAATCAATGTATAGGAAAATAAAAATTAGCTCTGATTTACGAATTTTATTGGAAGAGTTAATTGTTCACAGGTTATAATCTTTTCAAACACCTTTAGTTTGTTGGAGAACCTAGTGATGAACAAAATACGCACGCACAAATCGCCATTATACGAATGGTGTGTAGTTTTAACTACTTCGATATTATTGATCGCAGATTTTACAAACACGAGACTGACACGTGGCCTCGGCTCTATTACACTTTCTCAGGACACTATTATCCGCACAATGATTATTGTCTTCAGTTTTTTTAGTTTAAAAAACAAAAAAAACGAATAGATTTCCCTTTTTTCTTAATATTTGTAACTTGTTTCATAATTTGTGGATTTTAATTTTAAATAATACATTACATTTCATTATCTTTCTAGCTTTCATTTTAGAAACTTTTGACAGCAGACACATAAGCCTTTTAAAACCATTGCTAGTGCTTGTAAATTAAATTTATTTAATTTAATTATTAATAATTGCAACAGTCCAACCTGTTGTTATTTTGAATTAATTTTATGAAGTTAAACTTAAAAAAACTGTTCTAAAAATAAGTTTCTTTTCATTTTATCTGGTTGTTTTACTTTTTTTTTAGCGGGGTGGTGAGAAAGTGTAGCGCCGACACCTCTAGCTAGAGAAGACCTTTTTTTTTAGTTTGAAATCAGTTATTTTTTTCCTACTTCTGTACTTTGACTTTTAAAACTTTGTTTCTAAGACTTCTAACTACATTTTTATAGTAGGCATTTTTAAAAGTCAAACAAAAGAGTTTTTTTTTTTTTTTTTTTTCACATTCCAAACGGGTTTGTTTTTTTTTGGCTTTTTTCGTCAGGTCGGGCATGTCGACGTGGGTCAAGAGTTCGATTCTTCTTCTTAACCTTACTGGATGCTCAATGCACGTGGCCTTATGCCAAAGCTAAGCTAAGCTTAGAAAATACCATAGTTTTCGTCATGTGATGAATTCAAATTGTATTTATGATCCCCACCCGAACGGAATATGACACAGGTCAGGTTTTAAAGTGGGGTACACGCGCACACATGGTGGAATTAAAAATTACTCAGGAGCAAGTCTCTCACGGTACTTCAATTTGAGATGGCAGGAGATCAGGGATTGAAATTATTGTCCTTCCCACTTTACTTTAGTTAGTGCAATGGGAATATGCTGCTTGGGAGAAGGAATTGTTGCCTGGGAGGGGGTGACAGCTCCTTGGAACTGGAAACAGTAAATTTGTGTTTCTGGTCCCAAAATGGGACTGGAGATATGGCAATTAAGCATAGTACTTTAGATGTAGCACAAGGCCGAAAGTATGGACATCCAGTGAGGATCGAACTCACTATCCAGTCGTAATTGTTAACGAGACAAGCTTGCTAGCCATTTTCACAGTTACACCACGTCGAGTGCCTTTTTATGGGACTGATATGATGATTGCAATATTCAATCATCAGGTGTGTGTAGATAATTCTTTCATTCATCGTAATATCAACGATAAAAAGTTTCTTTAATAACTAAAGTTATGTCTCCAGTAATAGATGAAATAATTTAAAATAAAATATTTAATAAAAATTATATTAACCAAATTTATGCCAAAATTGATTTCACTTGATATTTTTTATTATTGATACTAAAAAACAGAGTTACCTCCCCTACAACTAGGACTTAATGCAATAATAAAGAGAGTGGTGTTTACTTCTTATGTTGATGAAATGCTAAAAAAAAAGACATGACGTGATTTGAGCTTAACAGAATGACACGATAGATGGAGTTGACATCTCAGTGAATGCCCTGAAATCGAAAGTACCTGGCAGAATGCCAAGATGAAGAATAAAGTCCATGTTCGGGACTCATTGTGCGAGTTCTTTTGGAGATATAAGGCAAAAAATAACAATGCATTTTTGAACAAATTTTAAAGTTTATTTCTGAATTTTAGTAAATATAAATTTTTATTTTGGGGTGAAATAACAGAAAAATCCGATGTGTTAAGTTCTTGTTGAGATTAACAGTAACTGTTAATCATTATATCACAACTTCATAGAGTCACCTTTCTTTAACTGTAACGGGGAAGGTCTGCCCCGGTGTTAGAATCAGTAGGATTCAGACACGCCTCCTTTGTGTCATGTCTTCTCGGAAGACAATACACACCTCGTAAAAAATTGATTATTTCTACTGGTGTGCTTTCTTGTTTATTTGATGCTGAAAAAGGCACAAGTAGTCTCCAGCCCCATTCCGATTCGACACAAAATATTTGAGTTTCCTTTGTCAATATTAGTTACCTCTGTTTGTAAGACTATTTTTATTTATATAATTTTATTAAAGAAGCAGGTTCGTTAACTAACTCATGAGTTATGGGTTTTTTTTAATAATTAATGAAAACATTTGCCACACATACGTTTGAAATATCTCTATATAAAATAGTGAAATGATTTTCAAACAACTGGAGCTAAACAAACTTTGATTTAAAATTTATAATTTCTTGGGGTGAATTAATAATATTTATAATAAGTAACTTTATTTGGAGTGAATTAACAGAAAAGATCCAACACCTATTCACATGGACTATCAAATTTCTGTTTCAACTGGGAGTTGATTTATGGCTATTTAAGAAGTCTGGCCAGGCAGAACGGGAGAAGGGTTTTTAAAGTTTTCAGCTGATTGCTGGAAGGTAGAAAGCCCAAGTTGCTAGGAGAGCAAAAGGCTGAAGGGTTTCAGTTATCCACAAGGACAATGCTGACAACTACTATGATGGCAAAAAGGAAAATTAAGAACCGACTACGCTGCCAACAATAACAAAAAGGAAGAATGAAGGAAAACTAAAAGCCAACCATGAACAAGAAGCAGAAAGAAAAAGAAGTCGAAAGAAAACTGAACGGAGATTCAAAATTATAAGTAAACTTGATTTTAAATTTTTATTAAAAAAAAAAAAAAAGAAAAAGATTTATCTCGGTACAAAATTTTGTTTTAAAAACTACTGTTTAAATTACCCAGAGTGAATTCGACACCCTTCTCAATTTTTGACTGTAATAAGAAAGCAATTTTTTTTTTTTTAAATAATTGTTTTTACCTTCTATGAGCCTAACTAATTTCAGAACTTATGTTTAAGGTGCACAAAGTAAAATTTTGTGCAAATTTGTATTAAATTTGTATTCTGTTTTATGATTTTTTGTGCTAATAAATGCAAATTTATTTCCAATTTCACATCAGAATCGGGTCTTGTTTTGTTTTCATTTGCACCTATCATAAGAGAAGTGACATTCTCTCTTCTTCTCCTCTCCCAATAAAATCCTTGTTTTTTTAACAATTTCCACTATTTTTATTTCAGTCCGCTGAATAGCAAATAATATAAATCCTTCCATTTTATTGCTATTATACATCATTGGTTCATATTCCCAGGCACTACTTTTGTACCCCATACACTGGTGCAACCACAAATGGCATGGAAGCTATGCTAAAAATCAGATACCAAAATAATGCATGGACCAACAAATGTATGATCGATGATTACTTTGCAGAGTTTATGTGGAATCAAAGACTAAAAATTTCATTATTTTTGGTATCAAATCGCCACAGATTTATATCCTGCTGAATAATATTGGCTTTTGAATTTCCATTCAATTGAAAAACACATTTATTGATGTTAATTTTTCTTTAAAAATAGTTTCAGGACGTCCATTTTAAATATTGTAAATGCAAATTTTTATGTACAGGAAATAAATAGATGGTGTTTTAAGTTTAGTGGTGAAATAATGCCTATTCTCATTTTTTTATTTCTTTACCTGTCCAATCATTTCTTCTCTAAATCTGGGTGTATGTTCATTTTTGAGAGGTTATGGCCCCCTTAGGGGGAAAATGAAAATTAAAATGGAAATGTTGTCAATTACTCGTTTTTTTTTATATATATATAAATTTACCTAATACAAGGCCCAAGAGAAACTCAAGGCAGAGGGTTACTGAATGAGACTGTTGTAAAAAGAGGAAGTAAGAAGTATATATTATGAGGATATGTAGGATAGATAAGAGCTGACCATAGACTTGAAGAGGTTAAAATTGTAGTGATCAAAGACGCATCCTTTTGGGAATATGTTCCACAAAGTAACAGTTCTGGGAAAAAAATCTGTCCGAGTGGAACTCCTCCTTTCCAGTGGAATATGAAATGAATGAAGATGATTCATCTCTGTGTAGATGGCATGACATGTGGCTGTAAGGTGAAACTAAGGAATGTAGCTTGTCTGAGCCATGGAAATAGCAATCGAATAGCAATTTGCTAGCAATGTTTCATCTGTGGGGGAAAAAGGCTGCAGGGTGGAAAATAATCCATCACCCACAAGGCCGTTTGAACACATTTCAATGTTGTGGGCTCAGTGCACTCTTGAGGCAGTAAGTGGTCAGATGTTATGCCAGAGCAGGGGCTATAATTTGTGATTTAACCCTTTGAATTCTGGTTGGGACAAGTCACAGCATTTTATATGCAAACTTGTTCATTTTTCTGTCTATATATTTAAGTTTTAGACTTATTTTTAAGAAATTAGCTGCGACGGTAGTACGAGTATAGCCCAGTGATTTATACTCAGACATGTCCGTTCTCAGAATTAGGTAACAGAAGAACATTTAGTAAAAAAAAAATCACCAGTTTAACACAAAATCAGATATAGCAGCAGATTGATTCACTAATTTGATTTTGTGCACAGTGATTGCTTTTCATTGCACATATACAAGCAATGTACTAGAAAAGTCATTGGGGGCAGTCAGATGTTAAAAGTGAGCCACGTCATGTTAAGTTTTAATTTCTAATTTTATAGATTTTCATTTGATCGTTTTGTGTTTTATGACTTATCAACCTATTTCATTTTAATTAAAGCCAGAAAATATTTTTTTTAGATTGTAATAATTTTTTTGAGACAATAATGATTACAACTAATTAACCCAAATTTGGGGTGGGAAGAAGAGGTAGATTTCATCTCTATGTATTTGCATGGAAGTGAATATAAAAAATTTAACTGGAATTTGAACCCGGTTCTCCAATTTCCGATTCAGAGCCGTTATCCATTACACCTCATGCACATCCAAGCTTACAACATCTTGTATTCTCAAGAGGTCACCTTTATAGGTACTGACCAGGATTGACATTGCTTAACTTTGGTGATCTTGCAAGAACTGGTGTTTCAACATGATACAGTCATAAGCCTCTCATAAAATAAAGACTTGTACACCTCGACGTAGTGTAATGATTAGCAAGCTTGAATTGCTAAAAAAATTATGAGTAGCAAGTTTGATCGTCACTGGGTACCCCATACTTTCAGCCTTGTGTCACATCTAAGCAATGCTTAGAAAATCACCATAAAATGAGGACTTTTTTTTTAAACATATCCTACTGCAAACATTTTTGTTTTGATTTTAATTACTAATTTTACTTTTATTTTTTTTTCATTTCTGCACATTTTATGGAATGAGATTTTTTCACAGGTACCACCAAAATCATGCACACTTAAAAAATTTACCAATAATTCATGAGTAATCAGATTGCATTGAAATTTTCAGCATTTATGCATTAATGAACAAATTTTATATTGAAGGATTTTTTTCCAGGACAGTTTTATCCGAATCTAAATAGATTCGGATAAAACCTTTGGCCACTTTTGTTTGGATGTTCCTAATTTTTACATTTTTATAAAGTTAAATTTCCCAAAGAAAAATTAATGGTGAATGTGAACACATTAAAAATATGATACAAAATCTTAAAAGAATTTTAAGAAAACATAAAAATTATTTTTTTGTGGAGAGTTGCTGATACTAAATTTTAATAAAATACAATGTAAATTTTCTGTTTTCACAGGGAAAAGGTCTCTAATGTATATTTATTTGTGAAAAATTGACTTGTATTCTTACAGTACATTTTTAAATTTCTTTGAAATTTTGGTCATTTCTGATGAAACTGATTTATAATAAAGATGTCTTTGAAGAATAAAAAAATAAAAAGTTTAATGCCATTTTCAAGTGTAAAATATATTTTTTTAAATAATTTGGTTTTCTGTTGATTTTTTTATTTTAATTTCCAACTGTTTATATTTTTTATTCTATGGAAGCTCAAAATGAAAATGTAAAATAAAATACTGAGCTATGTCCTGTGACTAACACAATTCTGCTCCAAATGGGTTAATTATGGTTTTCCATATTTGAATGGATTTGTGGCAGGAATGTTGCATCGTAGGATGGAGATTGTAAAGTAGCAATTGTTTGACTTTTGAACGTGTTGACAAACAAGGACATACTCTGCTGGGGAAAATGTATTTTTCGTTATATTTTTTCAAAAGCAATATTTTTACAAAATATAATTAATTAATCCTTACTATTTTTCCATGAAACAAATGTCTGGAATTTTTAAGAGATTTTTAAAATGTTTTAAATTCTCTTATTTAAGTGAATTTGATAAGTGCTGACAAGTGCCCATCAAATTCGCTTATTGAAATGGGCTTGTGATTTTTTTTTTTTTGCTTTTTTGATTTAAAAATGTCTAAAGTCTTGAATTTTGTAAATTAATTTTTGGGGGTAAATTTGCTTTTTAAGCCCCACAAAGAAAATCTATTATAACTTTGCCAAATCATCATATTTCAGTGTAAATGTATATGCTGAACGCAAAAATCTCACCCAAATTTTAATAAAATCTACTGTTCTGAAGTTTTCGACAATAAAAATTTGGACTCAGTCACATTCATTTGTTCACCATTACGGGCCTTGTGTAACTACATTCACTGTGGCACACTTTACTTGCAGAGGCGTAATTAGCATCCTATTTACTGATCTTACTGATCTCACATCCTTCAACTACAAGCAACCGAAACTTATCAACTTCTAACAGTGAGCTTTGCAGCATCAAACAATTCACCAAACAAATTCGCGCCATTCAAATCTTTGAAGTTTCTAGATTTCCTAACATAATCCCAAATTTTGAATTCACTCACCAACAAACTACACTTCAATTTTAACATCTAAGATTTTTATCAAGACATCAAGAATTCTACTCAAAGAACATACAGTTTGCCAAATATTTTCTTCAAAAAGCAACTTTGAACATAACCTAACGTAAACTTACTTCGAATCAACTATCTTACAGCCAAAAGATTCTTAATATTAAATGCACAATTTACTCAAAAGTTATAACCTTAAACATTTAACTTTTAAACACAAAATTCAACTTTTGATATCAACTAACATTTCATTTACCAATTTCGATTACAACAAACTTTCCACGAAGAACACAAGTTACTTTCTTCAAAAGTCTTTACTCACTTGTTGAATCAACTTTATTCGCATAATATTTAAACTTACAATCTTTTTATCTGTTTCATTAACAAAAAATATATATTACGCCTTTATTATATATTTTAATATATATATTTACGTTATTATATATAACACCTTTATCCACTGTGCCATGTATTCCTCAAGGACACATGGCACAGTGGATAAAGGCGTTAGTTAGATCCAGTGACAGGACCCAAAGAGTGTGAGTTCAATACCCACTTAAGGCAGTGGAGAACTTTCAGAGGGGAATTAACAGGAGATAACTGACATCCATTAAACATGGCATGTGGAAATAGAACAGTCTACCCCAGTGAACGAAACAAAGGGTTCAGTTCGACATTCCAACCGCCTAAATATAGCAACAAAGATGAGGACAATAGTTTGAATAATGTAAACAGTGCACATAATACCTCATCTCAGAAATATAGACAGATATGGCATTGTTGTTCAACAAATGATAATTCTGACTCCAATAATTTAGGACCCACTTCACTGTGTCTTCAGCTGGCTGTATGGAAAACAAGAGTGAGCTCTGTTATGTTGAAAGTGGGTACTGGGAGTTTTATTCCATTTAAAAATTATTCAATATTGGCTACAAAAGGAAATTTCTGAAAAGTATCTGAAGCTGTGAAAAGCTATCAAACTTTTCTTCATTGCTTTTCCAACTTCCAATATGGCTGAACGTGGTTTCAATGCAGTTACACAGCTTCTTAGTAAACAAAGAAACTGCCTGCAAATTACAAAACAAGGTGATTTACGATTATTTCTAAGCAGCATGAAACCTAGAGTAAAAGCCTTAACCAGTAAGCGCCAAAATCAACCATAGCATTGAAAACATGCACCACCCACTCTTGCAGGTTAACTTTTTTTAAATAAAAGTTTGTTTTTCTATCATTTTATTTTTAATCATTGGCATTTATAATAGAAATGAAAACTATATTAAAATTAATTTTGCACTCAAGTTTTATCTTGCTATGAAAGACGAATTCAGTATAAATTTAATTTGATAGGCGGGCGTTGACAAAAAAATTTGTGCTCAAAGGGGGCACTGGTTGATAAAAGGTTGGGAAACATTATGATACACTAACTATAATGTTCACTCGGTAACCGAATAACATTGCTAGGCCTCTGAGATTAAATGTTGGTTAGCTAGGAAAGAAATTAACAAGTGACAACATTAATGCAAGTACATTCACTTGTTAGAATCTTGTTTATTGTAGAGGTCACTTGTAAGAGAATCTTTGAAGTTCCCTTTGGCAACAATAAATCTCTTCTTTCCTCCTCCTCTTCTTCTTCTTCTCGTTCTCTTATTATCTTCCTCTGTCCTCTTATAATTTGTCTACTGCAGAAAACCCACATTCAACTATGCGACAATTGAAAGATCTAAAAAAAGCCCATCTTCGCAATCTGATTTTTATATTCTTTCTGATGGTCAGAAATTGGCATCTTACCAGCACAATCTTGTATTTGCAAGAATGTCTTAAGTATTTGCTTTATGAGCGGCCATCTTTATTCTTTTTTTTTTAAAATTTGTTTACATACGAATGCGCATACGTGCTGGCAGTAAGTCATTTTTTTTCTTTACTTTCTTTTTCCTTCAGTTCTCCAACTAAATTTATATATTCTTACTTTTTGTTTATGATGATTATGAAATAATAACAATTCCCTTTATCCACTCCTTTTAAATTTTGGGCAAGCCGAGGAAAAGGACAAAAACAAATTTGCAAGCCTATGTGAAATTTACTTTGGACTAATGAAAACCTTGTCTTCATAGAAATTAGCCATTGAACCTTAAAAAAAATTTAAAAAAATAGTGAGCTTATGCAAAATCCTTTTTTCATATAAAATAAGGAAAAAATTTAAATAAAGAGAAGACCAAACATTGAAATGAATATAATATAAGGAACCAGTAATAAGTAATGCCAGAGAAAAGCAATAATAACAATGAAAATGAAAAAATATGAGCCCTGGTAAAAAAAAAAAAATGCAATGATAACAGCAAAAATTGCAATATGAGCACTGGCAAAAATGGTATGCTGAAGACATTAAGTTTATAAGTCCCAGAAATTCATACACACATGTCCTTAAGGACACATGGCACAGTGGATAAAGTGACAGGACTCAAAGAGTTCTCAGTACCTCGTTAAGGCAGTGGAGAACTTGGAGAGGTGAATTAACAGGAGATAACTGACATCCATTAGACATGGCACGTGGAACTAGAACAGTCTAGAGCAGCAAACGAAATAAAAGTTTAGTTCAACATTCCAACCACCTGAAGATAAATATGGCAACAAAGATGAGGACAATAGTCTGAATAATGTAAACAGTGAACAAGAGAAGAGTTACTAAAGTTTCTAATCTGTCCAATAACTCACTAATTATATTATCGGCCTTAACCAAGCATTTGGCACATCAAAGAACTTTATTTCAACAATCTAAGAAAGCTTCATCTACTTTTGAACATATGCAACTGTATCTACCTTCTGTGAACAACAAAATCTCTTACTTCTGTTTTAAACATTTTTTAATATTATTTTGTGTCAGATCAATTAATCCGTTGCATAAACATTTCCTCTTTATGAGAATTCATTAAAACTACAGACTTTCAACATTTCTGATTTATTTTCCTGAAACATGCTACTGACAACTTCAAGCATGTAAATTGGTAAATAAATTCCTTATCTCATTTTGTTAAAATTACCCATCTGTTCCCTTGTCATTATCTCTCTCTCCATTAACCTTCTTGGCGTAGGTAAAACAACTGTTGATTTTAACCCTGAAGTCTATATGTTCAATAAAAGTTTTTTGTTTTCATTCTTGGGAATACTCGTCTGGGTGTCAGAGTCTAACTGAACCCTCTGTAGCTTGAGGTGTATTTGTTTTTATATCCTGCATATAGGAAAAGGAGAACAGCAAAAAAACAAACAAACAAAAACAACAAAGTACTACCAATGAAGGCGGGGGGAAAGAAGACATCAAAATAAAGCTCTTTGTATTGCTGATATAGAGGATGAAGGCAGAATGACTATTTTTGGCCAAGGGAAGTGACCTAGAGGATATGTGTGGTTGGTAGGGCCTGGTATTGAAGCTTATAGTTTGAAGCTAATAAGATTTCCAATAAGCAAAAAGTTGGTTGAATGAGGTCACTGGTGGTGTTGGTGACACACTGACTACTCACATGCAACTACCTTGCTTGAGTATTGGGAGCAGTGTACTTTTAAGCAGTCAGGGTGGGGATACATGACTCCACATTTTTTGCCCCATTTTTTCTTTAGCAGCAATGTTTGTGATTGGCTCCTTTTAAATTGTATTTTATATGTTTTATAAGTGACATTCTGTGCCTCTGCACAGAGATTGATTTTTTTTTATTTCTAATTTTGCCTTCATAGCATTCACATTTGGTCAACAGATTTTGATGTGGAGTAAATCAGAAAGTTTAAAGCAGAGTATAACATTGTCAAAATATTGTGATGAGATTGCATCAATATTTTAGTTGATTAGGCTTATTTCATCGAGTCAAATGGTATCGTCGTCATCTTCTTCCAGGCCCATGTGCACATTCGTCACACCCTATTGGAACTACAATTCTTTAACCTCGATAGATGTGCCCACTTTGACATCCACAGTTCATATGACAAAAACAGACCTTAATTTCATTCAGCTCCAGGCACACACTTCTGGAATACCATCGAAAATACTGGGGTCATAAAACATCTTTTCTGACCAAATGGAAAAGTTTTACTCTGTTTTCACAGTAGCCATTTCTGACTACAAATCCAATGCCGATTTTACCCATGAGAGCAGATCCAACCAAGATGGCATTAATGGCAGGTCCCACAGCAGGCAAGCTTGACCAAGCCATGAGTAGTGACACCAAGGAACTTCCATCAATGGTGATGCCTTTTGCCAACAATGCAAGCAGCAGCAGACTAATTCTTGATAATGTAATAATTCATGGAATATTTCTCCTACAAATCTATCTCACTTCATATACGTGTTCATTTACTTCTTGTGTAGGTACCTCAAAAAATTTTCTAAAAGAGTGCATGCGAAGATAAAAAAGGCCACAAACTTGATAAAAACAAAGTTTTATGTCAAAATGTTTGTTATTAAGAGGAAAATATTAGTATAGGAAATTTTAGCATTTTTTTGGCATTTAAAACACACTGATTTAGAAATTCTTGCAAAAATCAAATAATTGTCAGATTTTAATGAAGGACTTATTCACAAATGAATTGAATTATTTTAAAAAAAATTTTTTTTTTCTTTTTTAGAAAATCTTTGTAAAAAAATGTTTTTTTAACATCTGTTACTTCCACTTATTAATTAAAAGCTGGACTCCTTGGAAAATTTAAATAATCATTTTTTTTTTATTTTTTTTTTTGCTGAATAAAAATCATTGACCGAAAATATGCCCTGAATCATAAAATGAAAAATGCAATAAAACTAAGACATTATTTAATCAGAAAATGTTTTAATTGCTTTTATAAGACAATATTAAGGACACTGTTGTCTTAAAAAAGCATTTTTGGATGAATAATGAATTTTTACAAGAATTGTTTTCATTTCTTTAATGGCACAGTGGATAGAGGTGTTAGTTTGATCCAGTGACAGGCCCCAAAGAGTGAGTTCAATACCCGCTTAAGGCAGTGGAGAACTTTCAGAGGGAAATTAACAGGAGATAACTGACATCCATTAAACATGGCACATAGGACTAGAACAGTCTACCCCAGTGAGCGAAATAAAGGGTTTAGTTCGACATTCCAACCACCTGAAGAAGGCGAGAGCATACAACGGCCAAAACGTTGTAATAAATATGGCGACAAAGATGAGGACAACAGTCCAAATAATGTAAATAATGTACATAATACCTCATCTCAGAAATATAGACAAATAGAAAAAGTTTTAAATTTTAAAATTCTGTATTAACTTCAGCCTTTTAGATATTATTATTAATTGAAAACTATATTTACTAATCATAAATGGAAACGCTTAATAAAAATCATCAAACACCAATATTTTTAAAAGAATTTTGAATCATTTTGCATGTTTAAACATTGAGTTTTTTTAAGTACAGTCAACTACACAACATTATCAGAAAACAAGAGCAATAACTATAGCAAATTTAAAGTCAACATTTCTAAAATTCAATAAGACCTTAGATTACTGAGTACTTAAAAATTATAAAGGTGCTCATGTCAGTTTCTTCAATTGCAGATAAAGTCTCAGTAGAACATTAGATCTGTCATCAGGCTGTCAGCACATCAAAACAGCTACTGTCAGGTTAAAAAATGCATTTCTGCAATTTAAAGTAAATAATATTTGTTTCAAATCATATTAATTATACTTTGAATCAGTTAATATTCCTCAAATAACGTTTTATTTTTGGAAGATTTTTTTTTTAATAAAGAGAATTACATTGTAATGAAAGATGACTAAAAAAGGACCTCTAATCAGCTACTTTTAGAAAAAAAATAAGAAAACAAAGAAAATTCTTCGTCATTTGAAATTAGTTTTTGAAATGCACAAATTATTTTGCCTATTGGAAATCTTATTATTAGCTTCAAACTATAATAAAAGCTTCAAGAAAGACTTTTCATTTCTAAGAAGTCATTTTAAACCTTTGGTATCGCGTTTTTGTAGAGGTCCATTCTTCTTGTGTTATACCCTGAACAAACTCTCAGTCTCCCATGACTTACATACGATACCCCAGAACGAAGAAACGATTGAAGCTTGTAGAAAGAAAACTTTCATTTATCTTCACTACGTCTTCTTACCGCCATTTCTTTCGTCACTTCTACTTTTTCTTGTTAAACGGTAAAACCGCGATTACACACTATGACTAAGTCGCCTTAGGCTTTGCATCATAGCAAAAAAAAGAAACCAGAACAATCGACGGACCGTAATTACAGGATCGTCGTCTGGCTGTTGTACGGACGCTGTGGTGAGCAGGTCATGTGACTAATAAACTAACCTTTGGGGGGGGGGGCAATCACAAGGTCCTGCAAACTGATACGGCGGCTGCGTCTATGGTCCCTCCAAGAAAGTAGAAATGTTTCTTATTCTACCCACAACACAGACGCCGATGTCCTATTCTTGCCAGCTAGAGAGAGGTTTGTCCTATCATTGGGACCATACAATTCTGTTCTTTCAATACCACTGGCGACCCCATCATCCTAATAAAAAAAATTTAAAAAAACAAAAAAAATACGGATATTCAACTAAAAATGTAAATTTCGTTCGTAAATCTTCCTTTTTGTATACTTCCGTAAATCAATTCACACCTTTTAAAACGTTTCTCCCCTTCTTTGGTTGACTGACTACTGCTACCATTATCAAATCAGTCTTTCTTTCCTCTTGTCTTTGCTTCTCTCTTCTTTCATTCCTTGCCTTACCATACAAGCGTTTGTAACATACGCATCACGGTTATTCCGACAAATGACCCTAGTGCTCCGTTTTCATCCTAGATTACACTTGAAATTCTATCCGAGAAAAATGAGTTCTGTTGCTGGTGACCACAAAAGATAAGAGTTTTTGTTTTTTGTTTTGTTTTGGCATATCTTATCAAATGTCAGCAGCTCTAATGATAATCCGAAAAAATATAAACACACCAGTCCAAGTGTAGTCAAAACTCAAAACCATTGAAAAGCTGTACCTCGAACCTTTGTATGATGTGAGAATGCAGGTGGGAAATACAAGAGTTGCTCCGAAAGTAATTTATTTATGAAGTGCGGACGGTGATTATCTGATGACTTTATTTTATCTGGAAGTAAATACCAGGTCTCGCCGTAGATAACATTGATAATTTGGGCTGGTCACTTCTACCATGCTAACGACCGTGATACACGGACAATATCCAAAAACAGTACCGATGCTATGAAAATTTGAGTTGCCTCCGCTGATGCAGGTTTTTACGAGCGCAGCACGCAAGATTCTCGAACGTTGTTAGTGAAAACTTGATCTATCTAGTATGTTAGTACAGTCTCCGTATTATAGTGCTGTAGTTTCAGTAGAAATAAAAAAAAAAAAAAGAGGTATTTCAAATATACATTTAATAAAAATTTTTTTAAAAAGTGTTCTTTACTTTAGCCACTTGAACGCTGATTAAGATAAAAAGACTCAAAGAGTGAAGACTTTGGAATCAGTGGCAACAGAAAAAAAACTCGCGATCTTGTAAATGTTGCAACAGTTATACGGAAAATTCTGAGAATTTATGCTTTGACACCCTCCCCACACATGCGCGAGCGTGCACACACACAGAAAAAGATCCACAACGTTCAAACATACATTATGATAGATGCATGCACGCACACATACGCACATAAAGTAGGAACATTTTAAAAAATGCATAAATAAATAAATTGTTATATAATTTGTGTACGCTATTTAAAGTTGAATTTTTCAAATTGAATTTTTTCACAGGACACTTTTTTTACAATAAATCATTTATTGATAAAATTCAGTATATATATAAAAATATATAGCCAAACTAAAACTTACCTCTTTACATACGCTTTCAATTTCATTTCCATCTTCATCAGAACTTAGGCTGTGGAAACTCGAATCACTCGACATAATTTTTTGTTTACTACTTTTTTTTTTACTTGTTTGTTTTTTATCAACAATGAGAAAATATGTGCGTTTCTTTGAGAAAAAAAAAAAGATTAAGAACGGTTTGCAAAATAAAAAAAATGATACAAATTAAATCCGTCTATCATTCATCTAAAAAATGAATGAAAAATGGTATTTTTCTTATTTTTCTTTTTTTTTTTGCGGGATAAAATTTATATTGACGCAGCTTGTACGCACAAGATATCGTTGGAGTGAAGTTGCTTAATAAAGTGCGCCAATCGTAGCAGCAGCAGCAGCAGCCACTCTTCTTAGTCCGACACTTTTCCAAGAATTCATCGGTTTTACGAATTCGCAGAAATCGCTCAATAGTCAGTCATCAACCTCTGAAATAGCAACACTGGCCTTAATTGTAAGCAAGAAGCGCATATTGACAAAAATGTGTGATTTTACTACGTTTTAATTTTAGTATAGCTCATGTTAAAATAAGCGAAACAAGTGCCTTATGACTTTGATAAAATAAAAAATACTTGTCAATTTTAGCCACAGGTAAAAAACAATAAAAGTAAAACTAAAAAAAAAACAAATCCACTCTAGTTAATTAAATAATAAATAACAAATTTGGGAAGTCGGACAGGTTTATTTAATTTTTCTTCGGCTATTTCTGAACAAACTGTCAAAACTTTTTTCTTTCCTTTTTTTGCGGGGGGGGGGGCATTTAACAAGTTTTTCTCGAACCTCTAACTTTGCTGCAACTATTTTATTTTTCTACAAGAAAGAAATCGTTCTGGAAATAAAGCAAATATACTGTTAAACAGAAAATAAATCCATTTTCAAATAGCAATTTTTTTAGACAGTCCGTATATAATTCGTATTGAAAATTAGGAAGGAAAGAAAAAAAAAATGATTGTCATCATAGCAAGTATATTTTTGTGATAAGGCGACTGTTTTGCTGGCAGTGATTTAACTATTTTTTTTTTTTTAAAAAAAGGCCTATTTGTTTTGAACTAGTAGATCATTAGATAATCACAGGAATTAATACACATATCTTTGGCTGATCTAGTAAAAAAATATTCATAAGTTATTTAATGTTTTTAAACAGAACTGTATGGTAAGAATCAACATAAACAATTCTCGGAAAATGGAGAATTGCCACTCAGAGACGAATCTCTCACCCACCCAATCTCTCTATATACACGTCATTAAAGAATTGTACAAAAATAACAATCATCCTAAAGAAAAAGAAAAACACCACCCACTTCTACCTTGTCCTTAATTAGATGCAGTCTAACTTTAAAACAAAAAAATAGGCGAAAACGTCATTAATTTGCCAGGTCATGTCACTTAAACAGTTTTAATAATAATTCCAATCAATACCTTATTTTTCATTATAAAAAAAATTTAAGCATAACTAATTATTAACAATAATGGAGGGTTTCACAACCATCCTCTATAAAATAAAAAAAAGAAGTGTTATGAATTCTCGTTTCCTTTAGGAGATTGTGTCTTGAATATCAATAATCAATAAATAGCATTACATTTACAATCATTTTACATTCTTACATTGTCCACCAGTGCACCACCCACTCTTGCAGGTTAACTTGTCATTTATTGAAAAAACAAGTGCAATTTGTGTACATCTTGTGATCACATTGCAAACAATCAAAATACAACTACAGAAGATAATAATGAAATTGAAATACTATTTGACACTCACTGCCAGAAATGATTCAGAATAGTTTAACGCTATTAAATGCCTTTCACCAGAAGAGATGACATTTTATAAGTTCGTAGAAGATATTTACTGTGTTTAAAATAATAACACATCTAAAATATTTTATTTGTTCATATATTTGCACAAAAAGTGCAACTGTAATAAAACAAAAGTAAAAGCAGTTTTACTGTAAAGTAACAAGCATTAAATGTAATAATATTTCTACTCTTTTACTCTTCTGCTACTGGCAGTTGCATGTGGAGAGATAAGAAAACTATGTGTGTGTGTGTTTAGTGGGGAGGAAGTAAAAATTCAGATATAACGAAAATATATCTGTAAAAAGACAAAAGGCAAACTTATTTTGGCTGATGTTTTTTGTCCTCTGATGAATTTTATCAAGACAAATGTAAAGATTTTATTTAAACAACAAGTATTTATACACAGAAGTAAAAATGTTAGTTTTTCAGATTTTTTGAATATAAGAATATTCAAAATATACTTCAGGTCAAATGAAAACTAAGGTAAATTATGGACAATGCTAAATGATGTAATAAAAAAAATTAACAACAGTAAAAACAGTTACTCACTTTTTTACTAGACATTAATGTCTAGTAAAAAAAAGGAACTGTTTTTATTGTTGTTAATTTTTTTATTGTATTATGTAATTATTATTTGTTTTATTTTAATTTGAGAAATTTATTTATGGATTATACATTTTAAATAATAGGTTTTGAAGATATCTGAAAAAATCTAGGGTGTAAATTTATATTTTGGTAACATTCAATAGTGGTAGACTGAAGAATTTTCCATCTGATTAAGTGTGGCTTTCTGTAGATTGAAGTTATGGTTGAATTTATTTCTTTGTATGACTAATGCATTTGATAAATTGTTATGTATAAGATACTTTTTGTATTCAAAGCTACAACAGAAGGTTATTATTAGTTCTATGTAACAAAATATCTAGGAATGATAAAATCTTGTTAGGATCGAATTTCAAAAGCAAAATCTATTGCGGGTTTGATGTTAAGTTTAAAACAATCAGGTAAATCTATTTTGTATGGATATATCATTTTAGTATCATCTATGTATCTGAAGTAAGAATTTTGGGGTAAAATATTTTTAAAAGGATCACTTCTAGAAATCCAAAAAATAGACAAGTCAAAAGGCCACTAAAGCAAATTTTTGTCTATAAAAATTATTATTGAAGGTGACAAACTGATTAATTGGCATATTTTTATGATCTTATGCTTAATATCTCATTTTGTTAGTAGTAAACTTAGGCATTTATTCATGGGAATATTTGTATATAAAAATGTTATATCTAAACTAATCATATATTTGTTTATTTTATGTCTGTATTTTTTAATTTATTTAAAAAGATCAGCAGAGTTTTTTTATGTGGGGAGCTAATTGTACCAAGAAATGGGTTTCAAATTTTTGTTAGTGTGCTGGCCAGTTTATGTGGGGTGCTACCTATTCTTGATATAATGGATCTCATTGGAATACCTGTATTTTTGGTAATCTGTAGAGTATGAGTGTTTTCAGGTGATATTTGAAAAAATTTAACCAGAAGCTGTCTTCATTTTTTAATAATTTCTTGATTTTATATTTAAATCTATGGCCTTGTTTGTTCATAAAGGAAACAAAAGAAAAAAAGATAAAAATGAAAAAATGGTTAAATTCAAAATCTATTATTTAAAATATAAAATACATGAATTAATTTCTCAAACTAAAATATAAATAATTCTTACATTATAAAAAAAAAGAAAGAATTCAACATTTATTCACTTTTGTATATTAAACATTAAATTACATTGCTTAGCATCTTCCATAATTTACTTTGACTTTCCATTAGTCTGAAGTAGATTTATAAGCATTCTTAAATTTTAAAATTCTTGAAAACTAATGACATTTTTACTTCTGTGTATAAATACTTGTAAAGTAAAATCCTTAATGATCCAAAATGAATAAAAAGACAAGAGGGAAAACTATTCTTGGCCAACATGTTTCATCCTCTGAGGGACTTTATCAAAGCAAATGTCTTGAACACATTTGCCTTGATAAAGTCTATCAGAGGACGAAATGTGTCAGCTAAAGTAAATTTTCCTTTTCTTTTGTTTTTATTATATATATATATATATATATATATATATATATTAGTCAAAAGGAAAAACTATTCTTGGCCAACATGTTTCATCCTGTGAGGGACTTTATCAAGGCAAATGTGTTCAAGACATTTGCTTTGATAAAGTCCCTCAGAGGATGAAACATGTTGGCCAAGGATAGTTTTCCCTCTTGTCTTTTTATTTATTTTGTTCCTTTACAGATACACTACCTGAAAATAATTGATATATATATATATATTATATATTCAGTATATTTAAGCAGGCAGTTGTTCTTTTAAACAAGTATTGTTAAAAATAGTCCTCTTATGTCTATTGTATATCCTTTCATAAATGTGGATAATTTGCCCAAAAGTCACGTTGTGTAGCTGAAGCTTTCGAGTCAATTGAGTCATCCTCAAGGAATTTGAGTGAGAAAAGTAAATGAAGTGCATTTCATTAAAAGTAGATTGTATTATTATTTTTGGAAAGTGTTGTTAAACACAGCAAGTCATGTGATAACAACATGTAATAATTTTTACATATATTCAAAAATTCACTATAGGCCAAAAGTCAGGGGGCCACTGTCTGGATTTTGGAGAATCACCTAAAAAACTGAAGGTTACGTGCCTTTTTCAAAATTAATTTACAATCTCTTTTCAAACTAGATGGACATTCTTTTCCTGAACAATTTTTTATCACATATTTTATAATAACAATGACAAAGAAATTAACCCTTAAAATTTTATCTTATTTACTTGCTGGCTAATGATAATCTTAGTACTGGCAGATTTTAAATTTTAGGTTCCCCCTTAACTCCTCTAAAAAATAAGATCACATACGTTAATGGGTTAAATAATTTCAATATCTTAACTTAATAGGAGTTAATTAAAGTGAAGAACGTATGAAACTTAACTAATTTTTATATCCAATGGATGGCTCCAAACTTTGGTCTATAGTGTATGTATGTTTTACTGAAGATCACAGACAAGGTTTATTTTAGATTTTCTTTTGTTTTTTAGTAATTTTCGATTATTTTTGTACAAAATAATGGTTGATTGGTCCCAGCATACCACATACGAAATGCCATGAGGGAAAAAACAAAAAGCAATGAAGTTTTCTTGAATTTCAAAAACTTAACATAAAATTCATCTTCTTGAAAATTATCAACAGTGGTTGGCAACATGCAAATGAGGACATATATGCAAGGAGAATTCTTACACACATTCAAACCAAAAATATTCTTTTGAACTGAAACAAAATAACTAAAAGAGAAACAAGAAAAATTTTGTTTGTGATCTTCAATAAAAACGTTGAAAAATGGAGAACTGCTCCCACCTTATAATATGACAAACATGACCCCTACTTTCTTGAAATATTCCAACCGTTTTACTGCTAAACAGTTCTCTTTGGATGAGGAATTACACCCAAGGTCAAAAGGTCAATCACATTGACCCCGGCTCAAATTTTCAACCTGTATGGAAGCTACTTAACAAAATCATAGGATCAGATAAAAAGTTTTTCTCCAACTAGGGAACTGTAAATGAGACAAAAAGAGAAGTATAGTGATCCAACATTGTAATAACAAAAGTTGTCCCATCATTGTTGTCCTTTGAATCCGAAAAAAGACTGCCTTACAATTCATCAGTGGATCAGGATATAAACATGTGTGCAGGAAGGATTTATAGTGAGAACATTATGACACTGGAGTAAGCCACTCTTTCAGCCCTGGGGGAGTCTTTATTTGGTAGCATGAGGAACCATTACAAGTAGAGACATCTAGACTACAATAGATGAGTAGGATTTCTATGTGTCGCATCTATGCTCTGACGCATGTCACAGCACTTGTTGATATTACCTTCATGGCTGTTGAACCTGTAGGATATTTCATCTGTCCCCTCCGCCATGAATCAGTTTCCATATGCAATATGGCTAACAGATCCAAAATTATCACCTCGTGTACCTCAAACTATGAAGGCAAATTAACGGTCCTTGAAATCCAAATCTGTTTTCTCTTGGAAAAGAATCCATGAAAAACATTTTTTTTCCTTAAAGTGGTTTTCCAAACACTTTTGGGTTGCCACCCTCTTGCAAATCAAAAATAGAAAATCCAAAGGTTGACTATACATTGGGGGGTGGGGGGCCACCCCCCAATGTATAGTCAACCTTTGGATTTTCTATTTTTCCACTCTGCGGCTGCTCGGTCTCACACTGTCCACTGATCTGAGATGGAACAAATACATCGAGTCAGTTGCATCATCCACCGCAAGAAAAGTGGGTTCCCTGTGCCGAGCCAGGAAATTTTTCTCCTCGGAATCGATCCTCCAAGTCTATAAATCGACCATTCGCCCTTACATGGAGTATTGCTGCCATATATGGTCTGGGGCCCCTGCTGTTTGCCTCAGGGTTCTTGATAAGATCCAAAGACGGATATGCAATGTGATTGGCCCTGATCTGTCATCTCGTCTGCAGTCGCTCTCTCACAGACACGGTGTTGCCTCGCTCTGCCTTTTTTACAAGTACTTTCACGGTAATTGCTCCGAGGAGCTGCTTTCGCTTGTCCCTAGACCTTGTGAATTTAAACGTCCTACGAGACTAGCATCCCATTCCCAACCTCTTCACCATTGAAACTGTTAAATGTAGACGTCTCTTTTACTCCAATAGCTTCATGTCTCGCACATCTCGCCTATGGAACTCCCTTCCCTATTACTGTTTCCCAGACAAATACAATCTCCAACGGTTAAAAGTGTAGCGTCAATCGACATCTCCAGTTGCCTTGATCTATCCACTTCCCTTCTCCATATCCTTTCATCTTTCATTCCTATCTGCTCTCGCTCCAAATCTTCTGTAACCCCCTTGCCTTGATCGACCCACTGTCTTTCTCTTTCTCCACATCCTCTCCTTTACCACTCCTATCTGCTCTTCCTCCAACCCTTCTATAACCCCATGCGTGATAGTGGCCTTGCTTGGGGTGATACGCTTAAAAAAAAAAAAAATGTTAAATGGGTATCTTAGTATTTCCCATAATAATTCTTATGTAAATGGGACACACTGTAAAGTGAAGGCAAGACACACTTCAGGTACTATGTGTGTAAGTGGGGGGGGGTCTATGCCAGGGTTCAGATGTGCCACTGGTATCCTCTGGCTGCCCATTTTTTTTTCTCACCACACCCATTGTATTTTTCTACTGCCCACAGGGTGATAGCAGACACTTTGCAAATCACAGTTCAATTTTTTGGCAAAAGAAATTTACTTACTTTGAAAAGTTCACAAATTTAAAAAGGTGAAAAGAGATGTGAAAGGAAAAGAGATGTGAAAGGAAGAGCTACCTCAGATGATGCTGGTTCTCTGAATCCTTCAGATAAAATATTCTGATTTGAATCGGACATTAATGAATAAAATAACATCTTAGGTTTAAGAAAAGACATTTGACCAAGATAAATCTCTTTGGTTTAGGAAAAGACATTCTTGTAAGTTTTTAATACTAAGCTGTATGGTGAACAAATGGACCGAAGATCAAATAGACAATTCAATTGAAAGACCTGACCGGCAATACAGTGTGATTATTCAATGTGACAATGCTCACCCTCACATGGCTAACATGACCAAACATGCAATTAATGAGTTTGACTGGGAAGTTCTGCAACACCTACCATATTCTCCTGATTTAGCCCCTTCAGGCTACCACATTTTTCAGTTGCTTTCTAACAATTTGAAAGGTGTTTCATTCAACAATGATATAGAGCTTAAAACATGGCTTGATGAATTTTACCATTGAAGTTTCTGCATTATTGGCAGGAGGTAGTTAACAATGAAGGGTGGGTTACATTGTTAAATGATTCAACAGAACTATTAATAATTAAGCATTCAAATAAATTATTAAGAAAAAAACATTTATGTAACAACCTATGAATAAATAATGAATTTTTACAAAAATTGTTTTTAATTTTTTTTAAATTTGTATAATAATAATTTATAAAGTTTTAAATCTTATAAAATTATGCATTACTTTATACCGGTTAGGAGATATTGTTTCTAAGTAAAAACTAATTACTAATCATAAATAGAAAAGCTTACTACAATTTGCTGACCCCAGTATTCAAAATATTTTGAATTGTTTTTTTGAGTATAAATGTACCAATTTTTGTAAATATGGACATCCATACAAAACATTATCAGAAAATAAGAGCAGTAACTAAAGTAAATTTAAAATTTATTGCTAATTTTTTTAAACATTTCCTCAACAAATGTCTTTGTAAGTAAGACTATTTTCCTAAAAAGTATATAAAAAGCCGTTCACATTGTATTCATCAAGTCATATTTACAGTAATGCACCCTTTACTTAAATTTGCCAAACAATAAATTATCAATAAATCTGTCAACACCTCATAAAAACACCCAACTCCATATAAAAAAATATGCATTTCTTTTTAAATGAAACAAAAGTAATATTTACTTTAATTTAGATTAATTTAACTTTAAATTATTCCTCAAATAAAGTTTCAGAAAAGTATATTTTATTTTTGAAAGGTTCTTTAATAAAGAGAATTATGTTATTCGTTGACAAATTTGACAATATGGCCGATTTCAGGGATTTCAAAAAGAAAAAAAAACATTCCAGTCAATACGGTTTGAAATACACTACATCAAAGCATTTAGAATTTAAAACTAAAATAAATCTTCAAGAGATTTCATTTTCGAAATGCATTTAAATTTAAAACCTTAGGTATAGCTTTTTGGGGGAGGAATTGATTTTTGAGGTAATCTTTCTGAATGTGTATTCTACGAACTTTCAAAGTGTAGTAAGTATAAGTAAAAGAAGTACGGTAACTACAACCTGCAACGCGGTTACTTCCCCCTTATTAAGAATTTTTAGGGAACAACGGGAGTCCCTCCCAGAGCAGGGTTGCCAGATTGGCTTTTTTTTTTAGCCAAATTTCTGAAATCTGGCAATTTTATGTTGGTTTGTCGCCACAAAATTGATTTATCGTCTTTGGCTTTTTTTTTTAACATGATAATACAGCTGCTATGCTACAATTTTTCTTATCCTCAGTGATGCGCCTGAATTATGGGAGATTTTGGCGTTTTTTATCGTCATATCCTTCATCCAGAAGGGGAAGGGCTCCCAGAAATTTAATTCTTTTGCAAAACATATGCCAAATTTCTCTTTCATAATTCTCTATAAATTAATAATGACCGGTTTTTCTGGTCTTTTATGTTCGACCTTTTTTTGTTGATATTTCTTTCATAAGTTCTTTAAATTAAAAAATCTTACGGACATACATACTAAAAAATTAAATAATTAATAAAACAGTTAAAATTAAATTTCCGAATTTACAGCTAAAAAATTTATATATGTGTGTGTGTGTGTATAAACAATGAAGTGGTTTCATTATAAAAATGCCTAAAAATCTCAGTGATTTTAAATATGTTCATTTGTTTTTTTGTTTTCTTCTGGCTTTTTACAAAAAATTTAATTTGGCTTTTTATACGTATTATTTGGCTTTAAATAAAAATTTTAATCTGACAACCCTGCCTCCCTGAAGAACACACGGATTGAGGGACTACCCATCGATTGATTGCAATTTTCTTGTTGAATAAACATTACTCGTCTTATAATGGAACTTTTCGGTTAAAAACTTGCAAACGAACAAGGCAAAAAGAGAGAAAACAGTTCTCTTTCAAAGAAAGTTTCTTTACAGTCCACTCCCACAAAAAAAAAAGTAAAGAAAAAAATAGGATACCTGTGTTTTTTAGCTTGTTGAAAAATGAAAACGAATTTTTTATACGCATGTTTAAGTTTTAATAACAATAAATTGTACTTTGATTCTTTGAATAGATATTCTAGCTGCAATTAAATTTAAAATGTATTATTTGTACTAACATTCAAATCATTGCCTTTTACAGTCACGACGCCACAAATAAAAAATTCGGGGAGGGGCTAACAGCTAAATAAAACGTTAAAAAAGTTAAAGTTAAATCAGATATTAAGTTTTAAAAATTCCCTGATTCTATAATTTTTTACCTAATCCTTTCAGATCTTTTTATAAAAAAAAGAAAAGAAAATTAGTATATTTTTAAATCCATTGTAAACATTTCAAATGTTTTCACTTTTTTTTGGCGGGGTGGGGGGCTATTTCTTTGTACTTCTCTGGAATGAGACAGGTTTTTTATCTGCATAAAAGTTTTAGATTTGAGAAGCCAATGTTTCGGAAAAAGGGGGGACTACTCATATAGATTGGCCCACTCATTAAAAAAGGAAAAACAATTTAGCCAAGGAATTTTTGTATATTAGAATTTTTGGAAACCTTCCTTAGGCCGTGACACTTTTCACAATCGAAAAATATTGATTTTTTTTTTTGTCGATTTAGGCAGGGGATCTTTTTTTATAACATCGACACAGAATCAAATCAATCCTTGACTTTTACAGAGTTGTTGGCCTTAGTTATTTGGCGTACATTTTTTTTTTTTAAGTGGAGTTATAGAAACAAAAGTCTCATATCTGCATTTTTAAGTAAAGAAAAAAATTAATAAAATTATATATCCATTTATTCTTAAAAAGATAAATAAAACAAGTTTGTGCACGTGCTTCTAAGTCCATACAAAAAGCTTCTAAAAATTTAACAAAGCACATTTTCAAATTTGACATTTGTAAATTAAATAAAAGAGACTTAGCTTAAGGTCAGTAACTCTAAAAGTCAGGGATTGATTTATTGTATTGTATCTGTATTAAAATTAAATATTTCTTTGGCTTTCTTTTTCACTTACCAAAAGTGACAATTTGGGGTTTAAAAAAAAAAAAAAAAAAAAAAAAATTTAGTTACAACCACGTTGTTAAAATAAAAAAGTATAGAATTTTAATTACTAGAAATATAAAGATATTTTTTTAAATGTAAAAAATAGTTTGTCGAAACTTTGCTTTTAATAATGAAAAAATGAAATGATCCCTGAAATAAAGAGGCGGTCACAACAAGCTTATAATTTAGAAGAAATTTAACATTACTTGCAGAAAATGTTCATCATTCCATGGAAAATTCATAAGGTTTTTTTTTATCGAGGAAGAATAAGAGAAGAGAAAATCGGTTGACATAAGGAAGGTCCCGAGGTTCGGCTACTTCAGTCCGATTAAGTAAGATTCCTTGCTCTTTGATTTGATCAGCGAAGAATTTGTTGAAATTAAATGCTCTGTTTGGGAATTAACATGTATGAAGCCGTTAGTGTGGGAGCTTCTCTCTTATTATAGGGTTACGGAATAAAAAAAAACATTTTCACCGGAAAAAAGACTATTTCCTAGAAATGACAAGAAATACAAAAAAAAAACATGATCATGTGAAACGAAACGTCGTAAAGTGGGTTTGGCAACATTCGTAAAATGCCCTGAAATTGTGACGACAATAGCACATTTCAATTTTATTCTAACAATTTGTTAGATATTATTTCTGTGTAATCTAAGTGACTATAAAATATTTTGATTTGGTAATATCTTTTTCCCCCTCTAAAAACAGCGTTCTTTGTAAGTTTAATAATTGGTTAAAAAATATTTCCTTGTTAAAATATTTTAATTGAAGATTAGACTGTTGCATGCACTGGCCTTCTCAATCTTTTTGTAAGTCAGCGAATCTTGGATTTTAATAGCAGAATTAGAACAAAGAATCCAGAATAAAATTTGTAAATTTTAAAATTAGTTTCATTTCATTGAGCTTCTTTTCCGAAAATGCGTAGTACAGAAACATACCACGTGACAAGGAGGAAGAATAATGGACCAAACGAATCGTTTTATTTTAGTGTTGAAAATCGTAACCCCGGGACTTCTTAAAGAATTCAGCAAATCTTTCAAAAGGATCCTGTAGAGGTCGCTTGCCTCTCGAATTTATATTTAACGCAAAATACCACAAAATATGAAACAAGATTTATATTTGTTTAAGGGTCCTTGTTGGTGTTAAGTACCTTTAACTGAATTAAAGATTTTAATGAAATATTTTTTATCTGAGCTCATAAAAGTTGAATGAACTTGCCACTCAAAATGTTCATTGTGAGAATGAATTTGATAAATGGAACTTTGAATATTTGCTTGATGTTTCAAGAAGTGTTGTTAGGTACTAAATAAAATTTAGTTTTTTTTACTTCTGAAAAAAAAAAAAAAATAGAAAGGAATCGTGCCGCTAAAAAAATGTTCACCAAGATTCAAATTTTGTTAAATAAAGCTGAACGAGAATGTTCTTGTATTATGTCTTGAATAGCTGAAAATGTGTTTGGTAAACTTGTAGCTTCAGGAAAAACCTTTTTCTTTGAAGTAAATTCCTGCTGGTAAATAAGTATAAAATAGTGTAATATCAAAGTTAATTTTCTCTAGTGTGGCAACGACGTGTCTGTTTGACTTTTTTGTCTCACTGTGAAAGTGTTGAAAGTTCGCATATGTGTTGATTAGTTGAAAGTTCGTGTATGTCTGTAACGAAGTTTGGAAAGTTTCGTACGTACGTGTATGTGTGTGAATATGTTTTCAAAGCGTCCGCCCGCAAGGGGGTCGAATCACTATTTCTTTTACGGCTACATTTTCGTATCACAAAGACTATATTAGAAAAGTATAATGCAGAAACGAACTTGTGTCTGATATTTTATAATCACGTAGTAGGCTCCTGGAAGCATTTCTAATTTCTGGCAGGAAAATTTGATTTGGTCACGCGCTGGAAAAAGACTTGTACGTGGTTGGATTGTAACGCCCACTTGTGTATTTATTGACCAATCAGAAGTTGAGGTTTTCTGAAAATATGTATGAAGCTGGATAAGCTCTGTGATCCGCTTTTTGCACAGATTTGCACAAAAATTGACATTAATAAAAAAAAAGAAGTGGTAGCGGGATGGTAAAATCCCATTTTGGTTATTGGCGACTTGAAAAGTATTAGCTTTCATCGTCTACCGGCTACCCCTTTCATTCGAAAGCCTACGCCCAAGGATACCACTGAAAGTTCAACAGACTCCTCTCTCTCTCTCTCTCTCTCTCTCTCTCTCTCTCTCTCTCTCTGTATGTGTATCCGCCTCTCTTTTTCGCGCATATACATACAGATATTGTAAACATCTTAAACGAACATTAATTTCACTGAAAAATCTTTCAACAGCCAACTTTAAATTGCAACAACTTATTTTGCTGCTTTTGTATCTCAGTTATTTTGTTTGAAATATATAATAAAATATAGTTTTAAGGTTTGCTATATTTATGGGATAAAGTGCTCAATATCAGAGATAGAGTGTATGTAAATATGAATATAAAAGTGGACAATGAAGTCAACACTCAGCGACGACAGACTCTTTCATGCTTATATGCAATCGTCGGGCCAGATATTTATTGCACAAATGTACAAATATGCCACAAGTGCAAAATGAGGAAGGGGGAAGCTGGTCCTCACTTTTGCTATCGTTAACTTAGCTAGCCACAATCACTGACCCATTCGTTCTTAAGGAGGTAACAAGTTACTCTAGCGCCTGTTCTCCTATGCTAAGTCCGCATAAAAACACTGTTTGCAACACCCACCTTATTTCTCTTCCATTTTTTAATTTGGAGGGGGGTATTAACTGATTTTTAGGGGGGGGATATTAAATGATAATTTTGGGGGATATTATATGATTTTGAGAGGGTACTGTACAGCTGGCCACTCGTATTCGAGGATACCCGTCTACTAGGGCGACTAGCCCATCCCTATTGAAGACACTTGTTCAGGCACATTTGTGTTTGTTCAACACCCAGCTGCAACTATGCTGAGTAGACCTTAGTTATAGTTTCTGGGAAAGAGCATGTTAAACAATCTGAGCAAGACCAGCACACTCAAACCCTCTGTCACGATGACTTGTGACTTCATGCTAGCACAGCTATCGACTACACAATTTCAACCCATGGTGTGGTTTTTAGGCACGCTGGGATCGACCTCTCCAGTCCGATAACGTCAGGAAGTCTTCTTCCTGACAAATTGACCATGGTGAGATTCGAACTCGGGTCTCATGGTCAGAAAGCTAACGTTCTAATCACTCGGCTACATGTCCATATAGTGGGGGGGATATTAAATGTATTTAAATAGCACAGATTGTCGTTTCTTTCTCTTACTTAAAATAAAGACTTATTATCATATCACGTTGAAGGACCGGTTTTCGTACGATCACCGAAGTTAAGCAACGTTCAACCTGTCCAGTACTTAGATGTTTGACCGCTTGGGAATGTCAGGCGCTGTAAGCTTAGATGTGCAGGTGGTGTAATGGATAACGGCTTGGAATTGAAAATCGGAGAGCCACGTTCCATTTCCAGCCGGATTCGTTATATTCACTTACGTGCAAATACCCTTTTTATAACACGCAGGACCTGGCCGAACCTGGGTCGAACTTGGTCAGCAGTGACCAGATATGACCCTTGCCACACACCGCCTATACCAGAAGATGACTTGATCCTCAGGGTCGTAGGACGACGAATTGATTGCAGAATCAATCCCTTGTTGGTCGATACTGTCGCTTTTAACCCTCCCCGTCTGTTCAAGTTCGTATTTTAAATTAACCCAGAGTCATATAATGTCACACCCTTGAGAAAAGTATGACTCTACCACTTCTCCTCCAGCGATGGTTTAATTAGTAAGATTTGCATTAGTAAATTATTACTATCTCGAAAAATTTTTTAACGATCTAAAAACATTTTCTGGCTTTAAATAACCTGCAAAATGTTGATAAGCCGTAAAAAATCAATCAATCAATTCTCTTTAAAAGCTGTTGCCCAGTTCGTTTGAGCACACGTGACCTAGCACTAATCATCCATAAACTTGAGGTTGAATGCTTTTGTATTATCATAGATATAATCTCCACATCATAATTAGTATTTGGTGGCGTCCACTGGAGATCAAATGGCGAAAGAACGGAGCCGACAACCTTAAATGAGATTCCTCCAAACTCCGACAGACTTCTTAATATTTTTTCAGATTTTATTCATGCTGTCCTCTAAATGGCAACGATTGTCGATCAGATTTTCAATTCTTTGCCTGGCCTTTGGTGACTATGCCAAGCTCACCAGTAATACTGGGAAGCAAATAGGCTAGAAATGGGGAAAATGACCGCAGTGAATCTTATGAACAAAGAAATAATCTTTTTTAAATAAAAAAAATATATAATTTAATTTAGACTATAGCATATTCAGGACTCGAACACTTAACCTAATCTGTTTTTTGCTAAGGAAAGAGTTGGATTTTGTCAAGATTAATGAACCCACTCACGGCAGAGTTTCTTTAAAAGAAGATGATTGGGTTCGCTATGCGTTACATGAAAATAATCGGGTTCACTGTTCTAGATATAAACATTTTGGTACAAGTAACTTTAAGGTCCAATAGCTGTTTTAATATATTAGTTTTAATTTATTAATTCAGATATCCAGGGACCCTCAAGATGGATAGATCGACGTTCACGGCGGTTGTGAAGCCATTACATTTGGGAGGATAGCTTATCAGTGATTGACTGGATGAAGAACAAATCACTTATTTGACGAGAATTAAATTGTGAATCCTGTAAGACGTTTATGAATTGGACAAAGCGGACGGATATGTGTGGAAGTGCTAAATGAAAGACTGTTCACAGTACAAACGATATGTAGCAGTAAGAAAGGACTCATTTTTTGTTAAGTCAAAACGAAATATGGCTATCAGGTTATTGGGGTTCTGTAATGCAATCACCATACAACATCCTTGTTGCGTTAATTTTTTTTTTGTACGTCGGAATTCCAAAATGATAGATTTTGTTCTTTTTTGTGTCATTATCACCAAACAAAAGTCTGCTTGGTTTCTTTTGCACGTCGTTTTTTGTTCTAAATGGTGTGGTGAATAGAATGGTTTTTATATCACGTCGGTGGTCACGAAATGATGTGGGATCACACTCACATCATACCAGCAGGGATAATAGTCTCCTGTTTACAGGGATAAAAAAAAAACATACACAGAAATAACACTAAAAGCATGTTAAATTGTAAATTAAAATCATACAATTTTATTTATTTTTGTGTACTGATGTGTGTTCATTTTAGTTACAAGCGTTTTAAGGATGCAGGTGACAAGGATGAAGTCATTTCAAATTATAACAAGCAGTCCCTAAGACTTTCGAACGTTTTTTGGCGCGAAGTCCGTTTTCATGCAGGAAACGTTTCTGTTACATTCTGGGAGAACTTTTATTTTTTTGGTTTTATTTAATTTATTTTAAACAAAGTTTTAATATTATTTGTTTTATTTTATTTACGGTATTCATTATTATTATTATATATTTTATATTTTTATTTATAAATATTAATAATGTCTCAATAACAAAGTCATTTTAACTGTTTTTTCATGGAAAGTGAATAACATTATTTTAATTGTTCATTCATCAATAAATGAGTTCATTTATATTTCAAACATTGCGCTTAATAAATAGAACATATTCTGCCAAGGGTTTGCTATTCTTTACATCAGAATAATTGGTTTTCGCTGTTCTTGACATGGGGATGATTGAGTTCAATTATAACTTGAAATGGGGATAATTGGGTTCGCTAATCTTAACATGGGGATAATTGGGTTCGCTAATCTTGACATGGGGATAATTGGGTTCGCTAATCTTGACATGGGGATAATTGGGTTCGCTAATCTTGACATGGAGAAAATTGGGTTCGCTAATCTTGACATGGGGATAATTGGGTTCGCTAATCTTTTCATAGGGATAATTGGGTTCGCTAATCTTTTCATAGGGATAATTGGGTTCACTAATCTTGACATGGGGATAATTGGGTTCGCTAATCTTAACATGGGGATAATTAAGTTCGCTAATCTTGACATGGGGATAATTGGGTTCGCTAATCTTGACATGGGGATAATTAAGTTCGCTAATCTTGAAATGGGGATAATTGGGTTCGCTAATCTTGACATGGGGATAATTAAGTTCGCTAATCTTAACATGGGGATAATTGGGTTCGCTAATCTTGACATGGAGAAAATTGGGTTCGCTAATCTTTTCATAGGGATAATTGGGTTCGCTAATCTTTTCATAGGGATAATTGGGTTCGCTAATCTTTTCATAGGGATAATTGGGTTCACTAATCTTGACAAGGGGGATAATTGGGTTCGCTAATCTTAACATGGGGATAATTAAGTTCGCTAATCTTGACATGGGGATAATTAAGTTCGCTAATCTTAACATGGGGATAATTGGGTTCGCTAATCTTGACATGGGGATAATTAAGTTCGCTAATCTTAACATGGGGATAATTGGGTTCGCTAATCTTGACATGGAGAAAATTGGGTTCGCTAATCTTGACATGGGGATAATTGGGTTCGCTAATCTTGACATGGGGATAATTGGGTTCGCTAATCTTTTCATAGGGATAATTGGGTTCGCTAATCTTGACATGGAGAAAATTGGGTTCGCTAATCTTGACATGGGGATAATTGGGTTCGCTAATCTTTTCATAGGGATAATTGGGTTCGCTAATCTTGACATGGGGATAATTGGGTTCGGTAATCTTGACATGGGGATAATTGGGTTCGCTAATCTTGACATGGGGATAACTGGTTTTGCTTTGGAGACATCAGTACCAGCATTTCAACAAAAGCGGACCATCTCAAGGAAATTGGAAAAGTGAAAAAACTCGATCAATGTGTTCCACATGAACTCAGTGAAACTTAAAGAGTTCGATGTTTTAAAATGTGTTCGATGCTACAACTACGAAATTCAAATGATCCATTTCTTGATCGAATAGTGACTTGTAGTGAGAAATGGATCTTTTATTACAATCGTAAACGATCGGTTCAATGGCTTCATCCTGACGAAGGACCCAAACACCTTCCCAAACCGAAATGGCACCAACAGAATATTATGGTGAGTGTTTGTTTGTCGGCCATTACAGCTTTCTGGAATCTAATCGGAGCTTGCCGAAGTTTACTGCTAAGCAACCGGAGGAAATGCACATTCACTTAAACAAAATGCGACCGGCATTGCTTAATCGGCTTGGTGACAATGTTCGGTCAGATGTTATGGCATGATGACACTGCAAATGCTCATCGACTTGGGATACGGGACATTGCCACATCCGTCATATTCCCCTGATCTCCCACCCACTGAATACCACTTTTTCACGCATCTTGGCAATTTTTTGTAGCTTGTGGGGGAATCACTCACATCATAGCCGCAGAAATTAGCCTCGTGTTCACGTAGATAAAAGCATATTTTTACAGGACATAAAACGAAACAAGAAAAGCATGGTAAATTGTATATTATTTTCATACAATTTATTTATATTTGTGTGTATTTTCAGGTTACAATTGTTTTATGGCACATGTGATAAAATAGAGAAATTACTTCGTGTTATTCCACGCCATATCACAGAGAGAAGTCGGACACGTGTTTACCCGTACCAAGGTTCGTTTTGAAGAGTTTGAATTTAACCTCTTTTGGCGGGATGTCCGTATTTCTGGCAGGATCAGTTTTTGTTGCATGCTGGGAGTATTTTTTTTTATTATTATTTTTAATTTAATTCATTTTAAACAAAGTTTAAATGTTATTATTTTATTTTATTTATAATTTTCATTATTATTATTATTTTATATTTTATTTTTATTTATTTATTGATATTTATAATGACATTCCGTTTTAAAAAAAAATGCAGTAAATTTTTATTTCAAAGGCATAAACAATCTTGTAACTTGATGGCAGAAAGTGTATAGATGTCTAGGGTTCCTATTTTGACCGATTTAAACATTGTTTAAATATATCAGTTGAGTAATAAAAGATGATTCTGAAATCGGGCATTATTTTCCAAACAACCTAATTCGGCTCGATTCTTTTTGCCAAAAGAGAATCGAGCAAATTCGATCGGAAGCGAGTCATCAAGAGAACGGCTGTCCTGGTAGGGCGGTTGTTGTTGCTTATTGCAAGGGAGTGACTCATAATTGCTTCTATAGGCAACTAAATATAGCAATTGACAAAACAGCTGCACGCCGCCCCCGTATGTCTCGATGAAGTAGTGCAGGTGGAATAATTGTACTCAATGAATAGACTTGTACCGAAGTTGAAAACAGTCGTTCTTCTTTTTCTTTTCGAACAAGCATTGCGAACCGAACCTCCTTGTAGTGGACCGTGCGGGTGAAGATGTGAAGAGATATCAGAAGGTTAAAATTTCCTGCTAGCTGGTCCAGCTACATGAGAATGCTGGACTTTAATTAAGTCCAAAGAAGACAAAGAAAACAAACAAGACCGACATATGTATGTAAACAAATATACAGTGCAACCCGGATATAAGAGAAACTCGGATATAAGAGAGATTTTCTCTGGTCCCAAATTAGAGCCTGTGTTAATGTATATATAATAGACCAAACCCGGATATAAGATACTTATTCTCCGGTCCCGACAACTCTCTCATATCCGGGTTACACTGTATATTAATAACGAGTTAAACAAAGACATGGACACTGGACAGTTACATAGAGTTTGTAGGGAGAAATTATGTGTGTGTGTATGTGTTGTGAGTGTTCGTACGTACGTGTATTGTTCTTAGCGTGTTCCCAGAATTTGGGAAACGCTGTATCTGTGAGAGGTCACATATTGGCCTAAGTGGAAAAAGAGAGATTTTACCTCGTCTCCACGCGCCGTGGCGGCCCAAGGCCTAAGTCGAAAAAAGAGATCGAGTCGAAGGGTCAGCCAGTATTTATAGCCAGCGGAGAGAGACCCCTGTTGAAGGATTAAGGAGATGAGGAGGAGCTAACTCCGACATCCTTATTTTTTCTTATAAATATGTTATTTTTGCTGTTTTAAAAATGTTACCAATGAATAAATGCTTAATCGTCTAGGTTGTGTTCTTTATACACTCTTTTAAGAGAAGTGTATAAAGGCCAGACGTTTTGTGTTAAAAATTGTTACACTTGTATATCTTTTTGGGCTCAGCAGTTAAAAACTGCCAACATTTGTGAAGTATCCATTTCTAGTTTATGGGAAATTATTTTTTCATATATACTGACCGACAATTATTTTTCGTATATACTGACCAACACATATTTTTTCGTACATGCTGACCAACAATTATTTTTCGTATATACTGACCAACACTTATTTTTTTCGCATATACTGACTATCCAACAGATGAACAACTAAGAACAAAAAGAATTCGAAGAAAACTTTCCCAAGCATTAATTTAAAAGGGTCTTTTCTAACATTACTATGTCCAAAAGACCCTCAACGGTTAAAACCCGCCAAAGTTTGTGAAGAATCCATTTCTAGTTATTTTACAAAAAGAAAGAAACACAGACAGACAGAGAGAGAGAGAGAGAGAGAGAGAGAGACGGTAAAGGAGGCGATGGGTTTAACGTCTGCTTCAGCGAAATGATTGATTGATTTTTTTGTTTAACAGCATATCAATTCCTTATGGATCATTTAATAATGAAATTTAATTTTCTTGGGAGGTTTGGCGTAATCGAGCCAGGAAATCTTTCTCCCCGGAATCGATCCTCCAAATCTATAAATCGACCATTCGCCCTCGCATGGAGTATTGCTGCCATATATGGTCTGGAGCCCCTGCTGTTTGCCTCAGGGTTCTTGATAAGATCCAGAGACGGATATGCAATGTAATTGGCCCTGGTCTGTCATCTCGTCTGCAGTCGCTCTCTCACAGACGCGACGTTGCCTCGCTCTGTCTTTTTACAAATACTTTCACGGTAATTGCTCCGAGCAGCTGCTTTCGCTGGTTCCTAGGCCTCATGAATTTAAACGTCCTACGAGGCTGGCATCCCGTTCCCACCCCTTCACCGTTGAAACTGTTAGATGTAGACGTCTCTTCTACTCCAATAGCTTCATGTCTCGCACATCTCGCATGTGGAACTCCCTTCATTATTCCTGTTTCCCTGACAAATACAATCTCCAACTATTTAAGTGTAATATCAATCGACATCTCCAGTTGCCTTGATCTATCCACTTCCCTTCCTATCGGCTCTCGCTCCAAATCTTCTGTAACCCCCTTGCTTTGATCGATCCACTATCTTTCTCCACATCCTCTCCTTTACCACTCCTATCTGCTCTTCCTCCAAACCTTCTGTAACCCCTTGCGCGCTAGTGGCTTCCAGCCTTGCTTGGGGTGATAAGCTTAAAAAAAAATATTATTATATAATTATATAATATATAATTATTAATATAATTATATATTATATATATTATATATATATTATTCTGCTTTCGCAATTCCTTACATGACAGATGATACTCAGTTTTTCTGCATATACATGTTTGCGTCGACATAATTACTAGAGGCGGTTGTAGTTTTTGGAATACAGTTTGATTTCTCTAAGAAACTGCAGTAAATTACATGGATTAATATGCTAAAAGAGTTCTTTCATGTTGGTTGTTTGAATTTTTTTTTTCAAAGGTTAGAAATAATGAGAAACTCTAGCAGCATCGGAGGTGGGGGGCGGATGATACGATCTTAAAATTTCCTATTTTACGTCTCCTGCTAACGCTACGCTATGCTATGGTTTGGTTTGGTTGATTTTGTTTAGCGGCATATCAATACCTCTATGGGTTGTTTAATGCCGAAATATAAATATTTTGACCATAGTTTTATGGCTTCAACTAAGATAAAATGTATTGCTGGTTATTTTTCTATAAAATTTATTGTTGATAATTCTGCTTTAAAAATGTGTTGTTGGCAATTGTACTATAAATATGTATCGTTGGTAATTTTTTTAATATAAAATTATATTACTGGCATTTTACTATAAAAATGTCTTTTTATACTTTCATAGTGTTTGGGGGTTCGCTATTTGCCCATAGCAGGTTCTACCATCCCGGGTCAGAGCAGACCTGTTAACAACAGCAATTAAAAGGTAATTCTACACTCTTCAAAACCTCCAATCTCTCGATCAGAGACATTGCTAACGGATGTAGTTTATCAGCATACCCCGGACTAATTCAGCGAAATGGAAAACCTTTCAATTTTGAATTTTTTCATGCGGGTACCGCTTAATTCTTTAAATAATGACCTGTATTCACATTCAAGATTGTTTTTGTAATATTTTGTTAAAGATGTTAATCTCAAATATTTAACAAGGAAATAGGGAAGTTTCCACGGGTATAGTCATGGAACCCAAAAGCAGCTTATTAAATCAGTAAATTAAGAATTATGATTCATCAGAAAATTAAAATAAGAAAACCATGTAATTTTCACGGGCATCATCATCATCATCAGTAGTAGTAGTAGTAGTAGTAGTAGTAGTAGTGGTGGTGGTGGTGGTGGTAGTAATGAAAACTTCTCCGGCACATAGATGTTTCGATTGGATGATGATGGCCATATCTCAACTCCTAACCGTTCCAAGCCAAGCTGCCACCTCCGCACTGAGAGGGCGTCTTGCAATACAGATAGTTTCTTAAAAATAATCCCGGGTGCACCAGCCACAAAAAATAAAAATTGTGCTGTTGTTACTTAGTGCGTTTCTCCGATTTGCCCAGCCAGCTCTTGTTAAGGATATTTGGAAAAAGGTCTACGAAAAAAAAAAAAGTTCAAACACACGTTTTAGGTAACATTTAATTTATAAAGGCACACAACAAAAACAGACGACACGAGCCGAGTTTAAAAATCAATAGCTACATCATAATTCTCATCCTTAAATTGTAAGATGCGCAATTATTTGTGCGGCATAGCCCGTTATGTCTGTAAAATTTGTAATTTTAGTCTTAATTACATAGTTCTTGAATTGGGCTATGAAATTTTTAAATGCGAATTTATCCTTTTCGCAGTCTTTTCCACCAAGAAAGGAGCATTTCTGTTTGGGGTTCAATGCACCAGGAAAGGCTACAGAACCGACCTTTTTCTCGGTATCGACTTCATCGCCTTCCTTTTTCACTCGACGTTCGATTTGTTGAGTGACGTCTATGAATACATCCCTTTCTAATTCTGTTTCCGTCAGAAAATCTTCTCTGTATAGACTTTCATCTATTTTTTTATCGTTATACTGGCTTTCTATTTGAGTGCTTGTTTTCTATGTTTATCAAAACATTTAACAATATTTTTTTACGCACAAAATAATCCTTACTAGGATTCTGCTCAGTTTTTAAGCTGTCCAAATAGGTTTGAGTTTTAAATTTAATTTGACTCCGTGTTAGAGTCAAAGAGCTAAATTCACACATTTTTATATAGCATTTTTTTTTTAAGTAGGCTTCTACAGTTATTGGTCAGAATAGTTTGTTTGAGACTTGTGTCGTTGTGCCTTTTGAAAAACGGCGTAGCTATTTTAATTAGAAAGCCACAGATCCGATTTTCCAATAATTGAAAAGTGTTTAAACTTTAACGCATTCAACAATCTTAATTTGTATAAAGGATTTTTTATTTGGTAAAAAAAAATTACGAAAAAATAGTTCAACTTCAGACACACATTTGAGGTCATTTAATTTATAAGGGCACACAACAAAGACAGACGACACGAGCCGAGTTTAAAAAACAGACGATAAATTTATTGTTAAAACAAAAAATGAAAGAATCACACAAATTAAGTGCTTTGCGTGCGAAATAATGGCCAATATGTAAAAATAATCAATGCAAATGAAATATGCCTCTTTTACAATAAAATTTACAATACTGCAAAAGGTCCTCAGAAAAGGTAAACATCATAAAAAAAATAAATGAAGCAGAAAATATTTCTTTGAATAGTTTTCGAAGAATACTATATACGTACAATTTTCGAAGCAAAGTTCGTGGTAACAGCGAAGAACAGAACAATCACACCAACCGAAGAATTTTTCTTGATGTGGGAGTGACTTTGATGTTCCTTTCAATTCTCGTCTGATGGTCATCAGATTTCTTCTGTGTTATTTACTTCCTTGACCGGACGACCAGGGTTCATGCAGCAGCTGTTCGTCGACTCCTCGAATTAAATCCCTGGCCGTTTATTTATTCATCCAGATAGGCTCCAGATTCACTTCTCGGGATTTGGAGTGAAACCATTTCATTGCTTCCAAACTAAAAAAAACAAAACAAACTCAGCTATTTTCCCACAAATCGAAATGTACCATAAATATTTTTGAAATTCAAAATTTACGCAAGAGCTCAACGCAGCGTCTGTTTTATCTCAGAAATGCAAACGATACGCGCTCAATCAGCTTAATCTTCTGATACTTGGTGCCTCTGTATTTTCGCCTTCTCTACCTTTACGATGTTCTTATCCCAAGGTACTGCAAATTCTATCAGGTTCTGTTCATGGCTGCTATTGTGCACAAGTATAATGTCATTATTATTATTATTAGTAGTAGTAGTAGTAGTAGTAGTATTAACAATGTATTTCTCAACAAAATTCAATCATAAATATGATTTTTCAGGTGATAACATTTATTTCTACAGATGTAAAAAAAAAAATCACCCAAAATATTTTTGACAAAAAGTACAATTTTTCTACTGACGTCGCTATATACTCCCTCCACAATGTTTTTTTTTGTTTTAAAAATCTTTGATTAGAATTTTAAGGTAGCTAGTTATCTGTTTATCCGTATTTAAAATATTAACAAAAAATACACGGTGGAGTAATGGATAGCGGCTCGGATTGAGGAATCGGAGAGCCGAGTTCGAATCCATTACAATGATTACATTCATTTATTTTAGGTGCTTAGGGACGGTATGAATCCTCTTCTTCTGTGGGTAAATAGCAGAACAGACCGGGTTCTATAGCCTTGGGTGGCAACTGGTCTACCAGAGAAAGAAATGGCAGCGTACTGCGGGAAAAATATCTGCCTTGTCAGTCATGTATCGAAAGATACATGATTACCTAAGCGTGAATCACGCATGGCACAGAAAATGGCTATTTTTTTCTTTTAAATGTTGGCAAAGTTTAATCTTCGAACATGAAAAAAAACAAAAACGGTTTGTTAAAAGGAGGTTTTTTTGCTTTTTTTTTTCACTTGACACCGCTATATAACATATACTCCCTCGGCAATATTTTTTTTTTTTTTTTTTTTCACTTGACACCGCTATATACCATATACTCCCTCGGCAATATTTTTTTTTTTTTTTCACTTGACACCGCTATATACCATATACTCCCTCGGCAATATATTTGGGTTTTTTTCACTTGACACCGCTATATACCATATACTCCCTCGGCAATATTTTTTTTTTTTTTCACTTGACACCGCTATATAACATATACTCCCTCGGCAATATATTTTTTTTTTTTTACTTGACACCGCTATATACCATATACTCCCTCGGCAATATTTTTTGTTTTTTTACTTGACACCGCTATATAACATATACTCCCTCGGCAATATTTTTTGTTTTTTTTTCACTTGACACCGCTATATAACATATACTCCCTCGGCAATATTTTTTTTTTTTTCACTTGACACCGCTATATACCGTATACTCCCTCGGCAATATTTTTTTTTTTTTCACTTGACACCGCTATATACCGTATACTCCCTCGGCAATATTTTTTTTTTTTTTCACTTGACACCGCTATATAACATATACTCCCTCGGCAATATATTTTTTTTTTTTTTACTTGACACCGCTATATACCATATACTCCCTCGGCAATATTTTTTTTTTTTTTACTTGACACCGCTATATACCGTATACTCCCTCGGCAATATTTTTTTTTTTTTACTTGACACCGCTATATACCATATACTCCCTCGGCAATATTTTTTTTTTTTTACTTGACACCGCTATATACCGTATACTCCCTCGGCAAATTTTTTTTTTTTTACTTGACACCGCTATATACCGTATACTCCCTCGGCAATATATTTTTTTTTTTTTACTTGACACCGCTATATAACATATACTCCCTCGGCAATATATTTTTTTTTTTTTTACTTGACACCGCTATATACCATATACTCCCTCGGCAATATTTTTGTTGTTTTTTACTTGACACCGCTATCTCCCTCGGCAATATTTTTTTTTTTTTTCACTTGACACCGCTATATACCGTATACTCCCTCGGCAATATTTTTTTTTTTTTTCACTTGACACCGCTATATACCGTATACTCCCTCGGCAATATTTTTTTTTTTTTTCACTTGACACCGCTATATACTATATACTCCCTCGGCAATATTTTTTTTTTTTTTTACTTGACACCGCTATATAACATATACTCCCTCGGCAATATATTTTTTTTTTTTTTACTTGACACCGCTATATACCATATACTCCCTCGGCAATATTTTTGTTTTTTTTTACTTGACACCGCTATCTCCCTCGGCAATATTTTTTTTTTTTTTCACTTGACACCGCTATATACCGTATACTCCCTCGGCAATTTTTTTTTTTTTTTCACTTGACACCGCTATATACCGTATACTCCCTCGGCAATATTTTTTTTTTTTTCACTTGACACCGCTATATACCGTATACTCCCTCGGCAATATTTTTTTTTTTTTTCACTTGACACCGCTATATAACATATACTCCCTCGGCAATATATTTTTTTTTTTTTTACTTGACACCGCTATATACCATATACTCCCTCGGCAATATTTTTTGTTTTTTTACTTGACACCGCTATATAACATATACTCCCTCGGCAATATTTTTTGTTTTTTTTTCACTTGACACCGCTATATAACATATACTCCCTCGGCAATATTTTTTTTTTTTTTTTCACCTGACACCGCTATATAACATATATTCCGTCGGCAATATATTTTTTTTTTTTTTCACTTGATACCGCTATATAACATATATTCCGTCGGCAATATATTTTTTTTTTTTTCACTTGACACCGCTATATAACATATACTCCCTCGGCAATATTTTTTTTTTTTTTTTCACTTGACACCGCTATATAACATATATTCCGTCGGCAATATATTTTTTTTTTTTTTCACTTGATACCGCTATATAACATATACTCCCTCGGCAATATTTTTTTTTTTTTTTTCACTTGACACCGCTATATAACATATACTCCCTCGGCAATATATTTTTTTTTTTTTTTTTTTTTTTTTTTTTTTCACTTGACACCGCTATATAACATATACTCCCTCGGCAATATTTTTTTTTTTTTTTAACTTGACACCGCTATATAACATATATTCCGTCGGCAATATATTTTTTTTTTTTTTTCACTTGATACCGCTATATAACATATACTCCCTCGGCAATATTTTTTTTTTTTTTTTCACTTGACACCGCTATATAACATATACTCCCTCGGCAATATATTTTTTTTTTTTTTTTTTTCACTTGACACCGCTATATACCATATATTTCCTCGGCAATATTTTTTTTTTTTTTCACTTGACACCGCTATATACCATATACTCCCTCGGCAATATTTTTTTTTTTTTTTACTTGACACCGCTATATACCGTATACTCCCTCGGCAATATTTTTTTTTTTTTTCACTTGACACCGCTATATAACATATACTCCCTCGGCAATATATTTTTTTTTTTTTCACTTGACACCGCTATATACCATATACTCCCTCGGCAATTTTTTTTTTTTTTTCACTTGACACCGCTATATGACATATACTCCCTCGGCAATATTTTTTTTTTTTTCACTTGACACCGCTATATAACATATACTCCCTCGGCAATATATTTTTTTTTTTTTTTTTTTTTCACTTGACACCGCTATATAACATATACTCCCTCGGCAATATTTTTTGTTTTTCAAAGTTATGTTTAGAAATTTAATGAGACCAAAAATGTTACATATTTTTAGTTACTTACCATTCTATAAAGTGTCGCAGTTAGCTCCTCCTGAGTTTCCTTAATCCTTCAACAGTGGTCTCTATCCCCTGACTATAAATACTGGCTGACCCTTCTCTCTCTCTCTTTTCGACCCACGCCTTGGGCCGCAACCTCCCGTGGAGGCGAGGTAAAACTTTCTCTTTTTCACATTGGCCAATATGTGACATCTCACAGATACAGCGTGTTCCCATATTCTGGGAACATGCTCATGACAATACGCGTACGTACGGACACTCAACACACACACATAACTTCTCCATGCAAACACTATGTAACTTTTCATGTCTTCGTGTATTAATATATTTGTTTATCCATAATATATATTTGTTTACCCATGTATATCGGTTTTGTTTGTTTTCTTTTGTCTTCTTCGGACTTAATATAATGTCCGACATTCTCATGTAGCTGGACCGGCCAGCAGGAAAGTCTAACCTTCTGATATCTCCTCACATTTCAACCCCCAACGGTCCACTACAAAAGAAATATGAAAACAAATCTTTTTATTCACAAATGTCCGTAAACTATAAAACAAGAAATTTTAAATAAACACATGGTTTTCCAGGCACTAGACAATTTCTTCTCATTTTATTTTGTATCTGCGATTCTTTTCTTAATTTTTCATTTTTTTTTTTTATAATCGTGGTCTAAGATCAAGGATGCCTAATCAGTAGAAATACCCGGTAACAAAAATATCAGACATTTTATTATACGCATTTTATTGTCCACCCGATGAATAGGGAGATACAGAGATAAAATATTATGTTTGTGATGTTTTAGTAATATAATAATATATAAAAAAGCGACAAAATGTTTTCACTCTTCAGCACTAAAAATAAATGCATATTCACACTGACCCTATCTATCTATCTATCTATCTATCTATCTATCTATCTATCTATCTATCTATCTATCTATCTATCTATCTCCGTCTGTTCCTATCTATCTATCTATCTATCTATCTATCTCCGTCTGTTCCTATCTATCTATCTATCTATCTATCTCAGTCTGTTCCTATCTATCTATCTATCTATCTCAGTCTGTTCCTATCTATCTATCTATCTATCTCAGTCTGTTCGTATCTATCTATCTATCTCAGTCTGTTCCTATCTGTCTGTCTATCTCAGTCTGTTCCTATCTATCTCAGTCTGTTCCTATCTATCTGTCTGCCTGTCTGTCTATCTCAGTCTGTTCCTATCTATCTATCTATCTATCTATCTATCTCAGTCTGTTCCTATCTATCTATCTATCTATCTATCTATCTATCTATCTATCTATCTATCTCAGTCTGTTCCTATCTATCTATCTATCTATCTATCTATCTCAGTCTGTTCCTATCTATCTATCTATCTATCTCAGTCTGTTCCTATCTATCTATCTATCTATCTATCTCAGTCTGTTCCTATCTATCTATCTATCTCAGTCTGTTCCTATCTATCTATCTATCTATCTATCTCAGTCTGTTCCTATCTATCTATCTATCTATCTATCTATCTATCTCAGTCTGTTCCTATCTATCTATCTATCTCAGTCTGTTCCTATCTATCTATCTATCTATCTATCTCAGTCTGTTCCTATCTATCTATCTATCTATCTCCGTCTGTTCCTATCTATCTATCTATCTATCTATCTATCTCAGTCTGTTCCTATCTATCTATCTATCTCAGTCTGTTCCTATCTATCTATCTATCTATCTATCTATCTCAGTCTGTTCCTATCTATCTATCTATCTATCTCAGTCTGTTCCTATCTATCTATCTATCTATCTATCTCAGTCTGTTCCTATCTATCTATCTATCTATCTATCTATCTCAGTCTGTTCCGATCTATCTATCTATCTATCTATCTATGATTCTATCTCAGTCTGTTCCTATCTATCTATCTCAGTCTGTTCCTATATGTCTATCTTTCTATCTATCTCAGTCTGTTCGTATCTATCTATCTATCTATCTATCTCAGTCTGTTCCTATCTATCTATCTATCTATCTATCTATCTCAGTCTGTTCCTATCTATCTATCTATCTATCTCAGTCTGTTCCTATCTATCTATCTATCTCAGTCTGTTCCTATCTATCTATCTATCTATCTCAGTCTGTTCCTATCTATCTATCTATCTATCTCAGTCTGTTCCTATATATCTATCTATCTATCTATCTATCTATCTATCTATCTCAGTCTGTTCCTATCTATCTATCTATCTATCTATCTATCTCAGTCTGTTCCTATCTATCTATCTATCTATCTATCTCAGTCTGTTCCTATCTATCTATCTATCTCAGTCTGTTCCTATCTATCTATCTATCTATCTATCTATCTCAGTCTGTTCCTATCTATCTATCTCAGTCTGTTCCTATATGTCTATCTGTCTATCTATCTCAGTCTGTTCGTATCTATCTATCTATCTCAGTCTGTTCGTATCTATCTATCTATCCCAGTCTGTTCCTATCTGTCTGTCTATCTCAGTCTGTTCCTATCTATCTCAGTCTGTTCCTATCTATCTGTCTGCCTGTCTGTCTATCTCAGTCTGTTCCTATCTATCTATCTATCTATCTCAGTCTGTTCCTATCTATCTATCTATCTATCTATCTATCTATCTATCTATCTCAGTCTGTTCCTATCTATCTATCTATCTATCTCAGTCTGTTCCTATCTATCTATCTATCTCAGTCTGTTCCTATCTATCTATCTATCTATCTCAGTCTGTTCCTATCTATCTATCTATCTATCTATCTATCTCAGTCTGTTCCTATCTATCTATCTATCTATCTATCTATCTATCTATCTATCTATCTCAGTCTGTTCCTATCTATCTATCTATCTATCTCAGTCTGTTCCTATCTATCTATCTATCTATCTATCTATCTCAGTCTGTTCCTATCTATCTATCTATCTATCTCCGTCTGTTCCTATCTATCTATCTATCTATCTCAGTCTGTTCCTATCTATCTATCTATCTCAGTCTGTTCCTATCTATCTATCTATCTATCTATCTCAGTCTGTTCCTATCTATCTATCTATCTATCTATCTCAGTCTGTTCCTATCTATCTATCTATCTATCTATCTATCTATCTATCTATCTCAGTCTGTTCCTATCTATCTATCTATCTATCTATCTATCTCAGTCTGTTCCTATCTATCTATCTATCTATCTATCTATCTATCTCAGTCTGTTCCTATCTATCTATCTATCTATCTATCTATCTATCTATCTCAGTCTGTTCCTATCTATCTATCTCAGTCTGTTCCTATATGTCTATCTTTCTATCTATCTCAGTCTGTTCGTATCTATCTATCTATCTATCTCAGTCTGTTCCTATATGTCTATCTGTCTATCTATCTCAGTCTGTTCGTATCTATCTATCTATCTCAGTCTGTTCGTATCTATCTATCTATCTCAGTCTGTTCCTATCTGTCTGTCTATCTCAGTCTGTTCCTATCTATCTCAGTCTGTTCCTATCTATCTGTCTGCCTGTCTGTCTATCTCAGTCTGTTCCTATCTATCTATCTATCTATCTCAGTCTGTTCCTATCTATCTATCTATCTATCTCAGTCTGTTCCTATCTATCTATCTATCTATCTCAGTCTGTTCCTATCTATCTATCTATCTCAGTCTGTTCCTATCTATCTATCTATCTATCTATCTCAGTCTGTTCCTATCTATCTATCTCAGTCTGTTCCTATATGTCTATCTTTCTATCTATCTCAGTCTGTTCGTATCTATCTATCTATCTATCTCAGTCTGTTCCTATATGTCTATCTGTCTATCTATCTCAGTCTGTTCGTATCTATCTATCTATCTCAGTCTGTTCGTATCTATCTATCTATCTCAGTCTGTTCCTATCTGTCTGTCTATCTCAGTCTGTTCCTATCTATCTCAGTCTGTTCCTATCTATCTGTCTGCCTGTCTGTCTATCTCAGTCTGTTCCTATCTATCTATCTATCTATCTATCTCAGTCTGTTCCTATATGTCTATCTGTCTACCTATCTCAGTTTGTTCCTATCTGCCTGTCTGTCTGTCTGTCTATCTCTGTCTGTTCCTATCTGTCTATCTATCTCAGTCTGTTCCTATCTCCCTATCTATTTATGTGCCGTTACACTGAAACTCTGGAACCTTCGAAATTAAAAGAATGTTTGGTTTAGGGGAAGAGATACTCTCAACTTATTTTAATGAATTTATGTCGCAAGTGCAAATTATTGCAAGCGTTTGTCCGTTGGTGTTTGAGTTGGGAAACACCTGTCTCCTAGAATGTTTATCCCACGACAAATATGGCGAATTTGCGCATGTGTGTCTGCTTAATAAAATACAAAGAAACAACTGAAACCAATATATATACTAGCAAACGATAATATATTATTAACCAGACATAAAGTTACATAGTTGCGAGCGGCAAAGGCAATGATGTGACAAAAAGTGAACATTCACGAAAAAAATTACTAGTGAATTGTTTATGTGTGTAGAAGTCCTATAAAAATGAAGTAAAATGAATTTGCGTACGTACGTGTCTGTGTGACTTTCCCATAGGGAAACGCATTTTCACGATGGACCTACATCTTAGCGTGTCTAAGGAAAATAGAAAAAAGAGAATAATAGAAAATATTATAGTGTATTTATAAGTTCTGAAAGCGTCCCCTGGTGGCATTTTTTTTAGTTAAGAAAGTAAGTGGGGTTAACTTCACAAAATGAAAGAAATGTCCGGAAAATGCATTTTTCAATATTTATAATTACGATTACTCGTGGTTATGTTCATTTAAATTTTCTTGTTCACAGGCATTTTTATAAATTTATGAATAAACAAATCTCTTAATATTTATTTCTTAAAATGCTAAATAATAAATATTTATAAAATGGTAAGTATTAAACATTAAACCGTATAATAATTATTAGTATACTAATTTACATATTTCTTGTCCCATCTTTAGTGCGGCGGGAGGTAAATCAATTTATGTTAGTAAATTTATGAGTGATTAGTTCCCTTAATCGTTTTAATAATCAGTTCAAAAAAAATATTTATCTCATAAAATTTCAAAGTTAGTTCACGAGCAAAATGAACCGTTTAATTTATGAGTTCCTTTATTCCTCCGTTTCTTTGATTGCAGCCTTATTTGGTTAAGCCTTTCATGTGGGGCACTCAGATACCTTTGTCATTTAAGTGACCATTTTGCTTCAACTTAGTCTTGAAATTGGCTTTATCGTCACTGTCTTTGTCGTTCTGTTGCTAATCTTTCTCTTCCGAGAGTTATTTCCATTTCACTGTTATAATTAAACACGTCATCTTTTTAACATGAAAAGATATTGGACAAAAAGCTATTTATATAATACCAAGTGTTATCAATGAATCATAGATCCCACTGAACGTCAAAAAATATAAAAGAACAGATTAATGAAACGGTTCAATGGCCTGTTAATATTTAACAGCCCCCCCACCCACCGCCACGAGGGATGTATGTGGCACAAGGCCGAGTTTACCGTGGGTTCTCCGAGCCCGTAGGCTAGGCCAAAAATATTCCCTTAGAACCCGCATAAACGGGTTCAGAGCCTGTCTACTTTCCCGGACGAAACTTTGCCCTTCAGCAAAGCCTCGTCCGGGTTCCTCTCTGCTCGAGGCAGAGAGTTTGACAGTCATAAACAGTTTGGCACTACAGAGTGTTCAGTGTTCAATGGACTGTATTTTAGTTATGAATTGTTTCTCTGCTTTATTGAATCTCAATACATTGTTTCAAGACTTCTGCTTCGTTGCTATGAAAATTTTCATACAATTGGCGTCATTTTTGACGACACGAATTTACTAGTTTCATTATATTTGACGCACATGTTTTATAATTTTGCAAATTTTTATAAAGTTATTAATAAGAATTTGTTTTCATATTCCTTTCTTCATAAATTGGTAAATGATAATTTTTTCATTATAGTTCGTTCACATATTTTTATAATCTAACAACTAAATAGATTATAACATTTTCTTTGTTATTAAAATTCTAAACATGGCTTTTTAAAACCATAAACGTTGCTAAGGGAGTATAGTTTATCGTAGTGTCAAGAGAAAAGAGTTTTCTCACACATCGTTTTTGTTTTTTGGGGTCCGAAGCAGTGGAGTGGTAGTTCCTCACGGGTGGCACTTTTATGGGGGCGGTACTTTTGTATTTCCTGTAGGCTATAGTATAAGCCTGTATAGGCTGTTCGAATTCCAGTCGAATCCATTACAAACACTTACGTGTTCATACCTTTAGGAAAGGTATGAATCCTCTTCTCCCTCTTCTATCAGGACAGACCGGGTTCTATAGCCTTGGATGGCAACTGGTCTACCGCAGAAAGGAATGGCAACCTACTGTGTGCAAAAATCTGCCTCGTCAGTCATGTATCTTCCTCAGCGGACTTCACGAGCATATTCATCGCGAGAGCAAAAAGCGTGGCTGACAATGTACAGCCTGTAATAATTCCTCTCTCGAGTCTATGCCAGTCTGAAGATACCAGGCCGGATGAAACTCTTAGATGGAATTGATTGTAGTAATCCAGGATAAGCTCGCGGATACTACTTGGGACGTAATGTCTAACCAAAGCTTCTTCCACGAGTTTATGCGGTATAGACCCATAAGCATTGGCCAAATCCAACCACACAACAGCCAGGTCCCCTTTATTCCTCCTTGCATCCCTTATTAATCGAGCCAAATCTCCTATATGTTCAACGCAGCTAGGCATACCAGGGATTCCGCCCTTTTGTACCGCTTTATCTATGAAGCTATTTTTTTAGCAGAAAAGCTGATAGCTGTCGGGGGATAATACTTAAAAATATTTTGCTTTCTGTACTCAGTAAAGAGATACATCGAAAAGGCTCGATATTTCTTGCGTTCTCTTCTTTTGGGATCCAAAGACCTTCTGCACACCGCCATTGTTCTGCGACTTTACCTCGCTGCCAAATTACTTTAATGTTCTTCCATAATTTCAGGAGAAGGCCTGGGCAACGCTTATCTACGGAATAAGGCACGCCACTCGGTCCTGGCGACGAAGCTGATCTAGCCGCCATTACTATCTGTTTGACTTCACTCAAACTTGGTATCCTCGTGTCGAACTCTTCTGAAGGGTTCGGTTTAATGAGGCAATCATTGAATCCTAATTCCTCATCCCTTCTTGTGTTCTTGATAGAGCTCTGCAAAAAGGAATCCGCCCTGTCTTTTGGGCATACTAATCTGCCGCTCCTCTTATTTCCCAAAAGTTTTCTGGCGAAACCAAACGGGTCTGAGATAAACGAAGCCCCATTCCTGGCCCGCTTTTTCCTCCGGCGATGATAATGTTCTGCTCTTCGCGCGTTTTTCAGTTTCTGTCTTAAAATATCTCGCAGTTCCGAAAAGGACTGGTCGCTCCTCTTCACAAGCGGCCTTTCTTGAAGGATCTTAATTCCCGCCTTACTTCTCTTATCCTCCCTTCACGCCTCTTCCGAGTGTAGACTTTATTTCTCGTTTTATCAACATGGCCGAAACGCTCTGATGCGTAGCTGACAATGTGTTTACTCATAGATTGAAATCGTCGGTCTATGTTACCTGCAGACGTACCTTGGATTATAATGCACACGTCTTCATCAAAATCGCGCCAATCTTTCTTGTTGCTTGCTGGGGGCCATTTAATCTGCTTAGAAACTACTCTGTCCAGCAAAGTCTGAGTCCACACTGGGTGATGCTGGGTGCTGTGGTTTGTCACCGGGACCTGTTCAACCTCCGTCTTACTTGAAGAATTTATCAACAAAAAAAGCAAGAAAAATTACTTTTTAGAAAGATGTAATTTTCATTTCAGAAATAAAGATTTTCCTAATTTTTCACACTTTTTTTCCTTATATGTCGTTTTTGCTTTTTTTAACTGTTACTGATAAGTATGTTTGGTGTGTATTTAAAGCATACTATATTTGACTATGTGTAAGGACTATTATAATGGTACACAAACTAGTTTTATCAGAGTGAGTCACTGTGCAATATTTTTATCAGAAATTCTTATCCTGCCTTAAGAGGTGCACAAAAGGAAATATTTGTTCCTTTTTCGTAATTGTGTAATAAATGTGTTTTGCTCATACAACTTTATGCAGTAATTGGGTCTTATTTTGTGATTTTTCTCCTATTATGACTTGCTATTCCTACTAAGTTTTTGTGTTTGACACGAGAACTTAAATTTTGTAGGTAATTAAATTTTTATACAATAGCCTGTATGAGTGTTAAAGTTCCTTGCTTGTAGTTGTTTGTCAACATGAAATGTGGCTACTTCGTGTGGGGGGGGGGAGAAAACGAGTCAAAGAAGAAAATGAGGAGGAAAGTGTACGTGTCACGTAGCTTTGTGGGGAAGAGTGCAAATGTCACGTAGCTTGATGAGGAAGAGTGCACGTGTCACATAGATTGGTGAGGAAAATGGTTAAGTGAGTAAGGGAATCTCTTTGAAGCCGTTCGTTGTGAAATGATGCCGCATGTGTGCGTCTCTATCTCCTTACTGGTTTTATCCGTCTAGAGACTTTATTTAAATAAAATATTTTTATTATTATTATTATTGTCAGCGCGAATGCGACTTGTTGATTGAAAAATGATAAATATTTATTTTCAAAGGATTAATTTATTAACCGTAGGGATGAGTGAATCCTCCGACTCAGAAACCATTTTTTATGTCTTGGTGTTTATTTCCGTCTTCGTCCTCCATACCTAAAATATTAACCTTTAACCTATTACCTGCTTTATATTTTCTAACTCTGGCCATAATGATTTAGTGTTCTGACATTCCATAGCTCGAGAATTATTTTTGTTTACTGATAATAAACTGTTTCCATTTTTTCACTCGACAGTGTTAACGGTTGATTTGTACAGTAGACATTACAACCCAAAATAATCATTTTTAAAAATTTATTTTCCATATTACTATTGTCCTGGGAATGACGATAAACTGCACCCGGCTACAAGACCTATAATCGGGAGATTGGAGGTTTTGAGGAGCGTGGTATCACCGTTTAATTGCTGTTGTTCCCAGGTCCACTCTGACCCGGGGTGGTAGCACCTGTGAGGGTCCCAGCTTCAGGCAAATAATGAACCCTCACAAACACAAACAGCACGATGAAAGTTCAAAAATACATTTTTGTAGTAAAAATGCCAGCAGTACATTTTTATATAAAAATTACCAACAATAGATATTTATAGTATTACCAACAATACACTTTATGGCAAAATGGCGAGCAATATATTTTATCTGTAGTTGAAAGCATACAATTGCGTCCAAAATATATTTAATTGAAGCCATAAAATTGTGTTCAAAATAGTTAGATTTCGGCATTAACCCATAGAGAATTTTATGGCTTCAATTAAATATATTTTTGTTAGATTTCTAGTCGTAAACTTCTGCCGTTTACCGGTCGGGTTAAGTCTTTTCTTCTACATTTTTTTTTATTTTTTTGACTTCTCTTTCAACTAATAAGAAGGCAATCGTCAAATAAATAAAAATAAAATGAAGAAGAAAAGACTGAACCCTCCCGAAAAACGGCAGAAGTTTACTGGACTAGAGTATAGCAATTTGTGACTAGAAACCTAACAAAATAAGAGAGGCTATATAAAAATAAAAATAAAAAAGTAAAGAAAGCCGGAAAATAAAATAATTTTGGATAATTAAAAAAAATAACACAAAGAGAATTTTGATGTTAGTTCAAACCAAGCTTCGTTCCAGTAGCCTGGGAACCTTGTTTGAAATGATCTAAACAGACAGCCGAGATACAAAAGAAGAGAATGAACCGCCAGAGAAACCAGCCAAGCGTGTCGCGTGACGTTAAGTGGTCATCTGCTTAAGACATTTTCCGCGCTTCTTAGGGCCGAGAAACACAGCAGATTGACGTTGCACATATTTCCAAGATGACAACTACTACCAAAGTTTGATTTATAAACCCTCAACTACAGAACCGAAACGAAATTTCTACCGACTGCGACCAAGATCTGACTTATAAATGAACTTTCGCTACCCCGAATTACAAAGGACTTACTTCAATCTAAATCAAATAAATAAATATATATTATTTATTTTATACTTTTGAATTTGTTCGTTTTATTTCCGATAAATAATTGCTTTTACCCACATCTTCACTCTCTCGGCAATGTTATTGTTTTAAAAAGCGATTATCAGAATTTTAATAAAATCCAAATATATAAAAATGAATACATCACACACATACACATACACGTATGTACGGAACATTCACGTATACGGAAACTTAATTACAAGCATTACGAACATTGCAGAAAATTACAAGCATCAACATATTACGAATGTTCAACAAGCAACGGAAACTAATTAAACATTAAGAAACATTCACTCCTTCAACTCTTCTGAAGCTAAAAGTTTATCAACATATTCTCAGCTTTACAGAATTCTTTCAACTCTCTTGCAGTGAACATTTTGAGCAACAAGTTCATTCAACTTCCTATGGGCTCAGATAAAATAAAAAAATCCTTAGTAAAGAATTTAATGTAATCAAAGGGAAGTAACTCCTATTAATTATGCTTGTATATCATTGACATACATAAATATGAATATTGTTCTTGTTATAAAAACAATTTTGTGTTCTTATTGTTTCATATTTTGTGGTATTTTGCATAAATATAAATTCGAGAGGTCACACCAACTAACTGACCTCTACAACATGATAAATATTATATTGTAGATGATTTACATATTTTGATAATTTTGTAAGTTTTTAATAAAAAGATTAGTTTTCACATTTATTTCTTTTTAAACTGGTAAATAATAAATATCGCATTTTACTTGATTCACATATTTTTATTTATAATCTTGTTAATAGACATTGCCGAGGAAGTCAAAGCAGTACAAAATAATAGTGGTGCCAAATGAAAAACCATCCGTTTTTTTCTTTTTTTTTTTGTATTTTTTGCAGCCGCGTTGGTTAAACATTACCAAAAATCTTATGCAATATCAAATGTAAACATTCTAAAAATTCCTCCCGAACCTTACCAAAAATAATTCAATAAAACTCAGAACATAAATTTTTATGAGATTTGTTGCTTACATAATTTAATAAAGCATATTATCTTCTTTCAGACTGGACAGAGAAATTGTGCACATAATATATACTTTAAAAAATACTTGTAACTTTTCAATGCGTATTTGAAATCCATCCCGTTGCTGTACGTAAGAAGAGTTTATTATTATTATCATTATTATTATTATTATTATTATTATTATTATTATTATTATTATTATTATTATTATAATAATAATAATATTATTATTATTATTATTATGATGATGATGATGATGATGATGATGATGATGATGATGATGATGATGATGATGATAATATTTCGATTTCTGCTATAGTCATAATACCTACCAAGTCCGCGGGAAGACTTAAGTTTAGTAGTGGTGTGTTGTTATGGCTTCATTTCATGATTTGTTTTTCTAACTCCCATAATATCACAAGCATTACACGGTCAAAGTTCTTCTTAGTATGCGGACTGTACTTATCAAGACAATTTTTTGTATTTCTCTTAAGCTGAGATTTCCAGGGATTTCTTCAATGTGTTGTTATGTTCCCTTTTTATAATTCCAAGCACACCTACTGTAATTGGTACTATTGTAGCGATATTGACGAGCTAAATCATCCCGTACATTTTTTTATTTACAAATGTGTAAGCAAGCGAAAATCAAAGATGAGAAACAACACGAAAAATTATTTTTATAACAAGAACAAACAATATTTATATTTTTGTGTGTCAATGATACACAACTTAATTAATAGGAGTTACTTCCCTTTGACTGGAAATAAAGTCTTTATTGGAGCAATATTTTTATCTGAACTCATGGTAAGCTGAATGAAATTGCCGCTCAAAATGTTCACCGTGAGAGAGTTGAAAGAATTCTGTAAAGCTGAGAATGTATTGAGTAAACTTGTAGCTTCAGAAGAGTTGAAAGAATGAATGTTCCGTAATGTTTATAATTAAGTTTCTGTTGCTAGTAATGTTCAGTACGTACGTGTATGTGTAAGTGTATGTGTGCGTGTGTGATGGCGTTTGATAGCGTTCGCCCGAACGGGGTCGAAACGCTTTTTCTTATAGTCCTATATTGTTGATAGGCAAGAGAAATTCGAAGAGGAAGAACGAACCTGTGTGGAAGTATTTATAATAAACGTAGTCACGTGATCGGCTCCGAAAGTCATAGACAGATTTTGGAGAATTGTATTTTTGTTCAGGTCAGGAACTAGGTCGATGTTAACCGGACGTATTTGAGAACATGATTTAAATATTAACGGACCAATGAGAAATGAGAAAAATATCAAGGCTCTGTGATCCACTTTTTGCACAGATTTGACATTAAACTCATATATCAAATATTCTTGAACTCTAAACAAATTTAAACAAGAACAGTTCTTACAACACACGATACAAGGAGAACTACTTTTTACATCTTAAACTTTATTGTCACTAATTGTATATTTACTTGTTTTCAATACATGTTTTTCTTGTTGACATTCAATGATCTCTTGTCATTCTTTTTCGTGTTTCTTTGCAAATTAAATGTAGTGTGCTAATTTCAAAACGCAACCTTCATCAAAAACCTTCTGATACATTTCTTACCAAACCTCATTAGCGCCCTACAAACTAAAAAAATACTTCTGATGTAGTATAAAAAAATAAAATTATTCTTTCTACTAAGTTTCATAGAAGCATATAGAATAAAAACAATTATTTTCTTAAACCTAAGGTTATAGATAATTTATTTTTAAAATATAAATATAAATTTCTTATTGTACAGCCGGTTTTGCATATTTCTTTAATTTTTCGCAGCTTTTTAAGAGTCTGAGATGACAGTAGAGACCTACTCTTGTTGACATCTAACAAGCTACCATGCGTAAAAATAAACGTCCTTTTCATTGTTTTAAGTAAACAGTAAGCATTATTTTTTTAAAATTCACTTAATTAATCATTAAATTTAATAATTTACTTTGAAAAACATCTCGAGGACATTGGATTTTTAACAGATTTTTAAAGTTTACCGTTTCCGTCTATAATTTGAGATTTAAGATGATAAGTGACCAATGAAAGTGCTAATGTTTTTAAAACGTAAACGCGTTACTTAATTATTATTTCTTTTCATATAGATTAACTTCAAGCTATTATCTTTCAAATAAAATTACTAAAATTTAACTTCAAAGTATCCATTTAAATTATATAAAACGCGTTTGTCTTCTGTTTTTTTTATGACTTCCGTGCAGGTATACCTAATAATATGAGGATATTCTTAGACAGATCGTCAAAAGCAAATAGCAGGACCACAGAGAATGTCATTATCTCTTCTTTTCTGTTTGGGATTGGGTTTCCCGGTTCCTCCTAAAGTCGACTTGAACTCTATACTTCTAACGTCTCCGCCCAAACTTTAATCGCAGTTAGCTCCTCCTCAGTCCCTTAATCCTTCAACAGGGGTCTCTCTCCTCTGGCTATAAATACTGGCTGACCCTTCGCCTCTCTCTCTCTCTCTTTTTTTCGACTTAGGCCTTGGGTCGCCACGGCGCGTGAAGACGAGGTAAAATCTCTCTTTTCAACGAACTCCAATATGTGACCTCTCGCAGATACGGCGTTTCCCAAATTCTGGGAACACGCTAAGAACAATACACGTACGTACGAACACTCACAACACACACACACATAATTTCTCCATACAAACACTATGTAACTGTTTATATCTTTGTGTAACTTGTTATTAATATATATTTGTTTACCCATATATATCGGTCTTGTTTGTTTTTCTTAGTCTTCTTTGGACTTAATTTAAGTCCAACCTTCTCATGTAGCTGGACCGGCTAACAGGAAATTTTAACCTTCTGATATCTCTTCACATCTTCACCCGCACGGTCCACTACACTTTGACATTTCATTTACTATTTTTTTATTCTCCTCAGTAGGATAGATGTGTCTCCCCTACCGTCCGCTTGGCACTGCTCCCTGGTCTTTTGAACAGGAATAGAGGTTTATCCCTTGTTCCCTTTTTAGGATTGAGTTTCTGGTTCCTTCTAAAGTCTTTTCATTCTTATTAACTTCCAGTAGCGTCTTGCTTCTTAGTGGCATTATCGCCTTGCTTGGGGTGAACTGATTAAAAAAAAATGGCTCAAGCACTGCAAAGGATTTCACAATGTTTTACTTTTTTGAAATATGACAAATACACATTGCGTACTCGCGTTATTAGTAGCGTAAATAAAAAATGTACTGCTCCATTTAGTAAGTACACCAAGTACGGTGTAATGGCTTATGTAAGCCGAAAGCTTAGATTGGATTAAAAAATATGTATCAATATTGTGATTTTCTTTCATTGTTTAATGATAATGTTATTAAGCTTATCAGACGATATGAAAATAACTTACATAAAATATATAGACAACAACACTTATCTATATTATTTAATGAAACATGCATATATATATATATATATATATATATATATATATATATATATATATATATATATATATATATATATATATATATATAATTATTTATTTGAATATTACAACATAAATATGTTATAAAATCACGACAAAAATAGCCATTTTGCTTTCAACACTTCTGGTGTCTTATCAAGTGAAGATGTATCTTCACTTGATAAGACACCAGAAGTGTTGAAAGCAAAATGGCTATTTTTGTCGTGATTTTATAACATATTTATGTTGTAATATTCAAATAAATAATTATATCTGCTCTACTCTGTATTGAGCACTCTTTAAAGAATAGTAATTGTTGGTTATTGGAATTCACTCCGTATATACCAATCCTAAACTTGTGTATATATATATATATATATATATATATATATATATATATATATATATATATATATATATATATATAGATCAGCCGATTCCGCTTAGCTTGGTTTCATCCTTTCGGTATCTTCAGTCGATTCCTGCCAATTGATTTCCTAATGCTTTATTTTATTTTAAATTAATGAACGCTTTATTATTTAAAAAATAAACAAATAAACGCACGACGTGAAGTGTGATAGAAGGGGGAGGGGGAAGAATTGTGGGAGGAGGAAGAGTTGTGGGAGGAGGAGGAGAAGAAAAGCAAGAGTATTGGTAATGTGTCGATGGGGGTTAAATGAAATATACATACTTTCTTTTCACCCTGGTTCATACGAAATCAAAAGGAACTTTTTAGTGTGGATGAAACGAGTCCTAATTCCCGATCTCTCATTCAAAAGGTTAACAAATAACAAAGATCCGATTGCAAAGTGGAGATTTTTTTTAAAAGCCAACAAACCTTACAACAATAAAAACTTAGTAATATCTGCAACTTTTCTCAACAAGAAAAGTTAACAATAAATAACCCTCTTGAATACAGTCTTCTCTTGGTCGGACTCAATTCTAACCTACAAACTGGTTTATATATATTCCGTTATATGTGATTCTTTTACGATTTGTAAAAAGTATAGAGTTATTTCCCCTTAATTTAATTTACGCCTAACTGCATCTGGGAAATCCCAGAGGGGATTTCCTGACACTTTGGAAAACACAGACGTTTCGTTTTCATTTCTTTAATCATGTAGTTGACCTAATCTTTTTTGTGAGCAGATTTGAAATTCAGCTTCAACTTTCAAGTTAGTAGAGCTAGTATACTGGCACTTGGAGTTCATTACAACAAAATAAAAGTGGGAATTTTACTGATAGTCGACCATTTGTAGCATCACCAGTTGTCCCTTTCGTGCCAGAAGTAACAATTAACGCGGGATTAAGTGACAATAAGTCTCTTCTTGTGTGTACCAATACGGTTTTGTTTTATTTTTTGTTGTATTTATTTTTCTTGACAATAGTCCCCAAATCCATTCAAAACGTTCGAATAAGAATCGTGAGTACAATTTTTACTATATTCCATTATTTTTATTTATTTTATTATTTTATTTTATTTTTTTCAGATTTTAACATTTTTACTCGTTTAGTCCATTTCGAAACTATGTCGTTGTACTGTGAATTGTATTATTAAGATATCCAATGTCAAATATAAGACTCGTAAAAAAAAACGAAATCATACCAATCAACCAATCTATGCCAGGAGGACATTGCTTGGTAATAACAATTCTTTCTCTTTCTCTCTCTCTCTCTCTCTCTCTCTCTCTATATATATATATATATATATATATATATATATATATATATATAACATTAACTACGAACACGGCCACAATGTGCTGACAGTGTTTATAAAATAAAATCTTTCCTATAACTTCAGACACACATAACAAATGATGGTTGGTAATTTTTGTTTTAGAAATGCGGACATTGCAACAATGATTGTTTGTTTGTTTGCATGGAAGATTGCTATGCAAAGATAAATTCGTGCATATGAAACGCATATGAAAATTACCAACCATCTTTGTTATATAATTTATTATTTAATTTATTGTAATGTATTTGTAATCTCTGAAGATGGCTTATGTAAGCTGAAAGCTTAGACAGGATAAAACATATATCAACATAGTGATTTTCTTTCGTGTTTCAGTGATAATACTAAAAAGCTTATTCGACAATATGAAAGGAATTTACTTAAAATAAACAGGCAAAACTTGTCTATATTATTTAATGAAACATGCATTAATATATATATATATATATATATATATATATATATAATGTGCAATTGTTCTTGTAAACACGTCTTATTCAAAAGAAGAGATATTTTATGCCTATTAAATTTATTAGTCATTTTTCTAGTATGCGAATAACATGTTGAAAATGTGGCTGTTGTTGATGTATAAAATAAGCAAAATTCATATTGGGTCCAAGTTTTAGATACCCGTGTAAAACGAAGAGACGAAAATTCAAAGGAAATTTTAAGTAACGCAGTGTTTTAAAAGTATCGTCATTTTTTGTTTGAAAAACTAAATACAGTTCGGTAGAACACAAGGAAGCATATGTCAGCAATATATATATATATCGGTGAGGGATATATATAGTTCTTTACATATATATATATATATATATATATATATATATATATATATATATATATATATATATATATATATTTAAGCAGCAATCCTTCTTTCAAGCAAGCCTCATTAAATATGACAGATAAGGTGCTTTTTTATATAATTTCTCATATGATATTACAATTTTTTTCTTTTCCGTAGATAAATTGTAAAACATTTGGACAGTTTTTGTATAATTCATCTCCGAAAAGAAAAAAATATAAGATTATGAGAAATTATATAAAAAAAATCGCCTGACGATTGCACGAGCATGAAACAGACTGTCGCCTCTAAGTGCTGACTTCCATGTCCACTTTTATATTTACACACGCTCTATCTCTGATATTGAGCACTTTATCCCATAAATATAGCTCACTTTAAGACTATATTTCTGCATATATATATATATATGCATGTATTTTGTAAAATACTGAACAATGAAAGACGTTTACATTTTTAACCAATTCTTGATTTCGAAAAATGGAGTCAAAAACGCATCCACCCTTCGTTGTCTGTTATATTATATTCATTCAAGAATACCTCATAAAAGGAAACTTGCTGCGTAAATCTATGTTGTCCAAGATATGAATCATGGCGCTATAAAATAAAATTTTAAAACGTCTGTCGATCGTTTCTGTTAATTCGCCCGAAATAAAGTTTCTTATCGTAAATATTAACTCTCAGTTTGTATGGCTTGACTCGCAACAAATTACCAAAAATCATGGAGTCATTCGCATTTCATAAGTACGGATGATATTCGAGATACTTACAAGGAATTTTTTTTTAAATTTAAAGAAAAAAAAAATCTGTTTTTAGCTTGTTTATCAGGGTGAGCGTAACGAAGACCCCACACTTAGAAATAGCGCACCCAAGTCGCCCACATTTGGGGCGATCGCAAAAGTCAATTCAGTCGGAGTGCAATGGAAGGGCTTCCTTCTCACTGTGGGAGAATTTGATGTGAATTTTAGTTTAGTAAATATAAATTCGTTTTATTTGGAGGTGAATTAATATTTTGGGGTGAATTAACAGAAAAAAAAACTCGTCGGGCAGGGTGCCAAGTTAAATATTATTACATTTTGAAGATTCCTGATTCTATTATATAATTTTTTATTTGATTCTCTTATTTTTAAATTAATATATTTTTTATTATCTATTATCCTACACTAGTGTAAACATTTTATAGTTGTTTCGAATTTAGTTCCATAATTTTTGCTGTTCGTTTCTACTCATTTTCTCGAAGAACAGATTTTTTCCGAATATAAGACTTCTCTTAGGTGGAAGTATTAGAAGCCAATGATTCGAAAAATAAAAAATCATGAAGCTTTTATTTATTTTGAAAATTATTAGCAGTAATGATTTTAGAGGCGACGAACGATACAGCTTAGCTCAGTAGTATTGGCATAGACTGAAACCAAGAAGAAAGATAGATAGATAGATAGATAGATAGATAGATAGATAGATAGATAGATAGATAGATAGATAGATAGATAGATATAGGGATGTCCCAGATACGAATAGAGATAGAGAGATATGAATATAGAGAGATATGAATATAGAGAGATATGAATAGAGATAAATAGATAAATGTGAATAGAGATAGATAGATAGATAGATAGATAGATAGATAGATAGATAGATAGATAGATAGATAGATAGATAGATAGATAGATAGATAGATAGATATAGGGATGTCCCAGATACGAATAGAGATAGAGAGATATGAATATAGTGAGATATGAATAGAGATAAATAGATAAATGTGAATAGAGATAGATAGATAGATAGATAGATAGATAGATAGATAGATAGATAGATAGATAGATAGATAGATAGATATAGGGATGTCCCAGATACGAATAGAGATAGAGAGATATGAATATAGAGAGATATGAATATAGAGAGATATGAATATAGATAAATGTGAATAGAGATAGATAGATAGATAGACAGACAGACAGATAGATAGATAGATAGATAGATAGATAGATAGATAGATAGATAGATAGATATAGGGATGTCCCAGATACGAATAGAGATAGAGAGATATGAATATAGTGAGATATGAATAGAGATAAATAGATAAATGTGAATAGAGATAGATAGATAGATAGATAGATAGATAGATAGATAGATAGATAGATAGATAGATAGATAGATAGAAAATTGGTGTAGTCATTTCACTGCTTTGATTCAAAAGAAATTGAATTTTGAATCAGAAAGAATAATTTTTTTTACAGTAATGGTTGGCATGGTTCAGTTTTGTGTGTATTTATTTTGAAATTTTATTCAAAGAATTTTAGAAAAACGCAAATATTTATTATTATTATTATTAGTAGTAGTAGTAGTAGTAGTAGTAGTAGTAGTAGTAGTAGTAGTAGTAGTGGTAGTAGAAGTTGTAGTAGCAGTAGTAGTAGTAGTTTTCACTAATGATTTTTCCCAAACAATAGTATCTGATGTTCTTTGCTGGACGTTAAATGACATATTTTCTCAATACGCACACAAAGGTTTCGTGGGTCAAAAGTAAAAAAAAAAAAAATGAGGGTGTGGCGTATTCAGTTAGTCTAGTTTTTCTAGTAAAATTTTGTTACTTTTTTGCCGGGTTGATTTGAAATTATACAAGGATACGTAAACTGAATTTCTAACTTCATTATTCCTGTCTTAATATCTGGGATAAGGAGTTATTGTTATTTATTTACAATACATTCGGACCAATGTCCTCATTTTTGTTTAAACGTTGTTATTATCACGACGTTTCAGATGTTGTGATCTCCGGTTTTCTTCAGCTGTCCGGGTAACTTTTAGAGAGTTTTTAACTGAACCGTTTACAACATTTCATCTACCGATATAAATAATAATCCTCACTTCATATACACTTAAAAGCCGTGAAAAGTGATGCGACTGTGAGAATTAAGGCAGAAACAAAAAAAATGCATGTACTGTTTTTCATGTATAAATTATGTACACATAACAAGAATTTTATAGTTTGTTAAAAGAAAATGTGAAGGAGGAATACCTGAAGGCAGGGCCGGAACGTACAACTCCCGAAATCTCCGACTGTTGGGCAGCCTGATTGAGTACCCACCCCGTGCCATCCTTTGTGACCCTCGCTGTCTTATTAACATTTGCTTTTTTTCTTACCTATATTTATATACGTTACAAATTAAACTAAGCATATTTGACCATTATTAAAGGATGGATTTTTTAGCGAATTTTGATGTCATTCTTGGGTCTTTTTCCTTTTTTACCAAATCCGTGAATTTGTTTTGCTCATGTTCAGTCTCGAAAAAAATTCTCTCTCTCTCTCTCTCTCTCTCTCTCTCTATATATATATATATATATATATATATATATATATATATATATATAATCAGTGACGACACTAGGTCATCAATGTTTGTTGGGCTCACTACAATCTTTAAGAAAGTATACTATTGGTATAAATTAGATGCTAAAATGATTCCTTTACTCTAACTAAAATATATAATTTAAAAAAATCTTTAGCCAGATATGTTTTTTTAAATATCTCATGTGTGTGTGTGTGTGTGTGTGTGTTTGTATATATGTCTATGCGTTACTATGTTTATGTGTCTCTTTGTCTGTGAATTTTTAGTGTAATTTATTCTACGTTTATGATCAGTACTGCTGATTGATATCATATTTCCTCAACACTACCCCAGTCAACACTCCAGTCTACGAGTTAAGGCTGTAACTTTCTTTGATTTTCGCCGAATTGAAATCGGGCTAAATTTAATTTGGCCTTTCTCAAAAGATACATTCCGCTAAAAAAAAAAAAAAAAAAAAACTTATACTGTACGGAATAAATTATTTAAAATGGACATTTGGAAACAATAAGTTGAAATAAAAATGTGTTCTTTTAAAAAACAGGGCATACAAGTCATTAGAAATTTTTAAAAGATTATTTATAAAATTAAAGCAAGAAATACATTGCCTATTATGTATGTTTCCAGCGCAAGTAGGGTTCAGATTCACATAGCCACATTAATTTTACTTCATTCTTTTTTTACTTACTTTCTTTGCTTTTTTTTTTCTTTCTTCTTTATTATGAACAATATCAACGAAATGTATTTCAGTCAATATTTTAAGGCACAGAGCTAAAACAATTAGTTTTGGATCCAGCTGAAGTCAAGAATAAAAACAACGCACCACGGAAGATTTTTGTTGCTTTGAAATAGATATACTTGAATACTCGGGCTAAGCCCGACAAGTCCACCCACTAGAGTTGCCACTGATATATATATATATATATATATATATATATATATATATATATATATATATATATATATATATATTAAAAAGAAGAGAGAAACCGCAAACGTTTTTGGTTGTAATGTGGATTTTATAAAAAATATGTATTATGCTTTATTTTCCATAATTTTGCTTCACGTGTTTCCGGTCTCGCGACTCTCTTTAAGCAAAGAGTGGATATTTCCACATATTATTAAAATTAATTAATTTTTCTTATGTTTTTCGATGTTAAACATTTTCGATGTTAAACATCCTCTTTTTGTGTGGTAGTGACAAAAATGTCTTTCTTGAACTGGCAGTGAGAAAGTTCTTCTGAGTGAAGGGTAATAAAACAATTAAAATTGGTCCGAGAAAGGATGAGGAAAGATATGACCCCTCAGGGGTCATTAAAAGATAAAGATATCTTTCCTCACCCTTTATAAAGCGACAAATTATATTAAAGGGATTAGCTGCAGTGTGCGTGTGAAAGAGAGGGTGTGTATAGGTCACATGGTTTTGGAGGACGGAAACTAGACGGGTGCTGATTTGAAGGGAAAAACGAAAATGTTTATGTATTGTCCTTTTTATACTGTTTATTACCACGCCACATCGTGTATTAAGAGAATTTCCCTAGCATAGACAAGCTGTATTTACTTTATCGTTACAAAATTATTACTAATAAATGTTATCTTTCTCCGTTCACTTTTTGTTTTTGCATATACCATTTGTTTGTGCGGTAAAATCCTAAACGTTTGCAACGTTCCCCGTACATCACCGTTCGCTCCCAATTCTGTCTATTTTTATATTCTTTGTAAGTTAATTTACTATATTCTCTAATTATATGTGATCGAGTTTCGCTGCAGTCTTCACAGAATTAAAATTCGCTGATGTCTTGTTTATCCAGGTTATGTTCGTCTATAAATGCTTTCGCTATAAAATCCCTCCTCCTACCATCTTTTTCCTCATTTTTTCATTCTGTCTCTCTGTGTGTATTATCTATTCTAATCTATTCTTTTTTTCAATTTCTATTTTTTAAGTTTTTGGGGGATATTATCATATTATGATTCTGTTTGCTTCTGACTCAACAGATACGTTCCGTCCTACCAATAAATAATGGACTATTTGGTTTTGATCACGAGGAAAAATAAGACGCTGATTAGTTTCAGTGAGAAAAAGAATGAAAGAAAGAAAGATCTCATGAAGTAGAAACATTTTTCATTTGTACCCTTTCACTTCTTTAAATAATTCCCTGTATTTAGACCAGTCATCTCTATTGCAATGTTTTCTGAAAGTTGTTAAGCTCAAAGGTCTGTTGTGTGTCGTCTGCTATTTCTTTGGAATGTCGAACCAACTAAAGCTCTTTCTCTCATTATTCTTCACGATAACAGGGCTCTTAAATGTCAAATTTTATTCGAAATCATTAATTTCCTGATATTCTAATACAACTACTTTATTTCTTCTCTTGTACTGTTTAAGATGGCTTCAGAATAATACGAAGTGGTGTCCACTAGTTATGCATTATTTCTTCTTTCGTCTCGTTTCGAAATTCTTACCTTTTTTTTTTTAATCGGTATCATCTAATGTAAGGCAGTAAAGCCGCTAAGACACAAGAAGTTACTGGCCGTGGAAGAATTAGGAACACAAACATTAATAATGGGTGGAAGAGAAAAGTGTAATCGGGAGGACTGTAGAGAGCGATTGCCATTGCATTTAAATTTTTGCTAAGTTGGCTGGAAAGCATGGTTTTCAATTCTAAAGATCCTGACGATTTGAATTCATTTTTTCCAATTTAGTTTTATTATTGACAAATAGTTTTACATGCACCCTATGCATGGAATGGGGCGATCATTTTCATTGGATTTGTTCTTCAATTCGTACACCACCACCACCACAAACACCACCACAGGTCTACTTGTGCGAGTAGTGTAACTGTTATAGGCGCGAAAAATGGATTCGGCAGTCCGAGTTCAAATTTTAGGTTAGTCTGTTACATTTACTTTTTGCACTAATGCCCTCGAGAAAAGCGTGAATCTTTCCTTTCCGACTCTACTTAAGGGATAAATGTCACGGTAGACTGACCTCTCTCCTTGGGTGGCAGTCAAAGAGAAGAAAAACTCATAACTGTAGAGAAGGCAACATCAACTCTCTCTCTCCCATGAAGACATGTCAAATCAGAAAACCTAAAGAAAAAGGAGTCTGTGGAGAAGTATGATCACCTACGTCCTGAAGAGACATTGCATACATAAAAGGGAGAAGTTGAGCGATATCATTTCTGTTGAGGAAAGCGAGTCTCATTGGTAATGTTCTCTTTTTATACAGTCCGACATGTTTAATCCTTGACGCCATGTTATTACCAGACTACAGAAAATACGGAATGACAGAAATCAGAGTCAAAGTTCATCCGAAAATTTTTATGGCTGCAGCTTCCGTGTCAGCAGTACGCCTTTCAACCGTACACTATAAAAAGAAATGCTATGTCTCTACTTAAACTTGTGTAACCATCCGTACGAGTAATCACTCTCATACGACAGGTCGAGTTTCTTATGAAAATTCTGGTCTACTTCATAAGCATCTCCTTGGAAATGCTCACACCATCACTACGTCGGAGCTTAAACCTCTTTATAAGCGCACCGTTTAATTCTGATATTTTCAATATATTCCAACACTTCAAACAAATCTGGCTTTCATTTTCAGTATATAAAAAAAAGTTAAAAGATCTGCTCGTTTTGTTTCTTTAATTCTTACACAACGGACTATCTGATGCTATATCACTCACACACAGTCTTATAGACTCGTCCACGACAGTCAGTCTACCCTCCGCTGGAAATGCACTCTTCTTACATCCATTGGTCGATCACCGTAAATCCGGCTTGCTGATTGGTCAGTTTCGACCAATCAGATCGCTCCCACGCGCACGATTATTTTACGCGCCGTTCTTCCTGGAGCCTCTTTCACCGTATATAAACCGGAGTAACACGTGTCACCTCGAGCATTCCGGAGCAGAGCCGAGCAAAGCAGATAGCAAACCAATTACCAAAATGTAACCTTCAAGGAACTCCCGTCTTTGACTAACGCAGTCAGACGTAAAAGAACTTTCGAACATTAAAACAACTTTGCTTACCAAAGTGAAAAGAACATTCACTATTAATAAGTAAAGTCAGCAATTCGCCCTCAGAGAGATCTCTACAGAGATCCGTCAACACCTGACTCAACCTTCAACCTCTTTCTCTCTCTCTCTCAAAATTCATTATACATTTCTAAAAAAGTGTTATCTACACTATTAAACAGAAACTACTATTCTAGCATTAATATAAAAAATACAGTCCAAGGTGAATAACTCTGCCAAAGCAAGAACATACAAAATTCAGCAAAAATCTCGCAACTACATTACTTTAAAATTTATCTCTCGATAAATTTTCCTTAAATTTTTATGTGAACACTTTTGCGAAACAAAGGAATATTCCTGAAATTTGAGTTCATTAAATACTTAATTCAACTTTTCTTCAAACAATCAAATGTTCAACTGAAACAACACCTTTTCCAAATTGTATTATAATTTATTTGTATATAGATGTTCAATGTTTGTTTCTAGTCTGTCTATATTTCTGAGATGAGGTATTATGTACAGTATTTACATTAGACGGATTATTGTCCTCATCTTTGTCGCCATTTTTGTCACAACGTTTCGGCCGTTGTACGCTCCGGCCTTCTTCAGGTGGTTGGAATTTCGAACTGAACCCTTTATTTCGATCACTGGGGTAGACTGTTGTGGAACTAGAACAGTCTACCCCAGTGATCGAAATAAAGGGTTCGAATCGAAATTCCAACCACCTGAAGAAGGCCGGAGCGTACAACAGCCGAAACGTTGTGACAAAAATGGCGACAAAGATGAGGACAATAGTCCGACTAATGTAAATACTGTTTGTTTCTAATTGAATTCACGGTTACCTTTGTTTCTTTGTTCAATATTGCCTTTGAGATTTATTCCCTTTGTATGTCTACGCTTAAATTGTTGTGATTAATATGAAGAACATGCTTTTCACGCTTATTATCACAAACCAAAAACCCTTCTGATTACACACTAATTCATAGCTAATCGCAACAGTCTTTACAGACGCGTTTCTTTCTTTAATTTCTTCAGTAAATCTACTCTTTTAAGCATAGATAAAGATTCATGCTTTCTCTTCCTACCTCTGGCAGCATCATCTGCACCTCCTGCTCTCTTGGCGGGGGAGGGTATCCTGAATGGGTAAATATGCAACTGTATCTAAGAAATGAACAAGACCATATCAACAAAACATTCTGCTGTTGTCGGCTGCTGCGGAAAGTTGTAAACAACATGGAGCATTGTTCTCGTAAGCGCTCAACGAACTAATGTTGGCTGATTCCAAAAAGTACCTGGTCATGGGAGTTGCCGGACACATGACTCTCCTGATCTCAGCTACGAACCGAAATAAATAAAGTGAAAAATAAATAAAAAATGACATGTATTTTATTAACAGCGTGCAAAACGGAGTAATGTATTAAACTCAAACTATTAAAATGTTTTGTTTTTTTTAATTTGGTTTATTTTTAAATAAATTTTATTTCATTTTGTTGTTTTTTTTAAATAAATTTTTTTTTTTTAATTTTTAAATAATTTTTATTTGGTAAATTTGCAGTATAAGCACCAATAGCCACCGGTATTCAAAGTGTACCATTCTGATGTGAAATTGCCTGATTATTTCGAAAATAACATTAAAACATTGTGCTCGATTACCGTTTTCGATTTATCATCTATATAAGTTCGATCTCTTTCGTGTTGTCCGGCCGCCATTACTGGCATTGTTTACATACGTTTTTCTTTAGCGCGGAAGCTTACTTAGTTAACGGCCTTTTTACAGCTTTTCATATCTTACTCGTCTTGATTACTGCGCGATTTTCGCGGATGCTATTTTAAAATGCGCTTATTTTTTTTTTTGAATGAAGTTTTCAATGAATAGTATTTCTTTCTTTATTGTCCTTAATAAATCTGTTTATAGCTAATGAAACAGAATCTCACCCGAAAATGTAATTTACGAAGCTTTAAATTCAAGAAACTTTCACGACACATGAAAAACAAAATACATCGTTGAAAAAAGAGGAAAAAAATCCTTCTTTTTTTTTTTACTTTTCAGGTACGAAATTTTTATTTTAGTTTAATTGTCGGATTTTATGCTTCGCTCATTATTTTTCGCTCATTATTTCGTGCATTCATTTCAAATTTCGAGCTTTGCGCAGTAATCAAGACAAGCTAAGCTTCCGCGCTGCATTACGTCTCGAGGCAAGCGTATGTAAACAAAGCCAGTAATGGCGGACGTTCTTTGTACGCGACGAGAAAGAAGTCGAACTTATATTGTCCATAACTTCTAAACGATAATCGAGAGCAATGTTTTAATGTCATTTTCGAAATAACCAGGCAATTTCACACCAGAATGGTACATTCTCAATACCGGGGGCTTTTGGTGCTTATACTGCAAATTTACCTTTTTTACTATAATATAGAGCTAATTTTCGAAAAAGTTTACTATTCAGTAGACAATTCGTGTTAAAGTGACATTAAACCTACTTGATGCTAGTTGACACAGATCCATTACACGCGTTGTATGTCAAAATTATGGTCGGATACTACTTCTCACTTAGCGACCAGGTCGTTGGAACTTGGTCGTTAAGTTAGGAGTCAGTGTTTTTGTATATTTTGTCTGTAATGTTTTTAACTTGTAATGTTGACAGAATTATGTCACTTGCGGCGGCGATATCAGTGTTGTTTTTTATAAAAATGGCTGACTTCTCCAAGATATTTATGAAACCGGAATGTAAAATGGTTGAAAATGGAATGACAAGAGAAAGAGAAGCTGAAAACAATAGAAAGTATTATGGCGGCAACAGAATCAATTATTGTTTATGCACTGACATATCGAATTATTTTTAAATCTATTTCGTTGTTAGAGAAACAAAATATGCACATTTGTTCTCAGAATATTTTGCTGTGTTCACCGCAAGAACAAAAAAATCAAATGAAGCATTTCCTCTACTGTCCTTTCAGGACGAGTGCGATCACGACTCTCCACACATTCATATCCCTTTATCCCTCCCAGTCCTTGGTTTATTCCTTTACACAAGATCGTTAGGTTGCCAACTCGTTGTTTCCTTTGCACCTTTTGCCTTCAGTATGTACCGTAAGTATTTAACATCTCCAAACCTTCTTTCCTCATCGTGTACTCCAGAAATTTCAACAGTCTGATTCTAAGTAAAAGTGTGCTTCTTGTTTCCGTTTTCATTAAAACTTCCTCTTTACTCACATGTTCCGTCATTGTTATTCTCAACATTCTTCTGTAGAACCACATTTCTGTTGTCTCAAGTTTCCTTTTTCATTTCGAAGTCACATTTACCGTTTTTTAAACACTTCCCAAATATTTAAATGTCCGTACTTGCTTGATTTTGGCATCTCCAATTCATAGTTCGTATCTTTGGTTGCCCATTTTGTTGACAACCAAACATTCTGTCTTCTTAATATTTAATGTTTAGCCCCTTCTTCTCACTTTCCTTTCCTTTATTCTCTTGGAGTTCCTGCAGTTCCTTTTATGTGTCTGCTACCAACATACTGTCATCTGTACCATGTAAATATTGTATCTGCCAATAATAAATCTTGTTAGGACATAGTCGTTCTCGGGATCGCTTCGCTGTAAAGAAGACATTGGTTAAAGAAGGTGGCTATTATTAGTAATATCATAACAAATATATTAATCCATATCTGATTCCACAAATCTCCACGCTTCCGTAATACTGTTTTGTAGGTGAATGGGCAGCATTTAGGTCCGGTTATATATTTGCATCAATATATTATATCCTTTTACATCAAACTTAAATGTGTTTCCTTTCGATTATTATAATTCGTTGTATTTTTCATGATGCTAATAACCTTCATTGCCTCTTTTTGGTCCGACGTTTTCCGCTGACACGAAGTGGAATAATTATTGTATTTTTCGGCTTACAAGACGCACATTTTTTCCCCCCAAAAAAATACTCTGAAAAATACGAGTGCGTCTTCCAAGACGAATGAAAGGCAACGCCCAGGCTCAAGTAGGCTTGGACGGTGACCTAAATGGCTTGACTGATAGGGACGTGGATTTGTATGTTGAGTCATTGCACTATAATGTTAGCTATCTATCTAACTCAGACTTTTAAATGGTGTAAACCTCAGTACTTATCTGTTACAGGTGTTTCCAAGTCTATAAGCCTTCCTGGAGTCGAACCACAAGCTTAAACATGCTCCGTTTACGAGCAGCAACGGGAGCCTTTCTGCTCTTGACTAGTATATCATTACCATACAAACAAAATCGGACGAGTGATTAATATAAAGAATACGTGGCGCCAGTATGTGAGGGACGCATGGTGAATGTGTTGTTGTATGAGAATGACTTTTTTTCTTTCTTAGAAATGTCTTTCCAATATTCGGGTGCGTCTTCGAAGCCGCAGCGTCTTTTAAGCTGGAAAATACGGTATATCGAACCAATTGCTAGGTCGGCTGCTAGAGAAGTTTGTTCAGTGTGTCATTCTAGGCAATTTATTTTTCTCGACAAAATCTATCGTATATATTTATAAGTCTACCATGTGCGTTGATGCTGCCACATTTGGTCTGGTGCTTCTGCTATACTTCTAGAGATTCTTGACAAAATCCAAAGAGGTTCCATCTCAGCTTCAATTATTTAGCCTCCTTGCGACGTTTCTCGAAATATTTTCGTGGTAATTGTTCTGATGAGCTTTTATCATTGGTATCTTGACTTCATAAATTTAAGTTCAGTACTAGATTGGCAGTTAGGTCCCATCATTTTACTGTTGAACTAGTTAGATGCAACCGTAAGTTCTATGCTAACAGTTTCTTCTTTCGCAATTATCGCTTATGAAACTCCCTTCCGATTTCTCACTTTCCTGTCAATTACGTTATTCAAAAAATTTAATTCAACCTTAAGCGTCAACTTCTGTCACCTTGGATTATATTCTTTTTATTGTCCTCAATAACATTTTCTCAGTTTCTTTCACACTCTTTAACTTCTTGCATCTTAGTTGCTTTATCGCCTTGTTTGAAGTGAAATAATTAAAAAAAAACTCTTTTTCTGCATTGAACTTTTCGAGATTGGTTACGGCTGACGCGCTAGTCTGATTTTCCGTTAGCAAATTGCTCCATCAATGCAAGATTGGGCTAAAACTTCGTGAATATAGTAGCCACACTATACGTCGGCAGTCTCCAAAGGGCTTCTCAAACCAATTTGGAATACCTGCTGGACTAATCCAATGTTATTAGGATAAATGGGGTTACTGAATGTGTGCAGAAACTCATGAAGCAATGTCATATAAAGGTCACCGGTGAATGACATGTTTAAACGAACCAATTCCATACTACGAGAACACACCCAACACCACTCTGAACCACTGCCAGTCTGTTAACAACTGGGATCTATCAGCCCATAACAACTGGAACCGTGACTCATCACACCAAGCTACACGTTGACAGTCCTACAGGATCAAATCAGAGATGCCACAAATCCAGATGAGTCTGTGTCCGGTGTGGTGGTGTTACTAGAAACATCCTTCATAGAAGTTAATAACACTGAACTGAGACACAGGGTAAGCGTCTGGTACCATCTGCATTGAATATATATGTGATCTGAGCCAATTTCGCTTGTCTGTTCCTGCAGCTGATTCTAACCCGACGCCTCTGGTCCCGATCATTTAGGACTGCGCTGTCCACAGTGGCGAGAGTGGAGAACAGTAATGTTCTCCACCAAATATACCCAGTACACGTGACACCGTATATCGATTGATTTCAGATATGTCCACAATTTCAGAAATGGCATATCCCATCCGTCTGGCACAGGTATTATGCCCCGTTCGAACTCCGATAATTCACAAGCAGTCAAAACGATGTACTTAATGACACGCCCACATGTTGGAACACAATTAGAATCGGTGTGAACATTTCTCTGACGTCAATAAAATATATTTTGGCGGGGTGGTGGTGGTGGGAGGGGGAGATAGTGGAGGGATTTTCTCATTTCTTTCTCTGCGGTTTTTAATTTAGAAGTTCTGTCCCGCTATTTAAATTCAAGCTGAGCGAGAAGAAATGGGTTCATGCCTTTCCCAAGGGCATTAGCCCGAAGTGAACAAATGAGACCGGAACTTGAATTCAGAACGTCGATTTCCTTTCTCGCGTCGATAACTGTTATATTAAGCATATTCATATCTCTGTTTTTCAACTTATCTGTTCATATTCCGAGTTTCGCAGATATGGTATCTAGTCGTGAAGGTGCTTAATATTTATTGTATATACTTACAGAAATCTGTAAATAAATTAAGAGTGGATATGATATCCGCGAAACTCATACTAGGTACATTTTAATGTTCACACTCTGGATAGTGAGCACGCTAATAACAAAGCCTGCTTGCTTTAAAAGCGTTATCTCCCAGAAATACGCTAGTCAACAGCTTTTCTTTTTGCGAAATACAGTTCTTGTTATTGTTATATATCAGGTCATCCCATAAGCTCTGTCCAAATTTTGAATAAAGAAAACAAGTGACCAAATGTTACATTTAATTACAGATTCAATCAACAATGTATTTTCCCTGATTATCTATGATTCCTTCCATCTATTAACAAGCTTACTAATTCCATTACTGTAAAATTCTTTTGGCTTTGATTCGAAGAACTCACAAATGTCAGTTTTAACCTCTTCCTGTGTTACAAAAGCTGTTTCTTCCAAATGATTCTGTAAGCTACGAAACAAATGGTAGTCTGAAGGAGCAAGGTCGGGAGAATAAGGTGGATGAGGAATTTTCTCCCAACCAAGTTCTTCGATCTTTTATGACACGATTCTTGCTGTGTGTGGTCGCGCATTGTCCTGATAAAACATCACCCGTTTTCGATTCACTAGAGCAGGTCTTTTTTTCCTCAAAGCTTGGTTCAAACGCTCTAAATGCTGACAGTATATTTGAGCATTAATTGTTGCATTAGGTGGTAAGAATTCAAAGTGGATTATTCCTTGGCAATCTCACCAGATTGAAACAAGAATCTTTTGGCCATGAAGTTCCCTTCTCGGCTGTGGCTGGGGTCCTTCCCCTTTACCAAGCCACTGTCTACGACGCTTAACATTTCAATAAAAGATCCATTTTTCGTCGCGAGTCACAAGTCTATCCCAAAAAGGTGAAACAAGTTGGCGAGAATGGAGAGAAGAGCAGATGTCAACTCGGGATTTGAGGTTGTTTTCAGACAATTCATGAGGCACCCATTTTCCAAGTTTAGGAACTTTTCCAAGTTGTTGAAGATGACAATGAACAGTTGTATGGTTTGAACTGAGAACCACTGTCAATTCCTCAACTGATAAAGCAGGATTTTCTTCAAGGGCTGCTTCAAGAAGCTTTTCACCAAACTCAACTGGACGTCCGGTTCAATCTTCATCTTCAAGGGTGAAATCTCCACCTCTGAATTTTGCAAACCATCTTCTGCAAGTTCTTTCATTCACACATTCCTCTCCATAAACTGAGTGAATGTTTCTAGCCGCTTCGGCTGCTGAGTTTCCTTTCTTGAACTCATAAAGCATTATGTGCCTCAAATGATTCTTGGATACTTCCATGTTAGCAGGGTTTTAATCAAACAAAATTTAATTTTATTGTTCTCTGAAATAAAATTTGATCAGTTTAAATGCATCTAAACATAAAAATAATGTTCAGCTCCATTAGACATTATAAAATACTCTTTAAATTTCGTTCATTTTAACAAAAAGTTAAAATTCGGACAGAACTTATGGGATGACCTAATATTTTCATATAGCCAATGAATTTAAAAGATTTATTTGTTGACCGACACCAAAGTTTCGCGGACACACCGCGCGTTAGTATCAGATAAAAATCTATTGAATTATTATCAGATATCATATTTAAAATTTACATAAGAAACGCTTATCATAGACTCCAAACAAAATTCAAAATTGAAATCTGTACTATGCTAAAGGCGTTAACAACGTGACGTTGTTTAAATCAGGGTTTCCCAAACATTTTTGTGTCATCGCCCACTTTCAATTGGAGAAATTTTCCACCACCCACCTGTAGAGTAAATAAAAGCATACAATGATGGGTAAATTATGTTTTGATGGACATTTTTCCCGCCTTGATAAACTTGAAATAGCCAATGTGACGAAAACAAAAACAATTTTATATTAAATAAAAATTATCCTAGTGTCATTTCTTAATTTTATTGGTAAAGTTGTTTAAAACTATAGAAAATAACAAATACTTGTTTTATTTAAATCATATGTAGAGAGTGTAACTAGTTATTACCTCCTACATTTTGTTTGTTTTTAATACAAGTTATTTGCATATCGACTTTGAATATGGCAGCATATGTTGAAATAACTTTTTAATACTCAAAATCCTGTATCGCCCACCAAAATTTCCAATCGTTTACCATTTTCTGTTCCTTTGCTCATCGCCCATCCAACAGTTGAAATCACTCCCCCACCCTCGTGGGCGATATCTCCGAGATTTGGAAACCCTGGTTGAAATATTCAAAAGCATTATAACTTAACAATATTAAAGTTAAAATGTTCGATTTTTTCATTTTTTTTATTTTATATAAATTATATATAGAATAATTTCAACATTTTTTATAACGTGGAAATTATCCACGTTATAAAAAATTGTAAAATGTATTATTGTAAGATATATTATAAAATAAACTCAGTAAATATAACAATCATACAATTCAAAATATTTGACAGACTCATATGAAAATATCATATTTAAAATTATCGAATATTTACTTGTTTTTTATTGATCAATTAATTATTTTTAGTTATTTTATCTTATTATAAGTAACTCCACAGAAACGCGATACCTGAGGTTTAAAATTAATTTTTAATAATGAAAAATCTTTCTTGAAGTTTTTATTTTATTTTTAATTTCAAGTTAATAAATTACATTTAATATTTCCAATAAGTAAAATATTTTGCTGCATTTCAAAATTCATTTAAATTGACTGGAAAGTGTTTTCGTTTTGAATTTACTAAAATTGCTGATTTTAGCGTTTCGTCACTGCAATGTAATTTTCTTTATTAAAAATTATTCCAAAAAATAAAATATACTTTTCTGAAACTTTATTTGGAGAATATTAGCTGTTTTAAAGTTTAATTAACATGATTTGAAACAAATATTATTTACTTTAATATCGCAGAAATGCCCTTTTTAACACAGCTGCAGCTGTTTAAGGTGTTGAAAACTTACACAGACGGAAGTTTATTCAATTTTTTTCTATGGTGTATATAACTGTAAAAATTACTTGAGGAATATAACGTAAGCGACTTTTTATATAATTTTTAAGTACACAGTAATCGTAAAAATTAGGAAAATATTCTCTGTAATTTAATGTTTTATTGAATTTCAGGTACTTTGGCTTCAAATTTACTATAGTTATCGCTCTTATTTTCTGAAAAATGTCGTTCACGGACATCCGTATTTACAAAAATTGGCACGTTTATGCACATACAAAAAATTCAAAATTCTTTTTAAAATATTGTAGTAAACTTTTCCATTTATGATTAGTAAATATAGTTTTTACTTAATGGCAATATCATCTAACATTTTGTTATTAAAATAAAAAAAAAATGAAAACAGTTCTTGTAAAAATGCATTATTTATCGAAAAACTAATTTTCATATGACAATGATGTATTCGTAAAAGTAATTAAAAGGCTTTCTAATTAAAAAAAATGTCTTAGTTTTATTGCAATTTTTATTTTATGATTCAGAGCAGATTTTCGGTAACTGGTGGTCCTGTTTTACAAAATAAAATTAATGATTTAAATTCTCCAAGGACTTGTTCTTTTAACTAATATAAACATTAAGTGGCACAAAATTTGATTTCTCGAAATTTCATAAAATTAAATAAGTGGGGGGATTTTTACCAAGATTTTCTGAAAAACATAATTTCATTAATTTGTGAATAAGTCCTTAACGTTTCATTAAAATCCAACAATTATTTGATTTTTACAAGTATTTCGAAATCAATGTGTTTTTTACCTTAAAAAAGATGCTAAAATTTCCTATATTAATCTTTGGTCCCTTCGCTGACAAAAGAAAAACAAAGGTTTTAACCAAAATTTCGGTCGTTCTAAAAGCATCAAAAATTTAATAATCAAAAAAATTCCCTTAGTATTGCCTGTTAATAATATAAAAATTTTGATGATATTAAGTTTGGGACATTTTTTCATCATGGTAGGCTAATTTTTTGCTAATCAGTGGAGCTACCTATTAAGTTATTTCATATCATTGGCTCCAAGCAAATATCAGAACTGTTTTCGACCAAATAGAGTGAGAAAAAGAAGACAAGGAAAACCTTTTTTTTTTAATCGTTCCATCCAATTAAGGCGATAATGCCACTTAGATGCAAGGAGTTCTTGGAGTGAGAGAGAATTAGAAGACTTTAATGGGAAGAAAGAATAATAAAAGAACAGATTTCAAGAAAATAGAAGTTGCATTTAAATCTTTGAAGATTGTAGGTGGTAGGGAAGCAAGAAATCGGAAGAGAGTTCCACAGGCGAGAAGTGTGGGAAAAGAAACTATTAGAATAGAACTTACGGTTGCATCTAGCTAGTTCAACAGTAAAACGGCGAAACCAAACAGCCAATCTAGTAGTACACCTAAGTTCATGCAAGCGATGTGGCAAGGAGGGAAGAAATATTAATTTTGTAAAAATACAAAAATGTGGCTAAGACGGAGGATAGGGAAGGCTGGACTTCTTCAGTCTTTGCGAGCCACAATTACTGGCCCAAATATACCACAGTATTCCTTACACCAAAACAACACATTCTTACTTACCATTCGTACTACAGTCACCATAATACCTCAGAGTCTCTATGTAGTCCTAACTAGTCCTCATATATACAATGTTTTGTCTGTAGGGAGAGGAATACAAAAACAACAATTTAAAAATATAACCCCAAGGAGTGAAGCTCATTAGAACAATTGTCATGAAAATATTTATAGAAAAGACAGAGGAAAGCCACGTCATGTTGGTGAGAAAGTGACTGAGGTCGAGATGCCAGGTCAGGATCGATTACATTGCAGATCCTTCTCTGAAGTTTTAATCTTTATCTCGAGATATACAAGATCGCCAGACAAGATATAACAGTAATGTTCAATGTACGGATGAATGGTACATTTATAAATGTGCAAGATGGATTCTGGCACAACACAATGAACCAACTTTCCTAGCAGCAGGCCTAGCAATTGACTCAATATAATCTTTCCACTTCATGTCAGTGGAAAACGTGTATAGAAGATGGATGCGAAGAGTTACTCTCCTGCAGATTAGAATCCGTCCCTATTTTTTATTTGAGGAAAAGCAGTTTCTTTTATTTTATCCTGAAATTTATATAAAAAAAGGAAGCAAGTTGGTTTTAATTGGATAAAAACTACAGCTTATATTTTTAATCTCGATCTTTTTTATATGCAGGAAAAGTGCAATATGCCAAATCAGGGAAAATACTGTCAACGTGGATTCAGAGAGACCCCATAACTTACACGCTTCTCTGTGAATGTGGGTTAATTAAGACTAAAATGGCAGCGTCTGTGCTTGAAATCAAAAGAAACACAGAAATGTAATCTAAGTAAGCTTAACAAAAGAAACTTTTCACTGATTTCCCGTTTCACGCAATTAGCGAACATTTTTATATCAAACCCTCATTATACGATACTACTTCGGTATATGGTCGCCTCACTGGCAGTAAAATGATCAAATTACGAATCTAAAATATTTGTCCATTTGAAATTTTACATTTATTCGGAAATATATTCAGTCCAAATATGGAAGGAATCATAAAAATTAATTATTAAAATACATTTTAAGTCAATTTTTTTTGGTTTATTTTTTCAAAATAATGTTTTATTGTGTTTATTTACTTTATTAAGAATGTCTATTATCATTAGGAATTATTATATTAGGAACATTTAATGCATTGTATTTGTTAAATTACTTATACACTGGCATGAGGAATTCTATATTTATATTTAAACGTAACATTTCTAGCTTTTTTTTATGAAACAGGACATCATTTTCGAAATTATAGGAAATGCATTTCGAGTCGTAATATTTGTTTTGTTTATCTCTGACGATTGTTTCAGTATCGTCGATTTCTTTCCCTATCATTTAGCAATCAAAGGTTTTTAACATTTGGCAATAATTTTATTGTTATCCTTTTCTTATTTATTGACTGTAGTAAACGTAACACATTTTATGGATGAGGACGTTTTTTTCAAATTTCTAGGAAAATCGATTTGAGTCGTAACGTTATATTTTTTGCAACAACAATAATGAAAATGTTCTCATATATTTAATAATAATTTTATACTTTTATTCGTTTTATTCTTTTCTTATTTATTGATTATTTTTCTATTATTGTCATTAAAAAATTAATAAGTCAAAGTGGTACATTTGATAACGAACTGTTCAATCCGACCTCCAGTGTAAGATATGGTTGTTCCTTGTCATGGTAGAAGGCTTACTTGTCCAGTGATGCCAAGAGTGAAGCTGTCTTGTGTTCCAACTCCTGTAGGGCTACCCGTGGCCGTAAGGTCAAGGACGTGGGATCAGACTGAACGCGACCAACCCCCGAAGACCACAACGCGGCGGAATAGGCAAATTTATAATTAAGAAAACCAGATTTAATAATCTTTTCGTTTCCCATTTCCAAATAGAAAGTATCACACTTTGAGTCATGTCAATTTCAGTGATAAATTTTAGAAAAGAAAGGAAACAGATTTTGCAGACTGAAAAGGATTCATTCTTTCTTGTATATACACATAACTTTGAAGACATGAAAGTGTTTTAGTAGAGGCGATTAAAACCATGTAAAAAAGGAATGCAATGATTGTGATGAGAAGTGTCCAAAATATGCTGTGTCTTTGTGTATAAGATGATAAAGTGACCCTCAAACTATGAAATATTCCTTTTTTGAGAAAAACAAGTCCTTTTTAGGGAGGATATTTCAGGAAGATTAAATTAGTTTTTATGATTGCACTAATTTTTGTTTCACTTTCATGGTTCTAACTGACATTGCAAATTTTTGCATTTTGAAAGTTCTAAATGCCCTTACAAATTCTTGTATTTTGGGGTTCTAAAAATCCTTGCAAATTCTTGTACTTTGAGATAACATTCAATTTTTATAAGAGCACACAACAAAGACAGACGACACGAGCCGACTTTAAAAACAGACTATAAATGTATTGTTAACACATAAAAATGAATTAATTAATTACACAAATGAAATTCATTGTTTGCCACATGATGGTCAAAACATATATGTAAATTATCAATGAAAATGAAATATGCCTTTTTACAATGAAACTTATAATTCTGCATAAAGCGTCCTCAGAAAAGAAAACTACCTAAAATTAAGAAAAGGAGAAAATACTTCTTTGCATAGTTTTCAAAGAATTGGTACAATTTTCGAAGCAAAGTTCAAAGAAACAGCGAAGAAAAGAACAATCACAGCAGCCGAAGAATTTTCCTTGATGTGGGAACGACTTTGATGTTCCTTTCAATTCTCGTCTGGTGGTTGTCAAATTTCTTCTGCGTTTTTCATTTGGAGCCAGGGCGACTCGGGTTCTTGCAACAGTGGTTTGTCCACTCCGAAAATTAACTCTAAAGCACGCCCTCCCCGCTTAAATAATCTACAGGCAGGCTTCAAATAAACGTCTAGGAAATTGAACGGAAACCCTTTTATTGTTTTTGGATGAAAAACAAATTCAGCTGTTTTTTCTACGAATCGAATTGTACTAAAAATATTTTCGAAATTGAAAAATTAAGCAAGAGCCCAACGCAGCGTCTGCTTTCTCCTGAAAGGCAGACGATACACGCTCAAGCAGATTAAATTTCTTATAAAGGTTAAAGAAATTTATTTTGGAAATTCTAAAATCACTGAATTTTATTCTTAAGCCTAAAAATTAACCGTGAGATGACATTGGCAAATTATATTCTCTCGCTTTCTTTCTTTCTCGGAAGTGTTGCTTCTAAGTATATATTTGATATTTTTCTAGTGTTGTGTATTAAATTCATTTCATCATGTGTTGTTTGTTCAGTGATATGTCACAACCTATTTATAATTATAAATGGTTGTATTGCATTTGATGAATGAATAGTGCGTCATAGAGAATTGAAAAAAGTGCAATTCACGTTGGAAATTTATTAGATACTTCTCTGACGTAAGTGAATGACGTAATATTTTCTTCAGCAATTTGTTTATCAGTATAAACGTCAAAGCCGCACCCTAAATTATTCAGAGCAAAATTCATGAATGAGTTTCAGTAACAAACAAATACAATGAAATAAAATAAACTAAAAGCTATTTAAAGATATTTTCATCTATTTAGTTACCCAAAATGTCCGTTCAGTTTAAAAATAAAAGACTATTTTTCCAGATTTCGACGTTAACTTATTTCGTGCATTCATCGTCGTCGTTCCCCCTTTCGGCCTTGCTAGCAGAGTCCAAAGGAGAGGGTAAACCACTACAGTTTGGTACCAAGGCGGCTGCAGGAGTTGCTGGAAGCTAGCACAAAGTGCCGTCCATCCGCCTTCGGGGCTCCATTCCGGGTTTGAATTCAGAGTTGTCCTTCTCCTAGACCAGTTGCCAACCAAGGCTATAGAACCCAGTCTGTCCTGATATTTACCCATAGCTGGAGGGAGAAGAAGAGGATGTATATCGTGTATATCGGTACATGTGTACCTGTATGAGTGACTGCACATGTAAAAGAACCTATGTGTATGTGAAACTTACATGGATCTGTTTACAATATATGATAGAGCAAGATCTCTAATATTACCTTCAAATATCACTCCATATTAACTTAAAAACTACACTTTAAGTAAGAGAAATTACCAATCTAAAAATAGTCGCAAATTAAATTCATGAATAAAATTAAAACTGATAGAGATATCACCTTAATAGTCAATTACAACTAGAAGTAAACTTATATTTTAAAATAAAATTTTAGTATTTTAATGAAAATTCTATGTATATTTTTCTAATCGACTATTTCATATTAAATCCCCAATATTTTTGTAATAAAGTTTTTAAAAGAAACTTAAATCGCTAACAAACATATAATTAAATTCCTTATAGACTGTTTAAACATTCAAATTTATATCAAACATTATAATATTTATGAACTCTCAAAGTAAAGCAAAACAACAGCATCTATTTCCGGCCTTTCATTCCAAAGAAAGTTAATGACACTTTCTCTCATGCCTTTTTTCTCTCTTTTTCAGTTTACGTCTTTTTTCTCCTCTCCCCCTTCTAATCAATATATAACTTCTGTTAAGTTAACCGATTTAATGTGTCAATGTCTGGACTTACACAAACAATTTAAATTTGAGAGAATATAAATTTTACATCTAACTCAATCATATATCTCTCCCCCCCTCACTTCTTCACTTCGTTAATTTACTTATGCTTAGTACTGCCCGTCAAAAATGTGTAAATTTCTTTTCATTTTTCGTTTCAACATTTGGAAGTAAAGTCTGATGATCCACAGTCCTTTAAAAGGGCTGTGGTGAAATAATTTATTACATGGAACCTTAAAGTGGTCTGTTTTTATTTTTATTTAAATTAGTAGCTCTGATTTACATTGAACTCTCTGGGTTTATATCCTATTTGGGTCTACCCATACGGATTACCTAGTTTTTCGTAAACTATATATATATATATATATATATATATATATATATATATATATATAATGGTACCAGAGGGTAGATAGACCACTACTATTTATATTATTGTACTTTAAACGTACAAGATTCAAGTAAACAACAAAACTCCAAATGTAAATCAACAAGTATATATATTGAAATAACATACAAAAACAAACATGCAATAAAATTGTTTTCAATGTATAAATTAAGGGAAATAAGTTGCTCCCCTTTAGCTGTATTTTGATTTGTAATTGATTGTCCGAAAAAAGTCCTCTTAAGAGAAAATGTTGAGGAATCAATATTAGAACAAGGAACTGTTTGTTAAAATAGATAACACAAGAATACAATTGATCAAAAAGTGTGTTGTGTTAGAGAAATTAACAGAGTTCCGATTGATTGAACTTGGCTAAGTACAGAGAGAAATGTAAGTTTATATTACAAAATTCTGTGTCTGTGTGTGCGTTTGAAATGTTGTGAGGAAGGTCGTAGGTTTGTGTAGACAGGCGAATTTTACTGGACCTTTCTGGAGACTTGTGAAAAAGTCGCCTCTTGTAAGGAAAAAGATAGGCTCCCAGTGAAAGCGCGGGAAAAGTTAATTTGTCATTAAAAATATGTGATCGGTTAAAAATTGTATGTGTGCGCGCGTGTGATACGCCACATAAAAGGTATGTCCACTTGCGGGGGTGGTAAAAAACGTAAGGGAAAATGAGACGGGTCGCGACTGCATCCTATGGCAGTGAGAGCAAAAATGGAAAAGAGTTTATGCCCTTTTCTTTCATTACCACGTCACCTAGCGACGGTTAAGAGAAGTTTCTAGCAAACAAGATAGTGTAATCCCAGTCTAAAATCCATCAATACACATCTGTAGAGGACCATGCGTGTGAATGTGTGAGAGAAGAGGAGATGTGGATGATATCTCTGGGTTAAGATTTCCCGCTGGCCGGTCCAGCTACATAGGAATGTTGGACTTTAATGGAGTCCAAAGAAGATAAAGAAACAAACAAGACCGATATACATGTTTGCAAACAAATATATATTAATAACAAATTACAAATGACATGAAGGGTTACAGAGTGTTGTATGGAGAAGTTGTGGTGAGTGTGTTGAGTGTCCGTACGAACGCGTATATTGTTTTTAGCGTGTTCCCAGAATATGGGAAACGCTGTATGTTGGAGAGGTCACATATTGGAATAAGTAAAAAAAAGAAAGTTTTTTTACCTCGCCTCACGCGCGAGGTTGCGGCCCGAGGCCTGAGTCGAGATAGCTGGCCGCACGTGTGCGTAATCCGTAAAAAAGAGGAAGAGGCGAAAGGTCAGCCAGTATTTATACTCGTGGGAGAGAGAGAGACCCCTGTTGAAGGATTAAGGAAATGAGGAGGAGCTAACTGCGACACATCATCCCATTTTGTGGAGAGTGTCCATTCATGGGTTAATATATTTTAACTTGTTAATTAAAAATGAAAGAAACATTTCCTATGGAGGATAATTGTGAAGTCTCTCCAAAACAGAGGGTCAAGTTATCACATCCGCTGGTTGCCCGCAAAGAGAACAAACGGAAAATACAACAGGCAGTCGTTAGCATCAACAGTTTCTGCTTCGTCATATCTATAATAAACAAATAAATAAAACGAAACCGATAGAAAAATATTACGGTTCCGGTGTTATCGAAACAAATGACTGACCAGACTTCTTGCAGAAACAATCAGATACGAAAAGATTTCGTCAGAAAAATAAAAACAAAAGCATGTTTGCCAGACAAGTAAAAGTCTACTATAACATGACTTCTTAGGTTTATGCAAATGAATTAAGCAATAACACAGGATACACGGTCGTCGACATCTACAAACAAATCCACCACAACAGTGGGACGATGGGTATTAATCAGCTAAACAACATGTTTGTCATTTTGTTATATTTTTGATGTTATATCATTCCATAAGTTTTTTTTAATCTTTCTTGAGTATACTAAATATATTTGGACGGCTTTAATATTACATGCCATAGGTACAGATATAAATGCAAACATTCATATATATATATATATATATATATATATATATATATATATAGTGTAACCCGGATATAAGAGAAACCCGGATATAAGATAGATTTTCTCTGGTCCCAAATTAGAGCCTGTGTTAATAAAACAAAATAGACCAAACCCGGATATAAGAGAAACCCGGGTATAAGAGACTTCTTCTCCGGTCCCGACAACTCTCTTATATCCGGGTTACACTGTATATATGCAAACATTCATAACAATAAGAATAAATAAATAACGACGGTTAGCGCGGAATCGAAAGAACCTAAATGAAGGTTTCCTTTTATTGAAAGAGAACATGTTAACAGAGTACAGAATGTATTATATACCTTCCCTCCGACTCAGAAATGGAAAGGCAGTTAATGTTACAAAAGTCCCTTAAGGTAACTCTGAAGGACAATCGCCTGATGAACGCCGGAGAGCACAATGACCGAAACGCTATGATAACAACAATAAAGACAGAGATGAAAATCTGTGTAAATAATGTAAATAAATCTGTCTTTATGCACAAATCCAGAACGTCATGCTGCAAGAGTTCATAATTTTTGGAAATTATACAATTCAGCAAGAAGATAAATTGGCAAGAAGATAAATTTAATCTTCTCTTTAATTCTCAGTTCCGGCAAAAATTGGGTGAGGGTGGTCTTCGGCATCGTCTCCTCCCTAGCGCCGTAGATTGTCAAAAAAGCACCGAGGATTAAGCGAGGCAAAATCTGTATTCATTCTGCAATCCATTCCTGTCGAATTCTGTACCTTAGTTATCATATGCATTTTTACACCCGGTCATTATCACGGCGGAGTAAATGTTAGAAGCTCAAAGTGAAAAATCGGAGAGCCAAGTTCGAAATCCAGTTCATTATATTCATGAAATTGATAAAACCCTTGGGAGATGTATGAATTCATCTCTTATGGGTAAAATAGCAGGACAGAATGGGGTCTATATCCTTAGGTAGCAACCGGTCTGGGAGAAGGGCAACTTAATTCAAAACCGCATGTAGCCCTGGCGAAGCACAGTACTATGTAGCTAAAGAAAGAATCATGGGCGTTATAATGACTAATGATAGTGACTAAGGGGTGGAGGTGTCACTATAAAACGTCGTCTATATTAATAAAAAAAGCATTACCTCAGATAAATAATTAACCATTTCGTTTTGATTACGAGAAAAGATAGAAGAAAAGATATATTAGAGACGCTGTTTTTTTTTGTGACCTAAATAAAGCATATATAATAGAAAGAAAGAAAGAAAGAAGATGGAAAAAGCGGTAACGCTTGCATGCGTTTAACGCTTGCTACAGTGAAATGGAAGACCGCGTCACTTTTGAGTTTTGTACCCTCTTACTTCTTTAAAAAATGACCTGCATTCATGCTTATGATTGTTATTGCAATATTTTGCAAAAGCTATTAAGATCAAATATTTAACAGTGCGTCAGGGGAATTTTCACGGGTATTTGATCGTCTTGGAATATGCCAGGAGCTTACTCAGTCATTAAATTGCGAATTATGATACATGCGAAAATTCAAATTGGAATATGGTGAATTTTTTATTTCATATTATTCTATTACATTTTATTCTCATCATTTCACCCCAGGCAAGGCGGGAATGCCACTAATACGCAGGGGTTTACAGGGAGTGAAAGTGAGAGAAAAGAGTGAATATAGCGTGGATTGAGGAATGGACAAAAGATGAGCGGGATTCAAAAATACAGAAGATGGCGATTGAGGTTGAATTTCAATTTTGTTAATCATTTCACCCCAAGCAAGGCGGGAATGCCACTAATACGCAGGGGGTTACAGGGAGTAAAAGTTAGAGAAAAGACTGAGAATAGTGAGGACTTAGGAAAGGACAAAAGATGAACGGAAGATAGAAGAAATCATGTGGGAAATGCGAAAAAAGAAAACTGTTACAGTAGAAATGGCGATGGCCTCTTGCCAGTACAACATTAATACGGTGAGGCCTAGTTGATAATCTAGTGAGCCGCTTAAATTTATGTGGTCGGTGCGCCAGGGTAAAAGGCTCATCTGCAATATTATTCAATGTACGGACAAATGGTAGATTTATAAACGTGAAAAATCTATTCTGACGAGAAAATTGTTTTGGCACGACACAGAGTACCAACTTTCTCTTGAAGTAGACAATAAATGATTCGGTATAGTCGCCCCACTTCGTGATAGTTAAAAACATGAGGCCAGAAAGGCGTAGAGTGTTAATCTCCAGTAGGTTAGCATCAGCCATGCTGATGGCAGGCAGAAAAGGTGATTAAAGGAAAGCATGGGGGGGGGGGCATTAAAATTTACAAACAATATGTTAGCTCCACTTTAACCACCAATTGAAGGTCCTTTTCAAGAGTAGTTGCCAGGTTTAGGGTCTGTCGGGTTTGCTGCTTAGACAGGAGTAAATAAATACCTATTTGGGAAGTAATGACATCCGATAGATCATTGTTGAAGATCAGAAACAGCGTAGGTTCAAAGGTAGAACCCTAGGGGAACCCCGTGCTAGTATGAAGCGTACCCTTTTAATACGATATTCATTACTGTTATTGTTACGAACGATTAGTTATTCAAAAAACATTTATTCGAATTGTAAATGATTTGAATGTAAATTAATCGAAACGACAATTATACTAAATGATAATTATTCGAAGTACCTCTATTTTAAATACGTATGTGGTCTTGCTTTGAGAGAGCCAATGCTGATTTACCTAGAACTAATAACCTCCTTGAAGGATGGCATAGGGCTTTTTTGGACCAAGAGTCATCCCCCTATCCTACAATATGGAAATTCTTAGACGCTCTTAAAAGAGAGAAGAGGACTTGCAAAACTTAAGCAAAGTATTAAGAAACAGGAACACTTCGATAGAAACGAAGAAAATAATGCCGAACTGTAATACGATATCAGTCATCGTATATGGTGGCATATGCAAGACAATTTGAGACTTGATGCAAGAGACATGTGGTTGCACAGAAGGATGCTGAGGGTACTTTGATCTGAAATGTGAGTAACTGTGAAGTTTTAAGGAAAATGGAAACAAAAAGGAAGCCTATACTTAGAATCAGAAAAACATAGATGAAATTTCTAAGACAACGAGGAAAGAATGTTTGGAGAATTTGATATCCACAGGATATATTGAAGGCAAGGGGGTCAGAAGGTAACGGCGAGAAACCTACCGAACGAGCTTGGGTAAATGAATGGCAAAACAGGGTGTAGGGGAGGCAGTGCAGTTTTGGAGAGTCATGATGAGACATGGTACATAGAAGAAGAAGAAGAAGAAGAAGAAGAAGAAGAAGAAGAAGAAGAAGAAGAAGAAGAAGAAGATAGAGAAGACGACGACAACGATGATGACAAAGGAGAAGAAGAAGTAGACGAAGAAGATGAAGAAGACGAAGACGAAAGACACGAAGATGATGATGAAGATACAGAAGAAGAAAAATACGAAGTAGAAGATGACGAAGAGGAGGACGACGACGACGAAGAAGAAGTAGAAGAAGAAGAAAAGAAGAACAAGAAAAACAAGAAGTAGACAAAGAAGAAGAAAAAGAAGACGACGATGACGAAGAAGAAAACGAAGGAGAAGAAAAATCAAAATGAAAGAGACAAATAAAAAGATGAAGAAGAAAAAGAAGACGCTGATGACGAAGAAGACGACAACGAAAAGAAGAAGGGCAAAAATAAGACAACGACGAAGAAAAAGATGAAGAACAAGATGAAAAAGAACTTGAAGGATTGCATAGGGCTTATTTTGCAACGAGTGTCATCCCATCATCCAGCAATATGGAAATTCTTAGACGCTCTTAAAAGACAGAAGAGGACTTGTCAGAAATTCCTATTGCAAAAGTAAATGCAGTTTGCCAAAATATCAAGAGCGCCAAGAAATACAGCGACGTAAATGGAAAACTTTCAAAATTAGTGGCATCTTTTAATGAGTATTCTTCAGTAGTTGACTATTTGCGTACAGTATCATATAACATGGTCGTCGGTATGAGCCCGAAACATAACAGACACATAACAGAGTTGCGTTCTGCCTGAAGACAGACACATAACAGAGTTGCGTTTTTCCCGAAGACAGAGACTCAACTGAGTTGCGTTCTGTCCGAAGACAGAGACACAATTGAGTTGCCTTCTGCTTGAGGACAGACACATAACAGAGTTGCGTTCTGTCCAAGGACAGACACAACTGAGTCCCCCTTTGTCCGAAGAGATTTAAATAAAATAATTATTAATTATTAAGATATCCAGAGAAACTTAGTTTATTCTATTTGTAAAGTATAGTAAGCAGGATGTATTTATTACATTTTAACAGGGTACGGAGGTACTTTAAATAAAAAGTAAGATTAATGGGATCCTTATTCTCCAGTGTATATCTATTAAAGTTACGAGTTTAATTTAAAAAGTATCCGAAATTATATTTATATGAAACCCGTTTTATATAGATTAACGTCAGCTACCTAATTCGGTTAAGACATTTTTTTCTTAAACCTCTTTCCATTTCAGATATAAACATTATAACAATGGCAGTCAAATTGGCAATATTATGAGAGCCTAAAATAGTAAACAATATAATCAAATAAACGCATAACATACATGGCATATTCCCATAACATACATGGCATATTCCCATATATTATATATATAAGTATACATACTCAAATATACTCTCTATATACAAATTACAGATCTATAATCACTTTCACTCATCTATATAGATATATAAATTACAACTAACATGCCTATAATCCCATATATTCTATATATACACATTTGACAAAATGTGTATCTACTACATATGCACAAATAAACTTTGCCTATATAATTAAGTTTAAGATCCTCCGTAGATTTACAAACTTACGTACATTCATATATATATATATATATATATATATATATATATATATATATATATATATATATATATATATATATATATATATATATATATGACGTCATTTGTTTACATTTGATACGCTAGAGCAGATATGAATAGAAGAGATTCATGGAAGATTTAAGTTTAAAGATAGTAAAATCGACCTTGCTAACCGGACGCTGCTCTGTGGCCGAAAGGTTAAGGCACATCACGCGAAATGATGGTTCCGTATAGGATACAGGTTCGATTCCTGTCGGTGAGCGAAAATTTCTCGGACATTCAGGCCGGTAAATGTTATTTAATACTGTTTATTATAAAACAGAGCACTTGCTTAAATACTTGTATCTATAAAAAGAACGTTAAACATAATATATATAAATGTCTTTATATATATAAAAGTGAACATAGAAGTCAACACTTAGAGGCGACAGTCTGTTTCATGCTAGATGCAATCGTCAGGCCACACTAGCATCTAGCATGAAACAGACTGTCGCCTCTAAGTGTTGACTTCTATGTTCACTTTTATATTTACACACGCTCTATCTCTGATATTGAGCACTTTATCCCATAAATATAGCACACTTTAAGACTATATTTCTTCATATGTATATATATATATATATATATATATATATATATATATATATATATATATATATATATATATATACACATAAATACATACACATACATACATATGCACATATACATCCACATACATACGTACATATAATATATACACGCCATTTATGTATTCACACAAATACACGTACCCATGCATATCAGGTAATCTCATCTATGCCAAAATGTAAACACGTTATCATATTTTCAAACACACCGAATTGTCTGTCTATATTTCTGAGATGAGGTATTATGTACATTATTTACATTGCTCAGACTATCATCCTCATCTTTGTTGCTATATTTATCAAAACGTTTCGGCCGTTGTACTCCCCGGCCTTCTTCGGGTGGTTGGAATGTCGAACTGAACACTTTATTTCGCTCGCTGGGGTAGACTGTTCTAGTTCCACGTGTCATGTCTATTAGATGTCAGTTATCAGTTATCTCCTGTTAATTCCCCTCTCCACGTTCTCCACCGCCATAACCAGGTATTGAACTCACACTCTTTGGGTCCTGTCACTGGATAAAACGTTAGTTAGATCCAGTTGTTCAACACCCACAGAGCCCACCTGTGGTTTATACTGCAACTATGCAGACTTTAGTTACAGTTTGTGGGAGAGAGCGTGTTATCTAGCGTGATCAATAATTTGAACACTGAAGCCCTCGGCCACGATTACTTGTGGCTTTGTGCTAGCACAGCTATCGACGGCCCTCGTGTGTTTCGTCTACCCAAATTCCCTCACAAGGCTTGTTTCAGGCACTTTCTAAAGGTGCCGCACGCTGGGATCGGCCTCAATCCATTCTGATAACATCAGTAAGTCTCCTTCCTGACAAATCGACCATGGTAAGATTCGAACCCGAGTTTCATGGTCAGAAGCAACTCGGCTACGCGCCCCCAACCACCACCACAAACACATTAGACAGTAGAAATCAACCTGCTTTATGAACAAATAAAAAACAAAAAGAGACTGAGGAATACGCAAACATAAAGAATGTCATAAAAGCTCACACAGACCAAACAGTGAGGGAACTACGAAAAACAATAAGAGACTGAGGAATACGCAAACATAGAGAATGTCATAAAAGCTCACACAGACCAAACAGTGAGGGAACTACGAAAAACAATAAGAGACTGAGGAATACGCAAACATAGAGAATGTCATAAAAGCTCACACAGACCAAACAGTGAGGGAACTACGAAAAACAATAAGAGACTGAGGAATACGCAAACATAAAGAATGTCATAAAAGCTCACACAGACCAAACAGTGAGGGAACTACGAAAAACAATAAGAGACTGAGGAATACGCAAACATAAAGAATGTCATAAAAGCTCACACAGACCAAACAGTGAGGGAACTACGAAAAACAATAAGAGACTGAGGAATACGCAAACATAAAGAATGTCATAAAAGCTCACACAGACCAAACAGTGAGGGAACTACGAAAAACAATAAGAGACTGAGGAATACGCAAACATAAAGAATGTCATAAAAGCTCACACAGACCAAACAGTGAGGGAACTAGGAAAAACAAAAAGAGACTGAGGAATACGCAAACATAAAGAATGTCATAAAAGCTCACACAGACCAAACAGTGAGGGAACTAGGAAAAACAAAAAGAGACTGAGGAATACGCAAACATAAAGAATGTCATAAAAGCTCACACAGACCAAACAGTGAGGGAACTAGGAAAAACAAAAAGAGACTGAGGAATACGCAAACATAAAGAATGTCATAAAAGCTCACACAGACCAAACAGTGAGGGAACTACGAAAAACAAAAAGAGACTGAGGAATACGCAAACATAAAGAATGTCATAAAAGCTCACACAGACCAAACAGTGAGGGAACTAGGAAAAACAAAAAGAGACTGAGGAATACGCAAACATAAAGAATGTCATAAAAGCTCACACAGACCAAACAGTGAGGGAACTAGGAAAAACAATAAGAGACTGAGGAATACGCAAACATAAAGAATGTCATAAAAGCTCACACAGACCAAACAGTGAGGGAACTACGAAAAACAATAAGAGACTGAGGAATACGCAAACATAAAGAATGTCATAAAAGCTCACACAGACCAAACAGTGAGGGAACTAGGAAAAACAAAAAGAGACTGAGGAATACGCAAACATAAAGAATGTCATAAAAGCTCACACAGACCAAACAGTGAGGGAACTACGAAAAACAATAAGAGACTGAGGAATACGCAAACATAAAGAATGTCATAAAAGCTCACACAGACCAAACAGTGAGGGAACTACGAAAAACAAAAAGAGACTGAGGAATACGCAAACATAAAGAATGTCATAAAAGCTCACACAGACCAAACAGTGAGGGAACTACGAAAAACAAAAAGAGACTGAGGAATACGCAAACATAAAGAATGTCATAAAAGCTCACACAGACCAAACAGTGAGGGAACTACGAAAAACAATAAGAGACTGAGGAATACGCAAACATAGAGAATGTCATAAAAGCTCACACAGACCAAACAGTGAGGGAACTACGAAAAACAAAAAGAGACTGAGGAATACGCAAACATAAAGAATGTCATAAAAGCTCACACAGACCAAACAGTGAGGGAACTACGAAAAACAATAAGAGACTGAGGAATACGCAAACATAAAGAATGTCATAAAAGCTCACACAGACCAAACATTGAGGGAACTAGGAAAAACAAAAAGAGACTGAGGAATACGCAAACATAAAGAATGTCATAAAAGCTCACACAGACCAAACAGTGAGGGAACTACGAAAAACAATAAGAGACTGAGGAATACGCAAACATAGAGAATGTCATAAAAGCTCACACAGTCCAAACAGTGAGGGAACTACGAAAAACAAAAAGAGACTGAGGAATACGCAAACATAAAGAATGTCATAAAAGCTCACACAGACCAAACAGTGAGGGAACTACGAAAAACAATAAGAGACTGAGGAATACGCAAACATAAAGAATGTCATAAAAGCTCACACAGACCAAACAGTGAGGGAACTACGAAAAACAATAAGAGACTGAGGAATACGCAAACATAAAGAATGTCATAAAAGCTCACACAGACCAAACAGTGAGGGAACTAGGAAAAACAAAAAGAGACTGAGGAATACGCAAACATAAAGAATGTCATAAAAGCTCACACAGACCAAACAGTGAGGGAACTACGAAAAACAATAAGAGACTGAGGAATACGCAAACATAAAGAATGTCATAAAAGCTCACACAGACCAAACAGTGAGGGAACTACGAAAAACAAAAAGAGACTGAGGAATACGCAAACATAGAGAATGTCATAAAAGCTCACACAGACCAAACAGTGAGGGAACTACGAAAAACAAAAACTAAAAACAAAGAAAATTGAAATGGAATATTTCCTCCAGGCAAAAGAAAAATTAAACCTAACTCAGAAAAAAAAGAACGACCCTACCACAACACACCGCAACCATACCGACCACAACACAACAAATGCAAACACAAAACGAACCACACACATGCACCAACAGACAAGCACCAGCACCACAACTAACAATTACGACACCACCACCACCACCATAAATAATAGCTAGATCTTGAAAACAAATGCACACATAAAACAAATCCTACTTAAGTGGACATCTTTAAGGTGCCATACAAAACTATACAAACCAAAACACAGCAGTCCTCAAGCAGAACACATAACCCCACCAAACATCCTAAACCACCCAGATTAGCCCTTAGTAGACAATCAACAGTAAACTTTCAAAAAACGGGGTATGCCCCCAACCAAGACACTTGAAAAGGGGTATAGAATTCCTAATAGGGGACATGATGCAAGCTTTTGAGCTTTTACGAAAGAACTTTATCATGCTTGCAAATACAAACATGACCCATACGGACGAGTTATAAATCTAGGTAACAGTAAATTCTCGCTCGACACATTCAGATTACTAAATAAAGGACTAAGCTTTTGCCCTTGTCCCACAATATTTGATAAGGACACCTTGGCAAAGGACCTAAAATCCTTCTTTAGAAGAATACACCAAAAAGTCCACTACGGAGACAATAACAACCCACCTTCCATGCTCGAAACATTAAAAGAGGACTTTACATTTGTGGTGGCACGGAGCAAGCGAAGGACCGGATATTAACCCTCAGAGGTTTAGACAGCAAATGACCAATACTGGTCTCTGCGCACCCGGCTCCACGCAGAATTTCCGGTGGAAAACTAAAAAGAAATAAAAAGAATGATAAACAGTTTTCCACCAATTAAACAGCTCCGCGCCATACCCAACAGTTTGTTTCAGCAGACTGACTCTGATCCGAAGGGCACACATAAATAGAGCGATAAATTCACTTCTAAGACAGAAAGCTTTGAAGTACCGTCAGTGAATGTCGCTACGCTTTTCTCACCCATCAAACCCGATGCCTTCAGCTTCCTTCACCAACGGAGATATCAAAGGACTCCTACCAACCCATTGACCTCACCTTTCATCTCCTGTGACCAGCACGTCATGAACTTAAGTATTAACAAAAGACACTTATATTCTTTTAATAATCGGATTTCTCTTCTATGAATGAACATTTTGTAACGGACTTTGTGCGTGTAAATTCAGAAACATTGTACTATTCATTGATGTTGCATTTAAATACAAAGTGTTTTTGATATACCCTTCTCTTTCGTATGTTATTTTGTTTATGTTATGGTGACCTCAATTTGATCGCTTGTTGAACCTTTAGGCCAAACTAGCGGCTGTCCCGAAGGACTGCTACTATTTATCTACCTTCTGATACAAGCAACAATTAACAACGAGAACTCTACACCCCATCACCATAAGTGGTGACTAAGACGTGATTTTAACACATATATATACACGCACGCACAAAAAAAAAAAAAAAAATTGAACTGTCACAAAATTAGAATTTTTATTCAACACAAACCAAAAACATGGCAGATGACGCTGAAGAAACTACAATTAATCAAAACCAACCAATCCAAGCTGTAGCGATAAAACCACCAAACTTCATTGAATCAAACGTAATAGCTTGGTTTGCGATAATGGAGGCGCAATTTAATATTGCAAATATAAGACAGACCAGTCAAAAATTTTTTAACACTTTGGCAGCTCTCCCTGTGGACATAGTAGGAAATATACAGCCAACTATACTGCAATCAAAAGATTACGACGCACTAAGAGAAGCAGTGACGGGCGCTTACGAGAAAACAAAACCAGAGATGCTGGACAAATTAATGTCGTCATCGACTGTAACAGGTCGTCCCTCAGTATACCTGAATGAACTTATGTCATTAGCAAACCGAATTGGCGTAGGGGACGATATCGTACGTCACAAATTTATTCAAGCCCTACCTCACTCCATTAAACCTGTGGTAGCGGCACAAGTCGATTTAGACACAGATCGCCTTGGAAGAATGGCGGATGACTTACTATTATATTTTAACAAACAAGACACCGCACATATTCGACAGATTTCGGGGAAGCAAAGGGATGAACAGCAAAATAAAAATGAAACTAAAAGGATACATGGCTGTTCCCACAGTGAAAATAAATTCGCTACCAGTGTTCGCCCTTTTAACAAGGACCAAAAACCTCTAATTTGCCGAGCGCATTTATACTTTGCGGAACGTGCAAAATTTTGTAAGCCGTGGTGCAGATGGCCAAATAAACGGAATGTTCAAATGCAACCCAACTCTCGCCCAAATTCACCAGTTCCTCGTGAGATTTCGGAAAACTAACTAGGCGAGAGGTGTTAGCTTCCATTTCCTCGCCGCTTCTCATTGTAGCCGCACGGTTAGGAGCTCAAAGTTTAAATTTTATTGTGGATACAGGAGCTGCCGTATCTATACTTCCGAAGAGATATTTAAGCGGAGCTGTAACATACCCAACCAATATCTCTTTAGTGTCTGCCAACGGTCAAAAGATTGAATGCTCAGGACAAGCAGTACTGAATCTAACACTACGGAACCTCAGACGAGAATTTACCTGGACATTTATAATAGCCGAAACTGCTCAGCCACTCCTAGGATACGATTTCCTAAACCATTTCGGGCTAATGGTGGACTGCACAAACAATAAGCTGATTGATAAAATGACTAATAGACAATCCGATGCACATCCATCGTCTATTATCATGAATATAGATTTAGTACCGAATAAAGATGCTAACAAAATGGTACGAGCAATTCTGGAGAAATACCCAAACTTAATTTCTCCTCATCGCGACACGAATGCAACAAAACCAAAGATATTCCATAGAATAGAAACTGGTAGCAACCCTCCTACTTTCTCCAGAGCCAGACAATTATCAGCTCAGAGATATGAAATTGCAAAAGAGGAATTCAAGAAACTCCTAAAGGCAGGAATAATTTCCCCTTCAAACTCTGAATGGAGTTCAGCCTTACATATGGTACCGAAGTCAGACGGCACATATAGACCTGTTGGCGATTACAGACATTTAAATACCATAACAAAAGCCGATCGATATCAAGTCCCAAATATAAATTCCTTGTCTTCGAAGCTTCATAATAAGAAGTTCTTTTCAAAGATAGACCTGTCGTCTGCTTATCATCAGATACCTGTACATCCGGAGGATGTTTGCAAGACAGCCATCTCTACCCCTTTTGGGTTATTTGAATATAACTATATGCCTTTCGGACTACGGAACGCATCATGTACTTTTCAGAGAATGATGGACAATATCTTTCGTGATACTGATTATACCTTTGTATATATCGACGATATCCTTATATTCTCAGAAGATGAAGAAACTCATTCCAAGCATATCGACCTAGTACTACAAAAACTGAGTGAGTACGATTTTAAAATTTGTCTCTCCAAATGCATATTTAGTGCTGATGAATTAGACTTTTTAGGATTTCATATTTCTGCTAGTGGTCTCAAACCCAGTGCTAAAAAGTTGAATGAATTAAGTGAATTTCCTCAACCAAACGATTCCAAATCACTACGCCGATTCATCGGAATGGCAAATTTTTACAGAAAACTTGTGCCAAATTTCAGCGATATCATACTACCTCTCACGGAAAAAATACGTTTAAACCAAAATTCCAAGTCATTAACCCTAACAAAGGAAGAAATTGAATCTTTCGAAAATATGAAAAAGTCTTTATCAAATGTAACTGTTTTGGCTTTCCCCAGCTCGAAAGCTAACAACTATCAACTTGTAACAGACAGTTCGAATTATGCGGTGGGTGCAGCACTTCATCAAATGATTGATAATCAACCCATCCCCATAGGTTTCTTTTCAAAGAAATTATCCCAAACCCAACAAAAATATTCTACTTTTGACAGAGAACTACTAGCTGCCTATCTAGCAGTACTCCATTTTAAACATTTAATAGAAGGCAGAAATGTAATGTTACTGACGGATCACAAACCACTTTGCAGTGCTTTTAAAAGCCAGTCTTCCTTAAAATCAGATAGACAACAGCGTCACCTCTGTTTTATCAGCGAATATGTAAATGACATTTCACATATAAGAGGTTCACAAAATATAGTAGCTGATTGTTTATCACGACCTGTCAACGCGATCACTATTGATATATGTGACTTACAAGAAATAATGAAGCATCAAGCTACTGACAATGAAATTCAGGCATTCAAAGATCAACTGAAACCATACACAATAAATCAAAATGAAACCATATTATGTGACACGACATTACCTTTTCCACGACCTTTTGTGACTGAAAAGCTCAGAAAATCGGTATTTGACAGTCTGCATAATCTATCACATCCAGGAATAACATCTTCAAGAAAAATAATAAAATCCAGATACTATTGGCCGAAGATGGACAAGTCAATAAAAACCTGGTGCACAGAATGCCAACACTGCCAACAAGCAAAAATAATAAAACACACAAAGAGCAAAGTAAATCCATTTGAATTACCTTCCAGTCGTTTTGAAACGGTGCATGTGGATATTGTCGGTCCCTTACCACCAGTAAAGAACCAAACTGACCCTTATTTTTCACCATATCGATATCTATTAACATGCATTGATAGAAATACGAGATGGATAGAAGCATGCCCAATAACAGAAATTACGGCAAAATCAATATCAACGGCTTTTGTCAATCTGTGGATCTCCCGATTCGGGGTTCCTCTTCATGTCGTTACGGACAGAGGAAGCCAATTTGAATCCGAATTATTCTCAGAACTATCAAAAATAATAGGCTTCCACAGATTACGAACAACGGCGTACCATCCGCAAACGAATGGATTAGTTGAGCGAGCACACAGAACTTTAAAAACGGCTATTATAGCCAGGAAAGAATCGTGGTTGTCAGCTCTTCCTATCGTCCTTTTGGGAATGAGGATAACACCTAACGAATCAAACTATTCTTCATTTACTGCAGTAACAGGGAGTCATGCACAAGTCCCCCGATTGTTAATTGACTCTATCAAGAACGAGAATAGTGAAATGACAAACTCGCACGTTAAAATTCTAGCCGACGAGATGCAAAAATTTGACATGGACAAATTATCCAGGGGACACCTGCATACAATACCTAATTCTTACATTCCAAAAGATTTACAAACATGTAAAAGTATCTGGCTAAGAACAGACAGAGTAAGAAAGCCATTGGAAGCTCCATACACAGGTCCATTCCAAGTATTAAGTCGTCATGAAAAATATTTTACTATTAAAAGATCGGATGACGTACATAGTAATGTTTCAATAGATAGACTAAAACCTGCATATATTTCTGAAAATATAAAATCAAAAGATTCCATTGGATCAAGACCGGATTTGGATAACTCCCTATCTTGTTCCGAAGAAACTAATGATAACAAACCAGAAACTAGAACGAAGTCCGGTAGAACGGTTAAATGGAAGAAAGAAAACACATATTTTTATTACTAAAAAAAAACAAAAAAAAACAAAAAAAAAAAACAACAACAACAACTCCGTTTACTGGGGCGAAAGTTATGTGGTGGCACGGAGCAAGCGAAGGACCGGATATTAACCCTCAGAGGTTTAGACAGCAAATGACCAATACTGGTCTCTGCGCACCCGGCTCCACGCAGAATTTCCGGTGGAAAACTAAAAAGAAATAAAAAGAATGATAAACAGTTTTCCACCAATTAAACAGCTCCGCGCCATACCCAACAGTTTGTTTCAGCAGACTGACTCTGATCCGAAGGGCACACATAAATAGAGCGATAAATTCACTTCTAAGACAGAAAGCTTTGAAGTACCGTCAGTGAATGTCGCTACGCTTTTCTCACCCATCAAACCCGATGCCTTCAGCCTTCCTTCACCAACGGAGATATCAAAGGACTCCTACCAACCCATTGACCTCACCTTTCATCTCCTGTGACCAGCACGTCATGAACTTAAGTATTAACAAAAGACACTTATATTCTTTTAATAATCGGATTTCTCTTCTATGAATGAACATTTTGTAACGGACTTTGTGCGTGTAAATTCAGAAACATTGTACTATTCATTGATGTTGCATTTAAATACAAAGTGTTTTTGATATACCCTTCTCTTTCGTATGTTATTTTGTTTATGTTATGGTGACCTCAATTTGATCGCTTGTTGAACCTTTAGGCCAAACTAGCGGCTGTCCCGAAGGACTGATACTATTTATCTACCTTCTGATACAAGCAACAATTAACAACGAGAACTCTACACCCCATCACCATACATTCACCCCACAAAGCACAGACATCACTATACAGACATTTAAAATGGCAGTAACAAAACAATCAGCTTGCCGAGAAAAACATCTACAGAAACCTACCCACAGGCCCTCTCCCTGAATACCAAAAACAAAAAATGAACCAGCTCACTAAACCTGATGCTTCCAAATAAACTAATTGACAAGGAAACATGCAAAACGCTTACACCCACAAACATTACACCTGCCCGTTTCTATCTCCTTCCCAAAATATACAAAAACAACAACCCAAGAAGGCCGGCCATTTCATTATTTAACTGCCACACAAATAAAATATCCAAATAAGTCGACCATTACATACGGCCCCTAGCTAAAGAAGCAAAATCCTACATCAGAGACACAACAGACCTACTAAAACTGAATTAAACAAATACAAACAGTGCCAGAAAATATAACTCTAGTAACCGTGGACGTAAGATCACTTTATTCAAACATCAAACACATCAAACGACTAACCGCCTTTAAAGCACTTACTAAAATAACAAAAAGGACCCCCCACCAGAAGCAATCATGTTCCTCTTATATTTACAAAATTGTACAAACTTTATCTATCACAAGCAAATGTACATTTATATAAACCCTTCCAAATAAATTCTAACGACTATTTTTAGCTTATTGAAATATAGTTAAATATTTACATTTTAAATAATCTATGCAGAGATTTCCCACGAAAAAGTTAGTAAATGCATGATTTGTATTTTTAATAATTCTCTGCAAATACTTCTACTTAAAGACCTTACTTGTATTAGAAAATATTAAAATTCGTTAAAGCTAATGAATACTATCGTTGAATATTATTCCGTTGTAGTGAGTGCCAGTCCCTTCAAATTCAGAGGAAAAAGACGGAAAGGAATTCGCGAGCCTATGTGAAACTATCTCTGGACCAAAGAAAGCCTTGCCTCCAGAAAGATAGAACTGGGAAGAAGACGGATAGAAATTCGCAAGCATATGTGAATTTTTCTTTGAACCAATGAAAACCTTGCTTTCATAGAGATAGAACTGAGAAGAAGGAGAGGAATTCGCGAGCATATCTGAAGTTGTTTTTTGACCAATTAAAATCTTGTCACAGAAATTAGACGTTGAGCCAAAAAGAAGAAAAAGCTTATGAAAAAAAAACTTTTAATTAAAGATTAAATTAATGAAAGAAGAGTGTGAAAAGATTTGTTTCCGTTCATCGCGTCCAGCGTTGAAGGTTTCGCCAGTGTAAAATTATTCGCCAATTACATTACCGGCTTTTAACCAAGCACCCGGTACTTTAGAGAATTTTCTCTCAACAATCCGAGAAAGTTAAGCATTTCAAACTATCTCTCTTAATCTACTTTTGAAAGTATGCAACCATATATAACTTCTGTAAGCCACGAACTCTGTTACCTCTGTCCTAAATATTTTAAATAATATTTTATGTCAGATCATTTAATCTATAGACATTTCGTCTTCATGACAATTCGTTAAAACTACGGACTTTAAAATTTTCTGATTTATTTTCCTGTAAAAAGCCAAAAAAATATAACTTCAAACGTGTAAATTCATAAATAAATTTCTTATCTTATTTTGTTTAAATTACCCATGTGTTTCCTCGTCATTACTATCTTCCGTTAATCTTCTTCATGGTGTAGGTAAATATATATATATATATATATATATATATATATATATATATATATATATATATATATATATATACGGTATAGTGGCGTGGGGCTTTGTGATTTAAAATGAACAGTTGATTTACCTACACCATGAAGAAGATTAACGGAAGCTGGTAATGACGAGGAAACACATGGGTAATTTAAACAAAATAAGATAAGAAATTTATTTATGAATTTACACGTTTGAAGTTATATTTTTGGGCTTTTTACAGGAAAATAAATCAGAAAATTTTAAAGTCCGTAGTTTTAACGAATTGTCATGAAGACGAAATGTCTATAGATTAAATGATCTGACATAAAATATTATTAAAAATATTTAGGACAGAGGTAAGAGAGTTCATGGCTTACAAAAGTTATATATATATATATATATATATATATATATATATATATATATATATATATATATATATATATATAATTTAGCTCTTGAAAATACATTTCAATTGAGCACTGTTCAGTGATAAGCTAATTCTATAAACAACAGCCACCTGCAATAATGCAAAGCTCTTCAGTAAAATGAATGGAGCACTTTGGCTGATTGGCATTTGTTTACATTTGTAAAAACAATACGCTAGAGTTAGTTGTGTAACTCTACCGAGTGAAGATAGCTCTGGCTGACACCAAATTAGTTGTGTTTCAATCCTGGCTTGAGGCATTCGGAAGTCTAGTCGCACTGAGGAGCTGTGATACAGCGAAACAGTACTGTCTGTGAATGACATATATATATATATATATATATATATATATATATATATATATATATATATATATATTATAATAATAATTATTATTATTATTATACTAATAGTAATACTCGGTTGGAAAAAAACTCGGATGGCACAACTTCTTCTTCTTCTTCTTCTTCTTCTTCTTCTTCTTCTTCTTCTTCTTCTTCTTCTTCTTCTTCTTCATTATTATTATTTGCTACTGCTCTCTCACACTGTATGGCGATATCTCTTTGTGGGTTTAGATGAAGGTATGTAAATCCACTCTCCCTTTTCCCGCGCTTATATAGTGACTTTTATTTGAACTCAGAAAGGAACATTCATTCCACACAAGATTTTTATCAGCCAACTCTAAATTGAAACTTTCTTTTTTGTCCGAATTGTTTTTATTTGAAGCCTACATACAAAATTATTATTATTCTGTTGATCCGTGTATGGGCTGCATTGAGTTTATTTTCAAATGGTCATTTTTTAACGCAATTTGACTCAAGGTTAATTTAAATTTAATCTGACCTCCAAATAATAAATATTATTAACTGTTGATTTCCGCTATCAAGTAATTTCTCACAAAAACAAAACAATAAAAAATAATTGACCTTTGGAAAAAATAAAAACTGTTATAGAATTTTTAAACAGTGTTTTTTTTAACAAAGTGTAATTTATAGAAAATAGGATAAAAATAAACAAGGAAGTTCAATTTTGTTATTGACATTAAAACTCGATAAAATAGCCGGATCTCGTGTTAAAAAAAACTCCACCTTAAAATTTATATAATTTTAAAAAGGGTAGAATAAAAAATTAAGTTTCTTGAAATATGATTTTCAATGTGTCTTACAATTAAACCTAATATGTTTTTAATTATATTATACTTACCTGCATTTTAATTTTTCTTGCACATAAAAAATATTTTAAAAAAATGGGATTTGTGTTTGATTCGTTTTTTACGGTTTATCGACACTTTACATTTTATTTAAAGCCAGAAAATATTTTTAGATTGTAAGGAAGTTTTAGAGGCAATCTTCACGGAGCAAGAAGGGACTTGAAGCAAAGGAAAAGTGGTTCTACAGGAGGATGCTGAGGATACCATGGACAGAACATGGGAATAACGACAAAGTTCTAGAGACAATGGCAACAAAAAGGATACTTATATATAACATCAGGAAGAGACAGTTGAAATTGCTGAGGTACATAATGAGGAAAGAGGGTTTGGAAAATTTGATACTCACAGGACATACTGAAGGACATGAAAAGTACGCACAACCTACCTGGAAGGCTTGAGCGAATGTTTGTAAAAAGATTGTGGAGAACCATGATCACCAACGCTCTGAAGGGACACGGTAATAATAATAATAATAATAATAATAATAATATTAATAGTAATAATAATAATAATAATAATAATAATAATAATAAGAAGAAGAAGAAGAAGAAGAAGAAGAAGAAGAAGAAGAAGAAGAAGAAGAATTAGCTTCAGTAAATGCATAGCGGAGTAAGGTATAGGAGATATAACAAAAAGACAAAATTTATGAAAAGCTACAAAAGACAGGAAATTGTGGAGGGCCATGATTGCCAACATCCTGAAGGGACACGGCTCATAGAAGAATAATGAGCTTGAGTAAATGGATGGCGGAACAATGTTTATGAGCTATAACAAAGAGGCAAAATTTATTAAGAGTTATAAGGACAGGAAATTGTGGAGGGTCATGATTGCGAACGTTCTGAATTAATATTGGGTTCGTTATATTCACTTACACGCAAATACACCTGGGAAAGGCATGAATCCACATTTTCTCATCCCAGGGTGAATTAGTAAGACTTGTATCACTAAAACTATTATTATCTCCAAAAATAAAATTACGAACAAAACATTTAGATTTCATCATTGAATAACTCATAAAAATTAATATACCACTAAACAAAAAACAACCAATAAATATTACTATTAATGTCCTGTGGGTGTCAAATTCTCCATGCCTTCTTTCTTCATTATGTGTGCCAGAAATGTCAACTCTTTGTAAGTATGTGTCCTTTCTTCTTACATTTTCCTTAAAGCGTTCCCGTTGCTCGCATGTTTCGTCTGTGGCTTTTCCAGCTTCCTTCTGTAGGACTACTTTTCTTTTGCTTCAAGTTTCTTCTTCATCTGTAAGAAAATTGTTCAGCATTCATCGCCATATTCACTGATATTGCATAACAGTCCAGCAACCTTTATTCTTTAATGAAATTTTCTTGTTTCTTAATACTTTGCTTAGCTTTTCGAAAGCTTCTTTCGTTATTCCAATTCGCCTTCAGATTTCAGTGTCAGATTTTCCCTCCCCTGTTAAAACACTTCTGAGATATTTAAATCGTCGTACTTGGTTGATTTTTGTGTTTGCAAGTTTTAGTTTGTATCTTGGGCTTTTCCTCTTGCTGACAACCATACATTCTGTCTTCTAACAACTGATGCTTAATTCTTTCTTCTCGTTTTCCTTTGCTACATTCTTGTAGTTTCCTTGCTGTGTCTGCTATAAACAACATGTCATCTGCATATATTATCTTGCTAAGATTGTGTCCGCTAATAATAAATTATGGTAATGCTCTTAATTCTCTCAGGATCGCCCCGCTGTAAAGAACTCATTTTGTTCAAATGTTAATCACAGCGTATAATGGTGGCCATTATTTATTTGTGACGAAATTGCCCAGTCTTCACTATAAGAGGATTGATTCAGTAATTTTTTCTTTGTTTCAAATGAAATGTATGTGATTTGATTTTACAACATATTAACTTTTGTTGAGATTTGTATCGAGCACCTAGTGAGGATCTTTTTTTTCGGCGTCTCTCTCCCTTTTTATATTAATGTTCACCTTATACAAGGCCCAAGAAACACTCAAGGTAGAGGGTTACTGTATGACATTGTATTAGCCGAGAAGTGAGGTTCATGGGGTCACGCAGGAAAGATAACGAATGACCCGTGGCTCGAAGACGTCACGATTGTAGCGACTGTGTAAACAACCTGCCGTGAGTCTGTCTGCGTGATAGGCCCAAGTTGTAAAGGTCAGGGCTGACGCGACGAATGAATGTAGCTCGGCAGACCACATGCCATGGAAATAGAGACAAAGCGAGAGGCTCGCAACATTTTGTCTGTCTGAAGGGGATTGTAGTATGCAAAAGAACCTGTCATCCACAAGGCCGTATGGACGCTTTTGAACCCAGGACAGGCAAGTGGGGACTGATCACCTCCAGCATGGCAACGATAGTCTATTTCTGTTCTGATCTGGCTCTTTTTAAGAGGGAGGGGAGCAGGATGAGTCACATTCTGATTGGAGCGCTAAAATGAACCAATAATTTTTTTCAGCAACTTTAGTAATAGATCGAATATATATTCCGGTTGAGGTCTAGAGAGAATATGCCTCATGTCACTCCTTCTTAAATGCAGGCTTTGCATCGCATCCTGCCACTGTTATGAAACTGGTAAATACCACAAGAGCCGGATATAGAAATAAAGCTATAAAGCAGGCATCAAAACAGGCGGCAATAACGCCACACTCAATTCCGCAAGAAAAAGGAGAAGGCTGTTATGTAGCACAAGGCCGAAGGGGCAGTGGGAAAAGGCTGGTCTTCACTGACTATCCTACATCTAACTAATCTAACCCGATTAGCGACCCATTTTGAGAAATCGGAGATCCGAGTTCGAATTCCAGTCGAATTCCTTAGATTCTCTTACATGCCTTGGGAAAGGCATGAACCTCTTCTTCTCCACCCCAGCTATGGTTAAATAGCAGGACAGACCGGCTTCTATAGCCTTGGATGGTAATTGGTCTACCGCAGATTTTTTTCTTGCAACCTACTGCGGGAAAAATCTGCCTCGTCAGTCATGTATCGAAAGATACACGATCGCCTAAGCGTGGCACATAACTGACTGAACGCTAACAAATGAATCAATTACCACAAGAACCCATCCCATAATCAAGCATATACCACAATACCACATATTCACCGAGGAACTAATAAAATACCCATGATGTATAAAGGTTTGCATAAGTACAAAATATCTTTTCTCCTATTTTTTTTTCTAACAATTTTCTTATAAAAATATATAAAAGTTTACATGAAGGGGGAAGGGATGAACCAAATAACGAAATACAAAGCAAAACAAAATATTAAACTAAAATAAAACTGCGTTAGCAAGATCCGTTCAACCCACAAAAATAAGAGCGGCCGCTGTATTCTGCCGATAAGTAGAATCAAGAAGCTCGCTCGCTAAAGGCGAGGGAAAAACAAATCAAGGTCGTGGCCGTACCTATGAACACTAATGTGTATGCCCCAATCATCATAAATACGTTGGACACTATCGTCAGTGGAGGTAATATGCTGTCTATGTAGTCCACCACTAGCAGTGGTTTACCTACTTCACGCCGCTGGCGAGTATTGTATTTTGTTGATGTTATAAAGATTGCCATTTCATTTCCAACCTCTGTTTTGGTTATTCTTCATTCAGTAACCTTTTCTAGGTTACAACATGAGGAAATATTTAAGGCTGATCCAGCCAAGATAAAAAGAGGACCCCAGAAACTGTGGAGATTGTGAATTTTGTCAAGGCTCACAACAAAAGAGAACGCCGGAACAAGGCCGTGGACGACAGACACTCCTATTAACAAGATTAATAAGGCTTTAATCTAGCTTAACCAGGAATGACGACCGTCAGAAATCCGCCTCGTTGTGACTTGAGGAGACTAAAAAAGGGAATCAATATTGACGCGAACCAGGCTCGCAGCTTTCATCTTTCGCTGAAATCTGCCGACAGCAAACATTTTCTATTAGTTATAGTCTACATCCTGATCCCCCAAAATCCAATCAAACCCGTTCTGAAACTCATGTCATTGAGAGGCAGTGCGTTCCGGATCAATCGCCAGATAAGCGAAAACAGGGTTGCTGAGGTAATCCGCCGCTGGTGCCAGGACAAAAAAAAAATGCAACTCGGCCGCTGACAAATCGAGACACCCGCAGAGCGGGTTTGATACGATCCATTCCAATAATCCCCGATACAATATTCTGCTAGGCCGTAAAAGGTCACTCGACCGAAAAGTAACACGCAAGACCTGGCGACACTCGATGAGGAAATCCACCTGATCCCCGGGCTTACGGCGGCGCTCAGTCCCGGAATGGAAGGAGTGATAGTTAGGCTAGAGAAGGTGTCCCTAACAATCCTTTCCCACTGCGGTTCCTCTGAAAACGCGAGACGCAGGAAAACCAACCCCGAGGCGTGTCGGTGACTCGTCACTTGCAGCATTTCCAGCCCACCTAGGACACGGACGCTGGACACAAACATCGGCTTGCCCACCCCCTCCACGAGAGAGAGAGAAGTGCAAGCGCTTGAGCGCCTCCAAACGATCCTTGCAGAGAGGGAGTACACACATTCGGATGACGGGAAAAATGTACACGGAGCACACTTCGGCCCTACCCTTTTAGGACAGTCGTCTTTCGAGGCAAGTCTAGACTGTCGCTTTTACCTTTGCCTGTACCTCCGACTAGCTGAAGATACGATCCGAACCACATTCCAAGAATGCAGATGGAACCGTCAGTCCATCTGAAGTGCCCTTGAAGAGCAATATACTTCCAAGCACCTAACCGCAAGCCGGAAGTCTTGCTGCTATTAATCAAGTGCTTTCTGCACCACCTCAATGTCGCTGCTGCACGACACAAAAATGGATATGTCATCGGTGTACGCGGAAACTCTAGCTCGATCCCCTCCAGGGAGACCGATTCCGCGTATGACCGGACTGCACGCCTTGTACCTCAGTCGGCACAGGAGAGATTCATGTGTCAAGCATAGGATCGACAGCGGTGAATCCTGACAGACCGATCGCGACAGCGCAGAGGCGGTAGATCGCTTCCCGTTCACATGTATCAACGCACAAGGGGGGGGGTGATACAGAAGGCTGATCCACTTGCAGAAATCTGGTTTAATTCCAGCGGCCTGCAAATAGCCGCCAGATACTGTGTGTCGGCTCTGTCGAATGCCTAGAACTGATCCAAATTGATCAGGCATGGCTTCATCGTCGTCTTCTATGTTCTCTTTGATCGTGCGGATCAGATGAAAGTTAATCTGGATTTTTCGGCCCTTGATAGTACAAATCTGCTCCGGTCCCAACAAAATCTCGGCAACTGCAAACGCCCTGTCAGGATCTTGGACAAAATCTTTTAGCAGAGTTCTAAATCAGTCCCACCACGCTTTTCCTTTTTCAACAGCCCAGATCGCACCCTTGGAGATCCGATAGGAGACGAAACCCTGCCGGAACCAGTTTTTGAACAAAGTTGTCAAAACCGAAACAAACATGTGCGACAGTCTCAAGTACAGTTCGTAAGGCACACCATCAAGTTCCGGAGACTTGCCACTGCCGACCCTCTTCAATGCATCGTGGACTACGCCCTCTGTGATATCACCCTTGCGGCCAGCTGCTTCAGTTGACGAGAGTTGAGGAAAGTCGGCTAAATTGCTGCAAAAATCTTACTCACAGAGACCAGACTCCTTGGTAAAATTGTTCTGGAAATGCTGCCGAAACGTCTCGCATATATTATTGGTCGACCGCAGGTTGCGTCCATCCGGGGTGTCGATCTGAAGAATATAACACTCAGAACCTCGATGTCACCTATCCATAAGGTTCTTCCATCACTTATTCCCAACGGTCACCCCACTAATTCCAGTTGCACTAATGTAGTCAGCTGTAGCCCGAAGTCTGCCGTCCAGTAAGGACATGTTGAACTACCAATGCTCAGTCATTCTAGGTGAAGCGCCTAATCCATCTGAGAAAACGAGTTTGTTGCCCGAATAGCCTAACCCGTAGAATGTGAGACAATCTAGCAGATCTAGATCGACCCTTCTTAGAAACATTCTATCCGGGTAGCTGACCACCTGTGTAGACAGCCAATTGCGAGCCCATGGCGACATCTCCCGCCCTGGGTGATCCACCCCATATCTATCGACGAGACCAAATTCGTTGATCAGATGGATCAGGTTTGGTCTCGATCACGCCACCTCCCACTAGCTCGCTTCCACCTTTCTAGCTTGGGATCCAGGATAAGGAGAAGGCTGTTGCCAGTCTCTAATTACCTACATTTTCCAGAAGTGTGATATTAAAAAAAAAATTACCATACGATTTGAAAGAACATTTGAATATTCTCTGAAATCTAACTTTCATAGATGTGATTGTAAAAAAGGGAGACATTTAATTTTCTCTAAAACAAAATCATTGGATCGATTTGTTTTTGTTTTTTCAGTTTTGTAGTTCTTAAAAACATATTTCGGACTTTAAGAATGACCATTTTTCAAGAGTGAATACAACATTAACAATTTTGAGAATAACAATATATTTTTTAAGATAATTTCCAGACAAGTTCAACTATTTAAGCCATATATAGGGGGAAGACATAACTTTCTAACTTTCTAAAACGTGTTTGCGCGGAAGTGAACGTAATAGACTCGAAGAGAATGCGAACTCGGCTCTCCGATTTCTCATTGTGAGCCGCTATCCATTAGGACACTTTCACATCCACCCCAACCCTTCGAACATGCATAATGCCTTCTCTTTTCAATTTACCATAATTTAACTCATTTGCTGCCCAGGTTTTGACTCAACTTTTCCAACACACTTTGATCGACCTCACCATTTCAAAACACCTCTCAACTGCACCGTTTAACCTTCTCTTACAATGTCGTTTCATTAATTCAGCTCTTCGACCATTCAAAGAACTTTAACACATTCGAAAATTAATTCTTGTTGACTTACATGTAAGACTTTGTTTTGAATATTTTGTTGCTATCACTCCTAGAAATAATTTACATTATATATACCTTGCCCCCTTTTTCATTCTACTCGACACACAAATATTTTGTGCATTAGGTTGAGTTTTATATATATATATATATATATATATATATATATATATATATATATATATATATATATATATATATATTGCCTCTCTTTTCAATCTACTCGGCACGCAAATTAATATTTTCTGCATTGTTCCTGTTGAGTTATATATATATATATTTCAGCATTTGGAAATAAATCTGATGATCCACTGTCCTTTAAAAGGGCTGTGGTGAAATAATTTATTATATGGAACCTTAAAGCAATCTGTTTTTATTTAAATTATTAGCTCTGATTTACATTGAGCTCTCTGGATTCTATCCTCATTGGGTCTTCCCATACGGATTACCTAGTTTTTCCTAAACTAAATATATATATATATATATATATAGATATGAATCAAATTAATTATTTACTATAAATAATTTAAAACAGCCAACGTTATCCTCAAAAATAACAACACATCATCAAAGTCAAAATTGGTTTGGAAACAAAGTTCCCGCACAACTTTTAATAACAAATGTATATATAAAGTTGTGTGTGAACTTTATTTGCAAACCAACAGGTTGTTCTATCCTACTTACCATATTCACCTGACCTTGCACCAATCAATTGTTACATTTTTCGATCAGTGCACAACGATTGGATGGGAAAAAATCTCTAATGAAAATCAGATTCAATAGTTGGTTGAAAACTTTTTGCACGCCAAAACCTACAGAATTTTACTCAGAATATATCGAAGAACTGCCTGATAAGTGGCAACAAGACATTGCAAATACGAATGGTGAATATATAATTGAATAAAATGAAATTGTACTTTATTTTATGAAGAACAAAACTGATAAACAAAATCGGAAATTCTTTATGACTCAGTCTAATATCTTTCTATTTTGTAAATCATTAAAGTTATTTTTTATTGTAAATAATGTTTTATTTTTATTTTTCGTCACTTAAATCAATCTAATTCTTTTTGTTTCTTTTTGTTTTTGTTCGCGCCTATTTTCCTATTGGGAAAATCCCGATACAGGATGCAAGGTTTTAACAACGAAGAACACTCCTTCCAATCCAATAGTTTGCCATTAGTCCCTGTTTTGGATAATACTGCTACATTTGGCCTGGTGCTTCTGCTTTATATTTAGAGATTCTTGATCAAATAAAAAGCAGAATACGCAATGTTATAGATCCTGACCTGGCATCTCGGCTTCAGTAACTTTCCCACGGTCGTAATATATGTTCGCCCTGTCTTTTCTATAAATATAATACTTCCATGGTAATTTTTCTGATGAACTTTCTTTGATGCTACCTAGATTTTATTGTACTAGATTGGCGACAAGGTCTCATCAGTTTACAGTTGAAATGGCTAGATGTAACCGCAAGTTCTATTGTTGCATGTTAACAGCAGTGCAGAACCTCAGCTCAGCCTTTTCTCTCGGCCGGCGATCAAGAATCATTTTGGTTCAGCAAATGAAAAACTCAAAACACAGAGAATGTTGAATTAATTATTTTTATTAGTCATGTCGACATGTACATTATCTAACTATACAGGGAAGCCGTTTCGGACATGAAAGAGAACAAGTCTACATCGCTTGACAAGTAAGAAAAAACTCGCTGAAACCTTTCTCCTATCCCTTTCCCACGCTAGCTCAGCCAATCAAAATCGACTTCCCTATTATGGCTCACATCTGACCCCGGCTGTCACTTCGGAAGTCGGAGCTGAGATACACTTCCTCTAAAAATGATAGTCTGCTAAACTATTATTTCACACTATGTTAACAGTTTCTTCTCGCACTTCTCGCTTGTGAAACTCTCTTCTGGCTTCTCGCTTCCCAATATAACTTTGATCTTCAAAAATTTATATTCAATGTTAAACGTTACCTTCTGTCATCTTAATTCTTGTTGTTTTGTTAAACAGGTTTTTGTTTCTTTTTTTTAATAATTTCACTCCAAGCAAGATAATAAAGCCACTAAGACGCCAGGGGTTACTGAGAATGATACTATTAAGGAGAAAGAACAGTAAAAGAGCAAGAACATAACAATTGACATTGCATTTAAATTTTAGATCAAAGTTAACTGGGAAGCAAGAGACCGCAGATTTCTACAGAAGTGCGAGAGAAGAAACTGTTAGCATAGAACTTGCGGTTGCATCTAGCCAATTCAAGAGTAAAATGATGAAACCTTGCGCCAATCTAGTACTGAGTTTAAATTCATAAAGTCTAGGGACGATATTGGATGGTCCACCATGAAAGTATTTATAGAAAAGGCACAGGGAAGCTACGTTACGGCGGTGCGAAAGTGAAATCCAAGCTAGATAGCCCAATCTTTCCTATTGTTTAATTCGTAGCTTTCCCCAAATATATTTATGTGAAAGTAAACGCAACAGCCTCGACTGTAATTTGAACCCTGCACGCCAATCCCACGTTGTGTTCGGGTACAAATGAATAACTAAAGGTAAATGAAAGGATTATAATTTAAAAGTAGATTTAGTCGGGAAGCTAAAACTTTTATAAAACGGGTTCAAATGCGGTCAGCGCGAAAACGCCGCGGTAAGGAGAGTGCTTTCCTTGTAACGACCACCTCAGGTTTTAAATACAGAGTCGTCCTTCTAGACAATCAAGGTGACAGAGCTCACCCTGTCCTGCTATTTAACCTGTGCGTTATCACCACATAGTTTCGTCAGTTTCGACAAAAAGTCGTTAGAGGGCACATACAAACATCTATAAAAACGGGACACTTCCTGTCATCGTTTTCTTCTCTTTTTTCCTTCTAGCATGCGTTAGAGGTAAATCCAACGGCAATTTATTTTCGAGCATGGAGATATTTTTTCTCTTAGTGACTGAACTTACACACGTGTATACTTCTTTATGTGCCGTGCCCCCTCAGAACGTAGACGGTCATGGCTCTCCACAATTTCATAATAATTTAATAATTTTTGTCTTTTTGTTATTTCTCCAAAACCCTACCCACCATCCATTTACTCAAGCCTACCAAGTATGTTATGCGTTGTTCTCCTGTGTTCCTTCAGTCTGTCCTGCATCAGATTTTCCAAGCCCTCTTTCTTCATTAGGTGCCCTAAAAATTAAACTGTCTATTCCTGATTTTAAGTATAAGTTTCCTTTTTGTGTTCATTTTCTCTAAAACTTCATCCTTGCTCACATGTTCAGGCCATGGTATTCTCAGTAGTTTTCAATATAAGCCCATTTCTATTGCTTCATGTCTCTTCTTACTCTCTGGGGATAGTGTTCCACATTCACAGGACAGATACCACTTAATAGTCCAGTGGGAGTACAGTGGCGTAATGGGTAGCGACTCGGATTGAGGAATCGGAGAGCCGAGTTCGAATTCCAGTTGAATCCATTACATTCACTTACGTGAAAGGTATAAATCCTCTTCTTCGCGCCCCTTGGATGGCAACTGCTCTACCGCTGAAAGAAATGACAACCTACTGCGGGGAAAAAATCTGCCGTCAGTCATGTATCGAAAACATGACTGACTAACTGAAACTTTTCTCATAATTCCACACAGATTTTAATGTCTTCTTTCTTTTGCAAGGATACTAGTGTATTTTCCCTCCTTTGTTACTCAGTTATGTAAAAACAAAAATATAAAATATCACCTTGTTGGAATATATTCCATTTCTTTACACCCGTCATTTACATGTATATATTTTGTTTGCCATGGCTTCTAGCCTTACTAGGAGCAGTGCCTGCAACATACCCATAACAAGACAACAGATGGATTTATACATTTCCCAGGGGGATTTGTGCGTAATGGAATGTAACGAACTCGACTGGAATTCGAACCCAGCTGGCCGAGCAGCTAACCACTACACCACCTAATTAGATGGAGACTCTTTAAATGTGTACTAACCATATCAGTCTATATTTGTGAGATGAGCTATTGTAATTATTTACACTATTTACATTGTTCGGACTGTTGTCCTCATCTTTTTGGCTATATTCACGACGTTTCGGCCGTTGTACGCTCCGGCTTTCTTCAGGTGATTGGAATTTCGAACTGAACCAAGGCCAAACCTATAACAGACCAGAAAATTACACTTTTCGTAGCAGCCACTGAGGGAAAGTTTTCTCAGTCACCAGATAATTTTTTAGCTGGTAACTCTTGACTTCCATTGCTCCGACACGTAGCAAATACATTCTGAAAGGAAATTCTCACCCTTCAGATTTATTTCAGTTGAGGTTCTCTATTTTGTCATGAATTACATTTGGATTATCATCAGTTCGTTAGTATACTGTAGTATAAAAAGTCAAAATTGCCGTATTTTAAAATGTTCCAATATTATTAACATCTACTAACCTGTCTGATATATACAGACAAACTTTGATATAATAATTTTGTATGGACATTTTTCTTTGCAATAACAACGTATCCGTTGAACAAAAATTGTTTTGAAGTTTTAAATAATCCTTGGTCTGGCGTTGCATCTTAACGATTTTGAAAAAAAAATGGTGACAATTAACACCTAGTTGTTTAAAATCTGAAAATTACATTTCTTTTTTACATATTCAGAGAAACTTTAATAATCTTTACTATTACTATTCATATTAACAGCGCGGTTAATTCAAGAAATACTATTTTGCTTGTTAAAAATAATACGTTTTGTTGAAGTAACAGTCGAGAATATGCAAATTAGTGTTTTAATGTGCTAAACTACTTTTATCGATTATAAATTTACAATTTTTGTTGGATTGAAAATTTTTAGAATATAGTGTAGCGGACCGTTGGGGGTGAAGATGTGAAGAGATATCAGAAGGTTAACATTTCCTGCTAGCCGGTCCAGCTACATGGGAATGTCGGACTTTAATTAAGTCCAAAGAAGACAAAGAAAACAAGCAAGACCGATATACATGGGTAAACAAATATATATTAATAACAAAACAAGTTGAACAAAGACATGGACTGTTACATAGAGTTTGTATGGAGAAATTATGTGTGTGTGTTGTAAGTGTTCGTACGTACGTGTATTGTTCTTAGCGTGTTCCCAGAATTTGGGAAACGCTGTATCTGTGAGAGGTCACATATTGGCCTACGTGGTAAAAGAGAGATTTTACCTCGCCTCCGCGCGAGGTAGCGGCTCAAAGGCCTAAGTCGAAAGAGAGAGAGAGAGAGAGAGAGAGAGAGAGAGAGAGAGAAGGGTCAGCCAGTATTTATAGCCAGGGGAGAGAGACCCCTGTTGAAGGATTAAAGAACTGAGGAGGAGCTAACTGCGACAATAGCACAATTTTTTACAAACGTTTTTTCTTCTTGTATTTCAGCTGCATTAAAAATGTTCTTTACTTATAATCTCAGATCATATAAAATTAGGGACCTCCACTTTTTGGCATAAATTTTCGATACCTAAGGTTTAAAATTAAATTTTTTAAAATGAAAAATCTTTCTTGAATATTTCATTTTAGCTTTAATTGAAAATTTAATAATTAAATTTATTATTTCCATTAAGTAAAATATTCTGGTGTATTTCTGTTGTGGAGTTATTTCCACAATAGAAACTGTATTCGGACTAAATGCGTCCTAAATAGGTTAAACGTACAGAAACGTTAGGAACTTGTAATAAAGTGTTACGCAGAGTAATCGAGTTGTGGTCGCTGACTACTACTCCTCTCCTGCTCGACTACTACTGACTCCTACTTATAATAGGTGGGAGAGTCTATTATCTAGACAAGGTGTCTTTCACTATAACAATTTCACATAGAAATTATATAGATTGGAATGTCAAATTTAATTTTGAGTTCTTAAAATTTTCTTAAAAGCGGCCATTTTCTTAATTTTAAGAAATTTGTAAACAAAACAAGTTTTTCTATTTTAAAATTCATTTAAAAAATAAATATATGTTTCTGACACATTATTTTAGTAAAATTAGAAAATTTAAAATTAAATTAACCTGATTTGAAATAAATATTACTTACTTATAGCATAAAAAAAATATACAACCAATTATTAACGATTGGTGTTGTTTATCTGATCGAACGTTTGATGGCTTGCTGATAGACGAGGAGATGACAGCTACTATGGATGGCCCCATATAAAATTATCACGAGTATTCTTGATTATTTGGTATATATATTGAATATATATATATATATATATATATATATATATATATATATATATATATATATATATATATATATATATATATATATATATATATTCAATATATATTGAAGCTACACACATAGTGAACATTGGAAATTTAAAAAGCTGACTAACCAGTGTTTTGAATTATAAAACTTTTAATTCGGGGAAAATTTAATCGATAATTTTGTTAAAAACTTTTTGCGAGTGATACTGTTGAGTATTATCTCAAAATGGTCAAAAGGTGTTGTACGCCAACCTGCCAAAGCAATTATAATGAGCAAAATAAGGTCTTCCAAACGATCAAGATGCGAGAGAAAGATCGTTAATGGTAATACCACGAGATAACATCCCTAACCACCCAAACACTGAAAGGCATTTTCCACCCGGTTATGAAACTGTGTTTGTTCAGGGAAAAGCACGGCCCCAAAACCCTCCATCAATATTCAATAATTTGTCATCAAGTGTAATACCGAGTCCTTTACCAAAAGCAAGGACAACAGAAAAAAGATCCGCCTCTGCGCGAAGTGTGCAAAATGATGAGTTTTCACGTTTCTTAGAAAAAGATAGACTTGAGAATTTTACAAATTTGCGCGCTGATATTGACCATCATGATTTGACGCCATCAGTTACCTGTTACAAATCAAACTATCAACAGTTCATCCCGTCTTCTCATTTTTCCAATGGAGGTATTATGATTTTTTTATTAACATTTTTGAAAACTTGACGTTTGAATGTTACCATGCAGGTATACGTACATACATTTCTTCCCTGTTGAAAAACAGAATGAATGTTTCAACATTTGTCTCGAATAGAGGAAGCAATTCGTTACCTTGGCAACTTGAAAATTGAACGAAAGAAACGTGTTTTGAGACAACATACTAAAGTTATGTCACCACAAACAGTTGGCAAAAATGTTTGAGTCGGAAATTCTTGTCCGAGCATCTGAATATTTTGCCACATCTCGGGCTCTTTATAACAGAATCTGAGATGATTGCAAATTACTTAGCATGAAAACACTAGTGGATATGACATGAAAAAGTTTCGAAGGTAGATGATCTGAATTTCGGTAATGCGTTTTGTAAAATGTCAGATGAACAGAAAAAAAAAACGTATCATCAAAGTTGATGAAATTTAAAATACTATAAAAATTTCTTAAACTAATTTTAAAATTTAATAACATATTAAAATAAAGATAAGTAAGCAAGAAAATTAACACATTGATCTGGAATTTTTTTAATAATAATTAAAATATTCTTTAATCATTAATATTTAATAAACTTTAATTAACTTTAATCATTTTTCTATTTTCTTCAATCCAAGAACGTGACCTTTTCATAATAATGCCCTGTTGAGGCTACCATAGATGAAAAAGAACGATTAAAGTAAAAAATAAAAAATTATTTTAAAAATATTATAGAAAATGACGTTTATTAAACTTTTCAATTTTGGATTCGTAAATTTCGTTTCCACTTAATTACAATATCACATAAAGGAAAGAAAGTAATACAGAATTTAAAACGATTTTTAAATTATTATAAATTATTATAATTAAAATTTTAAAAAATAAAAAAATTCTTGTAAAAATTCATTATTCATCGAAAATATTTTTATTTCTTCAGACAATAATGTCCTTAATATAACTTATTTACAAAAGCAACTGAAAGCTTTAATAATTAAATAATGTCAAAGTTTGATTACATTTTTAGTTTACCATTCGGAGCAGATTTTCATTATAAATAGTAAAAGTTTGAAAAAGAAAATTGGATTATTTATATTCTCCAAGGAGTCCTACTTTTAACTAATAAAAAAATTCTGGAAAGAAAAAATTAATTTCGCGAAATTTCATTAAATTAAGTAAGTGTGGGGGGGGGGAGGGTAACATAAGTAAAAGAAATATTTTTTACCAAGATTTTCGAAAGCAAAAGCTTTCAAAAATAATTTCATTCATTTATGAATAAGTTCTGAAAGTTTCATAAAAATCCAACAATTATTTGATTTTTGCATGACTTTCGAATTTAAAGTGTCTTTCACCGGAAAAAAGCGTAATAAACACGCAATATAAAAATGACGTCTCGTACTGACGTTAAAAAAAAACAAGATTTTTAACTAAAATTTCGAATGTTTAAAAAATTTATAAAAATAATTAAGAAATACTTTGATCTTTCCTCTTAATAATAACGCAAACATTTTGACGGTAAAACTGTGTTTTTGTTAAGTTTGCGTCCTTTTTTCATCATGCTATGATGTTTTTCAGTGAGCAAGTGGAGGTACCTACTTTGTACATTGTCCGTTTTAAAGTGTTATGGATTTTTAACTAAACCTTCCATTTAATCTACGGACATTTTATTATCTCATTTGATCTTCCATTTCAGTGAATCTGTTTATTTTTTTCTAATTCCATCTTCCATTTTAGTAAATTTGTTTGATTAGTTTAATTGACTAGAAGACCACACTAGAGATTTGGATGTTGAAATTTTAGTTTGAACTTTGTTTTTAGATTATTTTATGATGTGAAATTAAGACTATAACCAAAATGTTCTGTTGAAAACAATCAAAATGGAGACAGTTTAAATTTTTGCTTAGTAAAACACATATTATCACATTTGAATAAACTATGTTTCTGTGCTTGATTCCATCAACTGGTATGAATCCATTGTTTTTACCACAATATACAAGTCATGATCTTTTGACACAAGTATGAATTCTGTAAGAAAATCCTACATGGAAATAAAAATCACTCATTGAAATTAATGGAATATTATGCATTTGCATTTGTTTGTTTATTCAAAGTTAGCTGTCTTTTCATAGGAACTGAACCCAATATTTCAATTCGTCAATTTGATATCCGTTGAAAATGTAAACATTACAGCAACCAGATATACGCCGTAGGAGAGGATGGGGAAAAGTTATTGACCCAACCAAGTAGTTCTTTCCTCACTTGAAATTCTGCTGTTTTGAAACTGGGTCAGGCTGAGAACTTTTCAGCACCCGTTTCTAAAACACTTTCTGCTTACCTTCAACTTGAATATGTTAGAAATGTGACTAATTTAAAAAAAAGGAATATAACTCTCAAAAAATCTATCTTTGAAAGCTGTGATGGCATGTTTACTACATCAGAATCTGGTGCGGCTTCCTTTATCGGTTTTACAGAACCCATCCTAAAAAAAAACTATTTTATTTTACTCGAGGAAATTGTAGTTTGCTGGACAAATAGACTAGAGATTATCCGAGCGAATGTTTAAGCGAATCGTGTTACCTGGCAACTGCGACGTTAATTCCCTAAAGTGAGTAACGTCAGATCAGTGGATAATTAAAAAGGACGCATTAGCTCGATATATATCTTCGATCGTAGACTACAGAATGAGCACACTCTATCCACCCACTAAATTGAATCAAGGGTTCGGTTCGTAATTCCCAGAAGTCTAATGCGAAACCTCACAAAGGCCAAACCCAAACACAATGACGGTAAAAACTGTGAAGACAAAGTTTGTGTGAAAATGCAGTAAAATCTTTTAACATACTATTCGTTACTAGCCAAGCCTTCAGTATTATTTAGATTGAAAATTGTTCTATTACAAGTAATTAGTGTGTTTTATACGAGCAATACCTATTTAACTATTTTAAAGTACAATAGGGTATAAATGCTAAAATGATTGTAAAAATAATATATGATTGCTCTCAGTTTGATAAGGTATCTAATCATTTCACTGCAATGCTAGGCAATAAAGCCACTAAGATGCAAGTGGCCCAGTCAGTTAAATACCATACGTGATACACGCTTGAGTGTTCATGTTTTTCTTTCTCCTTCGAGTCATGACTAGCGAGGCAGAAGATTTTGCCGCAGTTGATTGCCGTTTATATTCTGCAATAGACTGGTTGCCAACCAAGGCTACAGAACCCAGTCTGTCCTGGTATTCGAACCATAGTGAAGAGTGGAGAAGAAGTGATGGATTCATGCCTTTCCTTTTTGTGCGTAAGTGAATGCAATGAACCCGACTGAGATTCGAACTCGGCTCTCCGATTTCTCATTTCAAGCCGATAGCCAATACACCATAACGCGGGGAGTGGGGTATTGAGTGTGAAAGAATATGTGAACAAGAAAAACCTCATTAGGGAAAGAGAACAAAAAAAAAACATTGATTTGTTTTTACGGTTTATCAACCCTCTGCAGGTTATTTAAAGCCAGAAAATATTTCTAGATTTTCAGAATTGGGGGGCATAATAATGATATTAGTGATACAACTCTTACTAATTAACCCATAGCTCGAGTAGAAGAGGTGGAGTGATACCTTTCCCAAGGGTATTTTCACGTAAGTAAATATAACGAACCCAACTGGAATTGGAACTTGTGTCTCCGATTCTAAATTCCGGGCCATTATCCATTACACCACCTGCACATCCATGCAACTGATATTCCCAAGCGGTCACCTATCAAGGTACTGACCAGGCTCGATGTTACTTAACTTCGGTGATCGTACGGTATACCAATGTTTCAACGTGATATGGCCGTAAATTCAGTAAGAGAACAGGAATTAAGAAAACAGATGATAATGATTGACATTGCATTTAAATTGTTGAAGATCGAAGTTGACTGAAAAGGAAGAAGCCAAAAGTGAGCTACCCAAGTGAGAAGTGTGAGAGAGAAAACTGTTAGCATAGAACTTACGGTTAGATCTAGCTATTTCAACTGTATGAGACCTAGCTGCCAATCTAGTACTGCGCTTAAATCCAAAGGTACCAAAGACGGAAGCTCATCATAATAATTACTATGACAATATTTATAGAAAAGGCACAGGGAAGCTACGTTAAAAGAAACGGAGATGCCAGGTTAGGGCCAATAACATTGCAGATTTTTCTTTGGGTTTTATCAAGAATCTCTAAATGCATAGCAGAAGCACCAAACCAGATGTCATAGCAATATTTAATGTGTGGACGAATGGCAAACTTATAAATGTGTAAGATAGATTCTGTCGAAAATAAAAAATTTAATCTCTTCAGATTTTAAATTGGAAATTAATTCTCGGCTACTGATTGCCATCAATCTTCCTTTATTCTTACTCTTTCGTTACGTTTTCTTTGCCTTTTTCTTTTCCTTTTTTCTTTTTTCTTTTCTCGTTTGCTTTCTTCCATTTTTGCATCTCTCTTTTTTAGTCTATATTTCTGCGGTCGTTCTTGCCTTTTCTTTATCGTTTGCTTTCGTTCTTTTTTCTTTTTCACTCTTGCTTTATATGTTCTCCATAGCCTCTTTCTTTATTTCTCGTTTCTCTTGTCATATTTTCTTCTCTTCTTTTAAGATTAGTTTCATTCGATTCGGTTTATTTCGTTTTACGGCATATTCTTGACAAGAAATCTGTTTGTAGATCAAGTTTCATTGACATATTTTTGTAAAGAGGGTTTTTGTCGAGAGTGCTGGTAACATTTTTTTTTCTGAAAATGCATTGCTAGCAATATTTTTCCCCTCTTTTTAAAAACATGTATTGCTGGTAATATTTTCCTTCCTTTGAAAAATATATTGCTGGTAATTTTTTTCAAAAATGTATTGGTAGCATTTTTACTACAACAATCTATTTTTATACTTTCATAGTGTCAACTATTTGCCCACAGCTGGGACCCTAACAGGTGTTACCACCCCGAGTAAGGGTGGACCTGGGAACAACAGCGGTTAAGTGGTGGTTCCTCGCTCCTAAAATCCTCCCGATCAGAGGCCTTCCTGCCGGATGTAGTTTATCGTCAGAGCCAGGACGATTCCTTTTAATCCTTGTTTTTTTGCTTCATTCTCTTAATCCTTTTTTATCTTTGTACTTTATTTTTATACCTTTCGTTTTCTATTTCTTTTCTGCCTTACCCTTCCGTTTTCTATTTCTTTTCTGCCTTACCCTTCCGTTTTCTATTTCTTTTCTGTCTTACCCTTCCGTTTTCTATTTCTTTTCTGCCTTACCCTTCCGTTTTCTATTTATTTTCTGCCTTACCCTTCCGTTTTCTATTTCTTTTCTGCCTTACCCTTCCGTTTTCTATTTCTTTTCTGTCTTACCCTTCCGTTTTCTATTTCTTTTCTGTCTTACCCTTCCGTTTTCTATTTCTTTTCTGCCTTACCCTTCCGTTTTCTATTTCTTTTCTGCCTTACCCTTCCGTTTTATTCGCTATAATCACACGTACTTCTTTTTACCAATCAGTAACTATTTTCTGCGATTTTTAGTTCTTTTTTTTCACTCCATTGTAACCCATTTAACCCGTCTTTGAAGTTGATCACACACACACACACACACACACATATACACACACACACACACACACACACACACACACACACACATATATATATATATATATATATATAAAGAATTAAACACTAATATTCCATGGTCATAATTTATTCCATTGGAATCGTAAGAACGATCCAATTCATCAGACCTACAGATTCAAAAAGAAAACAGAAAAACAACTCCGGGAAAAATTAGTGAGAGTATGTGTGAGAGTGTGGGGGGACCTGAGATCTATATAGAGGGGTAACAGACGAGAGAGGCAGGGAGGTCCGAAGGTGGAGAGGGCATTAAAATCTAACAGAGAGAAGATTTAAAGAAGGGTTTCAGTGAGAAAAGAGTGCGTATTTTCAAACGTCCGAAGATATACCGGAAGAGTGTACATTTCTTGGCGACACACACACCCTATAGGCGATAAAATCTTATACTCCCGCCCAAACCCCTACAACGCATACATACACACACATACACACACATCTATATATATATATATATATACATATACATCTGCACGCCTAGGACAACCGATTTCAAAACCAATGCTAAATTCGCTATAATTGAGATAATGGAAAAGTTTAGGTAAGATAACATTAGAAAGATTTTAGGATTCCCTGAAGTTAAGTGGAGACGACGCTCGGAAACATATTGTCTAGCCGGGCCAAGCCATAAACTTAACAATAATAATATTGCATATGTATATATATAATTGCATATGTATGTGTATATTCACCACTAATATTCTCTCTCTCTCTCTCTCTCTCTCTATATATATATATATATATATATATATATATATATATATATACACTCAATATATATATATATATTGTGTATTTGGCCAGAAACCCCTCTTTTATACATGTTTCATTAAAGACAACTGACAAAGTACTGCGATTAAGCTTTTCATTTAATTTTTCCTGTGTTCGCACAAGTGTTTTCTTTTCTAGACACAAAGTGCAGAAAAACTGTCCAAAAGTTCTGCATATTCGAGCGCTTTTGGCAATTCTTTTAGCCATTATCATGGGCAATTGTTATATTTTTATTTTCAACTGAATGTGTGAAGTTTTTATGTATGTGTCTGAAGTTATAGGAATGTTTTATATTCACAAACACGGTCAGCACATTGTGGCCGTGTCTTTAGTTAATGTTATTGAGTGTTGGCTTTTCCTTTTTATTGTTTTTTTTTTAGGTTTGTTTTGTGGGCGTTAAAGAAACACATTTGCTGAACAGGTGTCTAAAACAGAGATTAGCTATCTGTCTATATTTCTGAGATGAGGTATTGTAACTATTTACATTGTTCGGACTTTTGTCCTCATCTTTATTGACATATTCAAGACGTTCCAGCCGTTGTTCAAGATCTGTTTATATTTCCGAGATTAGGTATTGTAACTATTTACATTGTTTGAACAGTTGTCTTCGTTTTTATTGTCATATTCACAACGTTTCGGCCCTTGTACTCTACGGCCTTCTTCAGGATTTTCTGAGATGAGGTATTGTAACTGTTTACACTATTTACATTGTTTGGACTGTTGTCCACTTTTTTGTTGTCATATTCACGATGTTTCGACAAGAACACTTGGCCCAATGAATAAAAGCTTTAGTTGAAGTAATCAAGTGACTTGACCCAAAGACCCGTGAGCTCAATACCTGGCCACAGCAGAGGTGAACAACACTTGGAGGGTTGAGTTACTAAAGGGAGATAACTGAAACGGATATATCCGAAAGAAGCACGGCACGTGGAACCAGAACAATCTATTCCGGTGGACGAAATAAAGGGTTTGGTTCGAAATTTCAATTACCTGAAGAAGGTCGGAGCGTATAACGGTCGTAACGTCGTGAATATGACAACAAAGATGAGAATTATGTAAATAGTTTAAATAGGCGCACTAGCAGATGAGCATAGTCATAAACGAACAGCCAACTATGTCTCTTATAGATGTATTGTAAAAGAACAACAGTGACTTATTAAAGTTAAAAAAATCATACTTACTCATCCTACACATAATCACCCATCCATATTTTTAAATAATAAAAATTAATTTAAAAAATAAAGAAAAAAAACTTTAATTACATTATATATCCAAAATGCTGTTGACAATTGTTTTTCTCCCACAGTGACACAATTACCTACATGACTCCGTATATTTATGTGATTTTAATAAAGGTGAAATTAACCAGTGTATAAAATTGCTTTGTATTGTGTAATATTATTCCTTTTCTTATTGAATCTATTCGACTCTGTATGCAGTAAAATGTTACCTACATTTTTGATAAGTAATGAGTGTCATAGAGTTAATGTGATTAATGTTCGTCGTCTTATTACACGATATTGCAACACGAAGTCTTCTTCGGAAGTTGAAATTTTGAAGAAAAGATTTAAAACTATCCTATGTGAATAAAACACCCATACGACTGGGTTGGTATGAACCACTACTTGCGAAAAAGCAAACGAGAAAAAAGGGAGGGAAAAGAATTAATGCAGACGAGCAAAAATTCCCTTCCCACGAAAAACGAAAGCGATATAGGGAAGATCAAATGATTAACTATTCAAAATAGGCAACACTAAGCAGAAATTTCGCTAATATAGAAACATTCGCATCTAGATCTTGTGATTTTATGCCGAAAGCATTCTTTCTTTCTTTGGGGAGGAATGACGAAAATGATTTCATTTAAGGAGGCTGCATCCTCTGTTAAAACACTGTACGAATTAGTCAAATAAAACTTGCACTTTCTTGCTTTTGAAATAACTTATTTCATTGGCTGACGTAAAAAAAAGGTTGCAACGGGAGCCACTGGAAAAAAGGTTTATTCTTACATTTTATTTCCCCCATTATCGTCATTATCATATCTGTTATATAATAACACCGATATTTCACGGACGGAACAAAATAGCTAAAAAGAAATAGAATGACAAACATGCTTTCTTCTCAGAGAGTCTTTTATAATACTAAAACATACGCAAAATTATATATACATATATACACGTGTCCCACGCAGCGAACATATATCTGCACAGCAAAGTAAGGAGAAACAAAAAGGAAGGGTCTTGCATATAATATAGAGATACTCTGTACCTGGAGAAGCCATTTTTAGGAATCCAGATTCAAACGGGCCGAATTCATTTGTGTCCCAGGCGAGAACATATTCCACGAACAAGAAACAGGGAGTCTTGGATTTTCCCAAATCGAGGACAGCGGGCTGGAGTTTCATTCATGGGAAAGATATATTCCCAAAGAGAAACGGCACCAAGTACTGCTGGGGAGGTAGATTTAACCTCTGTCCGGGCCAGGGGGAGGTGGGTATGAGCAGATCGTTTGGTTGCTGTAAACGAACTGCATTTTGACTTCTGCTTTTATCACTGTATAGAGTGACGTCACAAAGCGGCTATCATGTGACTCACGAGACTTATCTCTACCAGAGGGAGATAAGGGCCTTCTGTATCTTTTCTATGTTATGATTTCAATTTGACCTAAAACGCTTATTTCATTGGTTTATGTAGAAAGATATTTTATTTGTTGTGATGCTGACTTTGGATAAACCCCTCTCCCTTTTCCTTTCTTTTTATTCTCTTGGTAGTAGGGTTGATTTATTTAGCTTGGTTTTAACCTTTCGGTATCTTCAGGCAATTCTAGTCAATTGATTTCCTAGTACTTTATTTTTTTAAAATGAACGTTTTATTATTCAAAAATAAATAAACAGACGTACGACGTGAAGTGTAATGAGGAGGAAAGCAAGCGTATTGCAAATGTAGTGGGGTTAAATGAAATGCATATACTTTCTTTTCATCCTGGTTCATACCGACTCAAAAGGAACTTTTTAGTGTGGATGCAACGCGTGATAATTTGCGTTCTCTCATGCAAGAGGTTTTTTGTTCTGGAAATGTTATTATTGCTAACTTTTCTTGTTGACAGAGGTTGAAAATATTACTATGATTGTTGTAAAGAAGTCATACAGCCTTTTTTAATTTTCAGTTTGCAATCGGATCTTTGTTACTTTTTCTTTTAATTTTCACGCATAGATAGTTAGTCTGGTAGAATTCCTAAATTTGAATGATGACTTGTTATTATACCACCTCTTCTTGAAGCTACCTTCAGCACACCCTATGCATATTTTGTTTTGGCCATTTGTATCTATTACTGCTTCAATTTTGAAAACTCCAACTAATAGACATCTACTTTTATTTCTACAGTTGCATATTTCACTGTTGACGATGTTTTGCTGCAAGTTATTTTTTATATTTCTGGCATTTTTTTCTTTTTTATTATGGTTTCTATATTACTAGTACAGCTGTAGCTTAATTTAACTGTGTTTTTATTAAATATTTTATGTAATTCAGAATTTTTGGCGAAGTGTTTATTAATAATTTGAAAAATATTTTTCCTATTTTACGCTTGACTTATAAGTTAAAAGTGCGATGGAGGTTAAACCAAACAATTTTTTTTTTCCACGAAAAATTTGTTTGTTGTTTTATTTGAGGTTTAAATTCCAGTTTAGTTTTATGCCCCCTCTTCTTTTAAAGTTTTTCATATTCTTTCTTTTTATCCTCGAAAATTATTTTACTAAAGGAATTTCTAGATAACCTGGACTCTATTCCTTTAGGGATTTTTGCTTTATTATACTCGCAAGGGAGGGGGGGGGGCATTTAAAATTAACGTATTTTAATTTTGCGTGGGTTTCATGTATGAGGAGACACTGCTATTTTGTAGATTTTATTCTACATGCAAATATTTGACAATTTTCATGTCCATATCAACTTCTATTTCAAAGTTGAGGCTTTTGAATAGTTTGAAAAGCAATTTTCTTATATTGTCGTTTCTTATTTTGTTATCAGGCGCTATCATAAGTCCGTCATCCCTCTACAGGCCGTGGTTGTTAATATGTACAACCTTGTTGATTTTATATCAAATATACCGAAAGGTTGAAACCAAGGTAGCGGAATCGGCTGTATACGTACATGTTAAATTTTCATTTTTTATTCGTGTAATGAGAATTTTTAATACTACTGTTTTCTGGTCTAATTCAACTCTAGCCATTAACTTTTTTATTATATATATATATATATATATATATATATATATATATATATATATATTGTCATCCACAGACAGACCGCATATATATATATATATATATATATATATATATATATATATATATATATATACCTCCTCCTCCTCCTCCTTAATTCCAACTCCATAGCGTCTAGTGGCATATCCCAGAATTCTTACGTTTGGTGAAAAGTCATCGTTAAGAAGAATTTACCAGTTGAAAACGGGCGAATTCAATCGCTTTCGAACGAAATATGTTTTTGTTTTAATTTAATATCTTTTTCCTCTTGATTCTCTGCAATGTCTTCCTACCTTTGCTTGAACGTTTATATATATATATATATATATATATATATATATATATATATATATATATATATATATATACACGTTTGTACAATCATATCTGTCTATATTTCTGAGATGAGGTATTATGTACACTATTTACATTATTACTATTGTCCTCATCTTTGTCGCCATATTTATTACAACGTTTTGGCTGTTGTACGCTCCGGCTTTCTTCAGGTGGTTGGAATGTCGAACTGAACTCCTTAATTCGCTCACTTTGGTAGACTGTTCTAGTTCCACGTGCCATGTCTAATGGATGTCAGTTATCAGTCATCTCCTGTTAATTCCACTCTCCAAGTTCTCCAGTCTTTAGTCATGTTCTCCTCTATAAGTCATAAGCTGCTGCGTGTACACTATCCCGTGCAGCTGCGGAAAGAAATATAAAGGGGAGACAGGCCGCCCCCTTGAGGTGAGGCTTCAAGAACACCAGAAAGCTGTAACAAGAGGGGAAGTGGAAAAATCAGGCGCGGCTGACTACATATGGTGAGAGAAGGGAGATCACACCCTCTGTGGGATCAAGTTGAGATCATAGACAAAGAACACCATTGGAAAATTCGTAAACTTAAGGAATCAGCACATATGCTAGGCCACAAAAGCCTCCTGAGCCAACCAAGCATAGAAATGAATACAATATAGGAACCAGTAATAAGGAGTGCCAGAGAAAAGCGATAATAACAACAAAAATTGCAATATGAGCTCTGGTAAAAACATGAAATGATAACAGCAAAAATTGCAATATGAGCTCTGGTAAAAAATGATTGCTGAAGACATTGGGTTTATAATACCCAGAAATTCATACACAAATGTCCTCAAGGACACACTGCACAGTGGATAAAGGCGTTGGTTAGATTCAGTGTGAGTTCAATACCTGGTTAATGCAGTGGAGAACTTTGAGAGGGGAATAACTGATAATAATTAGACATGGCACGTGGAACTAGAACAGTCTACTCCAGTGAGCGAAATAAAGAGTTCAGTTTGACATACCAACCACCTAAAGAAGGCCGGAGCGTACAACGGCCGAAACATTTTAATAAATAAGGCGACAAAGATGAGGACAATAGTCCGAATAATATGGCGACAAAGATGAGGACAATAAATAGTGAATCATATCTGTTAACGTAATGTTAATTGATTCGGGGTTCGTATCATTTAATGTTTTTTTTTATTGTTGTTTTTTTTTTTTTTGCTGCTTATTGGCTGGGAATTTTGAGAACACAGTTTGAAAGATTTGGTAGTCAAACTTATACTAAGTTAAAATATAATTATTTTATTTTATTTTTATTTCTTTTTAACTCCTCGGTGCACGAGTATGTATGCATATTTGTGCTTGGGCATCTGTGAGCCGCACCTCGATACTACAAATAGGTTATCTGCAATCTCATTCTTTGAAATAATTTATCTAAAAGTCAAATCTGGGAATGTTTTCAGTTTTTTTTTTGGGGGGGGGGGGTCGTTTATTTATTTATTTTTTTGTTTGTTTGTTTTTTTAATAGGAGTATATAGGCTCTCCTATCTCCCGGTTCATACACCTCCCGCTTCTGCTCCAATTCCTTTCTTTTCTCTGGTCCTAATAGTGGTGCTGTCATGATTTTTTATATGATATGCGTGGAGGATGGCTACGTCTCTTCATACTAAAGGTACCGGGTTGGCAGTTATTTCCTTGCTGTTCCCGACTGGTAGCTAGGAGCCTGAACTCTTGCATACGATCTGATCAATAGTTGCATAATATCGGGGTCCTTGCAGTGCCATGTTGCGCATGGAAGCATCTCCGGTGGGTAAATCCGAGGACACATTATGTAACAGGCTGCGCCTGTTCCCTTCCTGCACATGTCACATTAGATGACCGACCGTAGGCCTTTCCTTACCAAAATAACACATCGTGGCTATAAATAAGCGAAGATATAAACCTAAACCAGCTCAACAAAATACACCTAAACCCCTTAACCTTTCTTTTTCCACCATTTGTGGTATTCGTACCAACTTCTGTAGTATGGAATCGTTCCTCTTCGAAAAGTCTCCAGACATTCTAGCTCTTTGCGAAACTAATCCTAACTCTTCAATTCCCTGCTCTGATTTCTCGATTCCTGGCTAACTTCTTCTCCTTAGAATTCGTCTGTGCATTGAATACTGTTACCATATCAGGACTGGTGTTCCTGTTATTCATCTAGAGGTTCGTGACAAAAGAAGAATCAGCAGTGTAATCGACCCTGACATATCATCTCGAATTCAGTCACTGTCTCACAGACGTGATGTGGCTTCCTTCTGTCTTTTCTACAAATATTTTCGTGGCAACGCCTGACGTGAGTTTTTTCCTGGTGCCCCGACTACGTAAATTTAAGCGTGCTATTAGATTGGCATCTAGGTCCCACTCGTTTAACGTTGAAATAACTAAATACAACCGCCATTTCTGCTCCAACAGTTTCTTTTCTCGCACTTTCTGCCGGTGGAATTTCCTTCCGTTTACTTAATTCCTTGAAAACCAAAATCTTCAAAAACTGATATGCAACGTCAGTCGCCATCTTCTGCTGTCTTGAAACCTGTTCATATTTTATCCTTTCCTCAATCCCCCTATAGCCATTTATTCCCTCACTTTCACCCTCTGTAACCTCCTGTGTACTAGTGGCATTCCCGGCTTGCATCGGGTGAAATGATTAACATATATATATATATATATATATATATATATATATATATATATATATATATGATTAATATACAATATATAATTAATTATATAATTAATATATAATGATTAATATATAATATATAATTAATATATAATGATTAGATATATATATATATATTAGTATATATATATTAATATATATATATATAGATTAATAGATTAATATATATCACTTTGGCTGATTGGCATTTGTTTACATTTGTAAAAACAATACGCTAGATTTAGTTGTGTAACTCTACCGAGTGAAGATAGTTCTGGCTGACACCAAATTAGTTGTGTTTCAATCCTGGCTTCAGGCATTCGGAAGTCTAGTCGCACTGAGGAGCTGTGATACAGCGAAACAGTAATGTCTGTGAATGACACATATATATATATATATATATATATATATATATATATATATATATATATATATATATATATATATCCGAATGTAATGAGAATGAAAATAATATATAAAATCTAACGTTCAGAGCATTAATTCAAAAGAACGCTCAATACCGATAGTTGAGCAATAATTATTTATTATAATTTTTTTTTTATGTAGACAAAAACAATTTACTCACTACAAAGGTGCAACTTTGTTTCAGTGCATTTAAATTGCACTTCGACTGGTGAGAACCAAAACGGTTATCATTTATAACCATTTTGGTTCTCACCAGTCAAGGTGCATCTAAATGCACCGAAACAATGTTGCATATTTGTCGTGATTAAATTGTTTTTGTGTATATAAAAAAATTATATATATATATATATATATATATATATATATATATATATATATATATTGGCAGCAACTTTTCTTTCAAACATCTTTCATTCAATAAGGCAAGTAAGATTGAATTAATTTTTGAGTTTAAGCATCATAACATTTTTTCGTTTTGTAGAAGTTAATAAATATTGTCCGTAATTTTATTGTTCCAAGAGATTTCAGCCACTTCTATTTTCAAGGGCGTTTTGTCTCTGGTGTTGTTATTTTTTCCTTGTGCTTTGACTGTTAAATTACGTTTGTGTTGGTTTTAAAAAAAGAAGCTTTTATTACCAGCTCTCACTTGCAGCGCGCGACTGGAATTTCCACTATTAAATAATATACGGTTGATGGCATGAGAAAATTGTTTGACATATAGAGCCTCTCGAATAGCGAGATATTTCTGATCATATACACTGGGTACAAGTATACACTGCCCGACCCAGAGACTGAATTCGCAACCACTATGTCATCAAATTCACGAACCGACGCTTTTACCCACTAGGCAATGTCCCGTAGTTCAAGCAATATCCCTAGACATGAACAATGGAACGAGAACCATATACCTGTGTAGATTAAACAAAGGGTTCAGTTTAGAATTCCCTGTAGGTTACCCAGATCTCTATACACCTGAAGATGCCTGAAGGGTACAATGGCCGAAACGTTGTGACAAAAACAACAAAAATAAGGACAATAGTTCGAATATAAATATTTGAAATGGTTGAAGACGGAACCACTATCGAACTATTACGTATATCATCATTAACCAATAACGCGCACTCTTCCAGAAACTGTAATTAAGGTCTGCTCAGCATAGTTGCAGTATAAACCACAGGTTGGCTCTGTAGGTGTTAAACAAACACAAATGTGTCTGCAACGGAGATTAGATAGCCGCCCTGGTAGACTGGCATCCTCGGATACGATACATTACTCATACCATGCCTTTTTCCTTGCCGCTTCGTCAAATTTTCCCACTGTACACAAAAGTTGATATCACCCACTTTGGGAATTAGTCGAATCGAGTGTAGGAAGCCAACTTGAAAACTTCAATGTCTGATGCTAAATTCAGAATTTATCATCTGAAAAAGAAATAGGGAGAAAACATATGTCGCGTCACGAGTACCATAACTTTTTAGGGTCTTAAGAGCATCACATATACTCTAACGAAAACGTTTGGAAACAGAGAATTGGAGACAGTGCTCATGTCAGGCGCAAACTGAATTTGCAGAATCATTAGGAGTTGATCGCACAACAGTTTCGAAACTTTTGAAAGCATTAGAAATGATTCAAAAGCAAGGACATTGGGGGCCATACGAATTGAAGCCGAGGGACATCAAACGGCAGAAACGAAAAATGATCCGTGATGAAAAGTGGATGCACTACGATAGGATCGGCTGGGTGTAGTTTATTATGAGCTGCTCAAACGATCACGGGAGATCGCTATTGATTTCAGTTGATGCGTTTGTGCCGAGTATTGAAGAAAAAACGGCCGCTATACGAGCAGATGACACGACAAAATGATTTTGTAACGCTAGCTCACATGTTGCAAAACAGATGAAAACCTACCTGGATATATCTGTGAATGTGTATACGCTAGTATAGTATATTCAAAATATTTTTCACTATTCGTTTACAACGTTTCAAATTCGAAAAATTTTCAGTTACTTAAGGAAGGTAACTTTTTTTTTAAATTATATATTAATTTAGTATTTTTTTATATAACACTTTTTATATAACATTTACGAACTTTGCTGTTATACTCATAGTTGACTTTATTTATATGAAGAGCTTCCAGAATTTTAAGTTTTTGCTCATTGTTATTGTGATGAAATACTAATGTATTTTCGACGAATATCTGTCTAAACTGTGTTCCTTTAAATGTTCTGAAATTGAACTATGCTCATCCAAATGAAACGTGAGCTGTTTCGTCAACGTCGTCGTTTTAATATATATATATATATATATATATATATATATATATATATATATATATTGCTGTGTTATATATATATATATATATATATATATATATATATATATGTATATATATTGCTGTGTTATTAAAGGTATGACAAATCTTAAAACAGAAAAATCAAACAAGGTTTTTCTAAACGTTTTTTTATTGTTTCATGCAGAAAAAGTAAAACGCCTGAAATAAAAATAAAAAAAATAATATTATATGAATGGTTAAATAGACGGGCAAGAAGACTGTATCACCAAAACAATAATAATCTAAGAGTAAAAGTAAAATTTCGAAAATTTACTTTTCCTGTTAGAGTATTATTTGTTATTATTCAGCTGTTGTAGCCTCTGGACTCTTTCAGGAAATTTCGAAATTAGTCAGAATGTAAATAAAATAAAATGCAAATAATAGTAACTCTTCATACCAGAAACTCAAATAGAAATAAAAACTATTGGTTATTTGTTCTAAAATTGTATAAAATCCGGGTAGGGACGCGCTAATGCGAATTGTATTTTATTTTTATTGTTATTTTTTGTTGTTTTCGTTTCACTTTAGATTTTACAAGTTCTGAAACTTACCAAGAAAGGAAGAAAAGCTAGATGACATCTTAGTTCGAAGACGAATTGACAAAAATAATCACATTTACTAAGCAATTTATTTTAGTTAGAATTGTGGGAAATTTGTCCCGGCTTAAGGGTGAAAGAATCGATAAAAACAACGAATAGAAAGTTTAGAGCGAACAATTCTCTTTTTTTCGGCGGAAGAATAAAGACTCAAACTCCTGCTCGGGGGTGTAACAGTAGAAGAAGAAAATGTTTATTTACATACACAAAAAAGGAACAAATTATGAGAGAAAAGAAAAGAAGAAAATTCCTTTAACTTAAAGGAAGAAAAATTGTTCATATAAAGGCTTGCTCAAAATATTTCTTTGGGCGGCTAAAAGTTCTATAAGCAAGTAAATTGTTCATAAGATTTCTTCAGAGATTTTGTTGAGGGGATGGGGAGGAACAATCGGAACATCCATAGTTTGTAGTTGAGCGAGTTCGTAGGCAGACGATAGGAATTTCATGGTCCTTGGAAGCAGATCTCGAGTAGTTTTAGTAGAGGGCCGACGTTCTGTCTTTAGAGACCAACATGTAGATTTCTTCCTTGAAACAGGTTCCGAAGATGATTGGTGTTACTGTCGCCGATCTGATGTTATCACAGAGGATATCAAATACTCACTGCCAAAGATTGGCAAATTCTTGGTATTTATCGAGATTAGAAGTCTCAGAAACATCAGGAACTTTTCCCTGCCCTCTCATTTGTCAGAATTCTTTTTATCTCTGATAAGAATCAGGGCTTTGAGAGCCTGTTTTGAAAGCAGTGAATGTCAGGGCAAAGATCAGAAAATAGGCTAGAACGTGAACTTGTAAAATATTGTAGTAGTGATTCTCAAATTAAATTTTAATAGAATTAGTGCTAACGCGTTTTGAAATCCTCACAGTATTCAGTATTTTTGAAGTTATCGCTACCATTTTTTGTCGAGATTTACAAACTCCACGTTTCGTTCAATTTCGCAAACCAATCCATGAAATTTGAATAAGCTGATTTGCTTGGAAAAATACTTTGACAAAAACCTTACTTTGTGGTTTAACAATTTCTTTAATTTAATTTTATAGGACTTCATGGTAAACAATATTTTTTAAGAAAATTTCTTTTTTCCCCTTTTTAACAGCGAAGAATAAATTCCTAGAATTTCTTACTCCTGAGCAAGCAACATACAACTGGTTATGTGTAAATATTTCTTTCTGGAGCCTAATTCCAACTTTTTGAAGTGTTTGGCCTTGAGATTTGTTTATAGTTCTCGCAAACAAAGAGCGAACTGGAAATTCGATTCTTGCATAAAAACTTAAAGAAAATCACCATAGGCCGCAATTGTTTCAATTGAAGCAATAAATAACTATATAAAAACTTAGAGAAAAGATATGCAAAAACAATATTGCATTTTTACTAAATAAGTATTTGTTATTTTAATCATTAAATTGTTTTTTTTAAATAATGGGAGTATTTTATATGTTAAATAATAAAACTTTTAATTTTTCCAAAAAAATAATGAAAAATTTATTATACTAAGCTACGCATCCTAGTAAAACTGACTGTACTTTTTACCCCCTTACCTGTTTGCACTTGTCCCCAAAATTTGGTTTCGATCGATCAATATATGGCTATTTTAGAGGACGTGACGGACGGACGGATGTAACAGAAATTTATATGTAGTTTGATTCAAAGCAATTTGTTATTTTTTGTTTTTAATTTTGTTAAAATAAATTCTAGATACATTGTAGTCTTCTTTTTTTTTTCTTTCGTTTTTTTTTTTCTTCTCGGATATTTAAATGACATCACTGGTTAATTTATTTAAGTCAGTAGTTAAGACAGCAAGTATTTAAGAGTAACAAGCATCAACACACGAGAAAGTTTAAAAACAAAACAAAAGAAAGACTATATTTTATTTAAAATAATGGGAAAGCCTTGTAATTTTTTCAATGGTGCCAAACATCCTGATGGCTTAACTTCGTATCTTGGTATTCTGGTTTAATCATTGGCTACAATTATGATACCAGGAGATTTTGCTGTTGCAGTAATCCTATATGGTCACATATTCATAATTACCCCTACTTCGTCTTGCTCTTGAATGTGAGTATCTGAATAGACTCGAAACAACTGTTCTTGCCTTATAAGCTTAACTCAGTATGATGCAGTGTCTTCTGGCGGTTAAAAAGATTGCGTTACATCAGCCTTCCAAGAGCGGGGAGTGTGCCTGCCTAGTAAACATCTTCTTCTATGTGCCGTGTCCTCTTAGGACGTTGGCGATCATGGCTCTCCACAATTTCCAGTCTTTTGTAGTTCTTAGTAAATTTTGTCTTTGTTATCTCTGCTAAAACTTATTCCGCCATCCATTTACTCAAGCTCGTTATGTTGGTCATGCGGTGCTTTCCTTTGCCCCTCTTGCTTTCAATCTGTCCTTGTGAGTATCACATTTTCCAGGCCCTCTTTCCTCACCATGTGCACTAGAAATTTAACATTTCTCTTCCTGATTCAAGTCTTGGATTCTTTCTGTTAATTCACCCCAAATAATATAAAGTTACTTATCAAAAATATTAATTCACCGCAAGAAATTATAAATTTTAAATCAAAGTTTGTTTATGCTTTATTAAATTTTTGGCATTCTTTTGAAATTATAAATTTTAAGTCAAAATGTTTCTAGCCTCGTACAACTCCAATCCTCAGAATGAAAAATTACCAAAAATCAGGGAATTATTCCCATTTCGTAAGTACGGGAGATATTCGTGGTACTTACAAGGAATTTTTTACAATTTAAAAAAAAAACGTAAGCCGTAAGCATATCCCCCCCTCCCCCAAATTAGAAATAGTACACCTAGTCGCCCACATTCGGGGCAATCGCAAAGGTCATCCCAATCGGAGTGCAATGGAATAGACTCGCTCTGAGAGAATTTGGTGTGAATTTTAGTAAATATAAAGACTTTTTAATTTTAGATTGAATTAATATTTTGGAGTGAATTAACAGCAAAGATCCTTAAGCACTTTTTGTTTCCATTTTTTCTAAAAACTTCGTTGTTGCTCACATGTTCAGTCCATGGCATTCTCAGCATCCTTCTGTAGAACCATGTTTCTGTTGCTTAAAGCCCCTTAATCTGTGAGGAGATTGTCCAGTATTCACTGCCATATAAGAAAACTGATATTACATATTAGTTCACTAATTTTTTTTTTTTTTCTAACGAAATTTTTCTGTTTCATTGCTTAGCTTTTGAAAGGCATCTTTCACTATTCCAATATGCCTTCTGTCTTCGGTGCCACACTTTCTGTCCTCTGTTAGTACACTTTAAACTAGCGTTCGAAATCCTAGCCTTTTATCTCGACTTGAGAGTTCAGCAGATATACATAAATAAAAAGGGGCATAATACAAGGATTTATTCAGGCTGGCATCCCGTTCCCATCCCTTCACCGTTGAAACTGTTAGATGTAGACGTCTCTTCTACTCCAATAGCTTCATGTCTTGCACATCTCGCCTGTGGAACTCCCTTCCTTATTCCTGTTTCCCTGACAAATACAATCTCCAACTATTTAAGTGTAACGTCAATCGACATCTCCAGTTGCCTTGATCTATCCACTTCCCTTCTCCACATCCTTTCACCTTTCATTCCTATCGGCTCTCGCTCCAAATCTTCTGTAACCCCCTTGCCTTGATCGATCCACTATCTTTCTCCACATCTTCTCCTTTACCACTCCTATCTGCTCTTCCTCCAAACCTTCTGTAACCCCTTGCGTGCTAGTGGCCTCCAGCCTTGCTTGGGGTGATAAGCTTAAAAAAAAAAAAACTTATAGACCGAGACAATTCTAAAAGAATTAGAAATCCTACCAGGATTCATTATTGGTGGCTACAATCTTAACAACATAAGATATGCAGATGACACTGTGTTGATAGTAGACACAAAAAGGAAACTACAAAAGTTCCTGCAGAAGGTAGCGAAGGAAAGCGAGAAGGAAGGACGAAGTATGAACTAAAAGAAGACAGGATGAATGGTCATCAGCAAAAGGGGGAGCCTAAAATGCAAATTACAAATCGGGGATACTAAAATCAAAAAGTACAGAAATTTAAATAACTGGGAAGTGTTCTAACAGATACTGAGATCCAAAGACGTATTGTGATGACCAAAGAAGCGTTCCAAAGCTAAGCAGAGTATTAAAAGACAGAAAATTTTCGTAAGAAACAAAGAGTACTGAACTGTTACGTGATATTGGTCCTCCTGTATAGCAGTGGATGCTGGACAATCTCCCCAAAGATGAAGAAGAAATTTGAAGCAACAAAAACATAGAAAATAGTACTGGATTGTTACATGATATCTGTCCTCCTATATGGCAGTGAATGGTGGACAATCTCCTCAAAGATGAAGAAGATACTTGAAGCAACAGAAATATGGTTCTACAGAAAGATGCTGAGGATAAGATTTTGTAACTATTTACACTATTTACATTGTTTGGACTGTGTCCTCATCTTTGTTGTCATATTCACAATGTTTTGGCTTCTTCAAGTGATTGGAATTTCAAACTGAATCCTTTATTTCACCCACCAGGATAGATTGTTCTGGTTCCACATGCCATACCTCTTCTGGATATCTCTGTTTCAGTTATTTCCTGGGTATTGAACTCAAGTTAATGGATTACTTCAACCAACACTTTTATTCAAAATGTCTGAAACATCGTGAATATGACAACAAAGATGAGGACAACAGGCTGAACAATGTAAATAGTGTAAATGAAAAAATTAAATTTTGTTGAATTTTTCAGAAATTATTCGTTAATAAACAGGATTATTATTTTTTATACAAACATTTTTAGGGCTGTCAAATAAAAATAGACTTAAATACTTAAAATATACTTTCATACCTTCAAACGTATATACACGCATAATTTGAATTGAAATTAACATCTATGCTGTGAGGGCTAATTTTCCATTCTGTCTGACAACAACCCCTGGATAACAGGAAAAGAGTATAAATCAAAATGTGTAACTCTTTCAAGTTATTTTTAAGATACCTGAAATTAAGATGAATATATTTACTAATAAATGTTGTATTTTCAACAGACAATTTACACTAACATGCAAAATTTATGGGAGACCTCAATAATAATGATTGACAATGCTTCATTTAATAAAAAATGAAGATGAAAGTAAATTGTAGTCAAAAATGAAAAATAGTTGACAATGCTTCATCTAATAAAAAATGAAAATGAAAGTAAATACTAGTCAAAAATTAAAAATGGTTGACAATACATCATCTAATAAAAAATGAAGATGAAAGTAAATACTAGTCAAAAATTAAAAATGTTTGACAATGCTTCATCTAATAAAAAATGAAGATGAAAGTAAATACTAGTCAAAAATTAAAAATGGTTGGCAATAAAAATGAAAATTAAATTAAAAGATTTGATAATTAAATTAAAATACAATCCTTGAAGAATTCAATCAGAAACTACAATCTGTGAAGAATTCATCCAGAAAATACATTCCTTGAAGAAAATTATGAATTTTACTAATAGTAGAATATTAAGTGTAGATGACAGGATAGTTGACAATTTGTGGTTGATATGATAAGTTTAGTCAGGAAACTAGTTGTCAGTGTTTTTCTCAAATAAGAGCATAAATCTAAATATACAGTTACGTACAATTAACAACATATTGTCTGAACAAAGTAAATAGAAAAAATACAAAAGTTATGGATAAAGGTGTGTATGTAAAGATGTCCTTATAGCATGTATGTATGAATGAATTTCTTTTTTAAAGATTGTGTAGTTTGGTAGAATTATGTGTTCTTTTATAATGACTCACTACCTCAAGGAGTGACCAAACAAGAATAAATACAAGATACTAAAAAGGGAAAATGAAAAGTAGGGTGCCAAATACCATTTTTTATTACATGCAACAATGCAAAACAGCATTACATCATGCCATAAACATAAACATGGTCCTTACGATAGACGAGGTTTACACTCACTAAGTTTACTACCTTTGAGCTAAGGCGAGGTGAGGTCATCAACTGTCAGTGTGTATCTTCATTCCACATGCTATAAGTCGAGAGTTCGGTCGCAGCACATGTACAACCTCTTCCCAGGACCAGACTGACTCTAATTGTGTCAAGGGCCCCAATTATTTCAATTGCCCTTACTGTTTCAAGGGTATAAACTCACCTCACCTTACCTGCTCACTAGGTGGGGAGTTCTGTCTAAAACCCCACATGGTATTGGAGTCTATTTACTGTTCTGTGTCATGGTCAATGCGACATGTGTTTTGCTAGTGGCCAAAATTTCCCCGGATGGAAATGAGACATGTTTTGTCTCTGTGGAAAAGGATTACCAATTGCTCAAATCTCACCATGTTTTCTCAAGAAAGAGATTTTTTGTGTCTTTTTGATAATATGAGATGATTCCCAGCCAATTCTACACTGTTTGCTTGTTTTTACAGTAAGGTTCACCCTTTACAACTTGAGGTAGAGGGTTACATTAGCAGGCAATTTGTGTGGATAAGAGTGGAAGATAACAGTTAACCCTAGCCTTGAACAGATTAAGATTGTAGTGATCAGGGAAACATCCTCTTGGGAGTTGGTTCCACAGAGCAGTGGTTCGCAGGAAGAAGCTGTCAGAATGGAACATACATTGTCTGAGCACTTTCCACAGAAGTAGCGATAAAACAGCAAGAGGCTTGCCACATCCCACCTGTGGGAGAGAGGCTTAAGTGTAGAGAATAATTCATCACCCACAAGGGCTCTGAGAAGCTTTTGGACTCTATCAAGGCTGGAGATTGAAGTCTGGTCAGCTCCCACCCTAATATGACAACAGTACTCCATTTTTGACCTGACCTAGCTCGTGTAAAGTTAGAGGATAGCAGAAGGAGTCAGGTACTTACTGGAGCGGTACAGGTAGTTGGCCTGCATCCTTAGCAATGGATTCCACTTGAGGTCAGGTGTGAGTTTAAGGCCCAGGTACTTGAAAACCATATCAAGCCTTGTGAGTTAAACTGCGTAGACAAAATTGTTCGGAAGGCATCGATGGTTGTGCTAGCATAGAGTCAGAAGTCATTATGACTAAGGGTTTGGAGCATACCATGCTAGGTTATGTGCTCTCCCCCCCAAAATGTAACTAAGGTCTGTTTAGTATAGTTGCAGTATAAACCACAGGTTGGCTCTGTGGGTGTTGAATAGATACAATGGTGCCTTAAGTGGTGACCTTAGTAGATGCCGTAATCCCCCAAGATTGACGGATTTTATAGTTGTGACTGTCTTTGGTCATCAATGTTGGGCTTCAGCTGGTGGGTGTCTTCGTGTAGTACCTGGCTGAAATGGGTGAGGCACAGGCAGTAATTCGACTGAATTCTCTATTTCAACATCGACTTGATGTTGGAGTGGCCCCGAAACAAACTGCTGAAGTTGGTGAATTTTTATTTATTTCCCTCAGCAGTAGATGCACGGATCTGGTCTAAGATGAAACCAGTTTGTACCATTTGAGGTTAGCACTTCCACTTTCGTTGAAGGCTGGGAGTTCCGACAGGCTGAGACAATCCTGACAATGAAGAAGTAACAAAATTCTATTACATGTTCAAGCAACAACTAGGCCATGAATTTAACTCTCGATATATACTTGAAAAAATGATAAAAGATAAAAAAAAAACACCATAAGTAGCAACTAAAAAAAAACCCATCATTTTATCTCTTTTAAATACGAAATGTTATCAGGAAGGAGCTTAGTCATTCTCTCAGCTATGGCATGTCTGTCTTTATCTAGGTATTGTTGTGTGATTGTAATCAAAGTTCAACAAAGAACAAACTTAAGCGTAACCCAATAGAAAGGACAATGTTAACAGTCAGTCATTTTAACACCCAGAAGAAATCATTATTAGTTTTAAAAACTAAGAGTTATTGAGGAGTAACTTTTAGTTCTGTTTAGAAATCATTGTTTCCCTTTCTTTTTGTAACAGCCTAATAATGACTTGTAGTTTGTGAGGAGGCATGGTGAATTCATTACATACCTTGTGAAAAGGTATGAGCCCTCTTCTTCTCCCCCAGCTATGGGTAAATAGCAGGACAGACAGGTTCTATAGACTTGGATGGCAACTGGTCTAACATAGAAAGAAATGGCAACCTACTGCACAAAAAAATCTTTGTCGGTCATGTATCAAACGATACATGATCGCCTAAGTGTGTATAACTGACTGAGTTTGTGTATCATCTGAGATCTTGGTAGAACATACCTAGCACTCAATATTACACCAGACCATCAAAGAAGCCAGATGCATCAGCAACAGCTAGCACGGAACGTTCTTCCACGATTGCAGACATGTTGGGGGACATGTGACCTTGTGATAATGTTACCGTAATATTGCACAAACTGACTGCTCATCCCAACATCGTTACAATATTAATGTAGGGTAATGTTGCAAAGTGCTGTAACTGAAAATTCTGAACTAGTTAAATAACATCAGAAGACTTTTTCTTTGCTTAACAATATGTATAGAAGGTATAAAAATGTTTTCACATTTTTTATAATCAGGAATCACTAATTTAGATAAGAAAGTGGCATGCTTTTGAACCTATTAAATTGGTATAAATTGCTTGTTTCTGTGGAAAAATGAAATAAAATTCATAATTAAAGTAATAATAAAGAATTAAAAAACAAGAAAAAAAATACATTTTCCCATGAATCAGAAAGGATTTCAGTCATCTTTACAGTTGTATGACTCCTCTTCTGAAAAGGACAGAATCTCTCGCTCTTTTTTCTTTCCACTTTCCAATGCATAGACTTCAAATGTGGTTTGCAGAGCTTCCACCAATAAAGTAAGGACAACCTTTACTTTGGTCATTTCAACTCAGTGCAAAGCTGACTTGAGCTTGACAATTATAACTATTCTTATCCATACTTAACCTTACTTACTTCTGGACCAGAAAATAAAATGGATATATATATATATATGCACATTTCATTAAAAAAGACTGACAAGGTGCTTTTATTTAGTTTTTTATATAATTTCTCGTGCGATCTAATAAAGTTTTTCTTTTCAGAGGATAAATTATATAAAAACTGTCCGAATGTTCTTTTTATCCGAGTGCTTTCGGCTATACATTTAGCCATTTTCAAGGATTATATTTCAACTGTTAGAATTAGAAATAGAAATAGTTTGTTATATGTATATTTTATAAAGTGATTCATTTTTTTTTTTGTTTCAAAACACGGTCAAGATATTATGTCCATGTTCAAAGTTAATATTATTAAGTGTTGGTTTGTTTATTTTTATAAGTAAGGCTTCCATTATTTTTAGCCTTTTTTTGCAAGTGGATGATGCTATTATATTAGTGTTGTCGACAAGTATATTCCGAATAGTGTCCGGTAGGTCTCCATGAATATTTAAATGAGATCTAATTGAGCTATTGTCAGAAAGGTGTAGAGTTAATCTGCGTGTTATATATATATAAAGAGACATTGAGAATTTTGTCCTCTTACAGTTTCTATTTTAAAAAAAGAACAAACATTCTGTAGAAGAAACCCTTCTTCTTTGTTTATATGTGAGCAAGCCGCACATACAATACACCAACATACATCTTTAAATCCCATAAACCTGTTTTGAACAAAGAGCTATGGCGTTACAAATGACTTTGCATAATAGCAGTCAGGTATGTGCCAAGCATAATACATGCTTAGGCGATCATGTATCTTTCAATACATGACTGACGAGACAGATATTTTCCCGCAGTAGGTTGCCATTTCTTTCTGCGGTAGACCAGTTGCCATCCAAGGTTATAGAACCCGGTCTGTCCTGCTATTTACCCATAGCTGGGGGGGAGGGGTGAAGAAGAGGATTCATACCTTTCCCAAGGATATTAGCATGTAAGTGAATGTAATAGAATTCAAACTCGGCTCTGATTCCTCAATCCAAGCCGCTATCCATTACTAGAAAAAGAATTGGTTTCGGTCTGAATTTCTTGGATGAGGAGTTACCATGACTTACATCGGGGCCAGCACGTCTTATCCCCAAAACCCCCGACAGGGTGTGCCCCCACGTTTTTTTTTGGTGGTCCATTGTGGCCTCTGCCATTTTTTTCAGCATTGTTTTATGACCATCTACCATTTTTTGTTAACTATTTTTAAACTGACGTTACATTGTCAGTCATCAACTAATAATATACATTGTGTATTTGCATGGCTGGTGCGGTGTGCACTACACAGGAACCCCTGACACAGCTGAAGACACAAAAGGGCTAGTTTCAAAAATGTTTTTTTTTTGCTTTTTGTACTTTTTACAAGTTATATTGTCAATCATCAACTATAATAATCAACAGGGCCGGTGCTTACTACCCCAAACCTCTAGACCGCATGCCTATTGGTGAGTGGGGACATAGGCAGAAGTGCTAATTTCAGTAAAATTTAGTCATAAAAATATATTGGTGTTTATTACCAAAAGAATAACATTTTCTCAGATATTCTTTAAATAAAAAATTATTCATTATAAAAGTAAATACTTAATGAATATGTACTGAAATTTTCATTTAAATTGGATGATTCACCTTATTTAAAAAAAAAAAAAAAAAAAAAATTGCTGCCATTCCCCCCAATTTTCCTTCAAGAGTTTGTGACTACTGGGTTAGGATTCTTTGAAATTGACATGTATTAGAGAGTGGGACCTCACATGAAAGTTTCGTCTGGCGAGTCCCTATTGCTGGCCCAGACTTACATTCAGATAAATGTCAGTATTTATGTTGCTATTATCACAATGTTTCAGCCGTTGTTCTCGCCAGCCTTCTTCAGGTATTTCTTGATCTTGTTACCCTTCAGGTAATTTCGAACTGAAGCCTTTATTTAATTTCCAGAAGTATAGATTGTTCTCTTTCCACTGTCCATGCCTCTGGCTAACCCATCTTCTTCTCATTTAGTAGGCTTCTGGCCATATCACACTCAAACAGCAGGTCTTGACCAATCACCGAAGTTAACCAATGTTGAGCATAGTCAGTGCCTAGAGGGGTGACTACTTGAAAATACCAGGTCCTGTACACTTGGATGTGCAGATGATGTAATAGATAATGGCTCAAAATGAGCAATCAGAGATCTGAGTTCTAATTCCAGTTGGGTTCATTATATTCACTTACACACAAATACCATTGGAAAAGCTATGAATCCACCTCCCCCCAGTTACAGGTTAAATAGTATGACTTGTATCAGAAAATCATTATTATCTCCAAAACTTGTTACAATCCACAGACAGACTGATTTGCTGTATCACAGCTATCTTTACTAATGTTCACTGAATACAAGGCCCAAGGAACACTCAAGGTAGAGGATTACTGAATGGAGTTGTCATAGCATAAGAAAGGGCAAGATAAAAGGAAAGACAGACAGCTAATTCTAGACTTGAAAAGGTTAAGATTTAATTAGGAATAAAATTTCAGAGTTCAGATGGAGATGTTAGGAGTATAGAATTGGAATTTGACTTTAAAAGGAACCGGAAATGCAATCCTAAATGGAGAACAAGGGACAAAACACTACTCCTGTTCAAAAGACCAGGGAGGAGTGTGAACTGGATGATAGGGGGAACATATCTATTCCTATTTGCTAGCTTTAAATAACCTGTAAAATGTTGATAAGCCATAAAAATCATATAAATCAATCAATATTATTTAGTACTACTAGATATTATTCACTTTGTTTCTACTGACTTGAAGTGTGTACTACCCAGCCCAAGTATTGAACTATTGGGCGATTATTCCATGGGTGGTACAGGCTTAGACTATTGACCTGTGGAGTGTACTATCCTAGGCCCAGTAATGGACACTTAGACTCTGTCTAAACAGGATGAGCAATAACTGAGTAATACTAAATAAGTTTTGATTTGTTTGTTTAATGGCACATCAATTCCTTATGTGTCATTTGATGTTGAAATTTAATTTTCTTGGGAGCTTTGAAGTAATAAAAATATGATGTATATGTGCATATATATGTTTGTGTGGATATAATTACTAGAGACATTGATATGTGTGTCTTATGTTGTAGTTTTGTTGAAGTTATATTTTGGAATACACTTTGATTTCTTTAAGAAACTGTAGGATATTATATGGATTCATGTCATGGAAGAGTTTTTTCATGTTGGTTGTTTGGTTGGTTGACTTTGTTTTGCAGCATATCAATACCTGAAAAAAATTAATAATAATGAAGATAGAATGTCACCTCTCTTATACTAAACATTTAATAAGGCACATATGAAAACAAACACGATTCGAAACTCCGATGTGAAATTTGAAAGAGACAAACATTTATTAAATTAGAAAAAAAATAAAACTAATATAACAAAATACAAGTTTTATAAATAAGTTTGCACAAAAATTTCCTTTTGTGCACCTTATAAAAGGTAAAATAACAAATTCAAAGATTAAAAATTCACAAAAAAGATAGAAATTATTCAACAAATTTTCAATAATCGAAAAATCTCGAAATGGTACAATACAAATTCCTTTTTAAAAAATAAAAGAACATTTAATAATTGAAAGATCTTTAGAGAAGGTACAATACAATTCATTCAAATTTTTTATACATTCTATAATACTACTTTTCCAAGCTTTTGTAACCTTCTAAAATTTTCTGCTAATTCATTTTGTTATATAATCCACAAATCCAGACGTGTCTCAACTTTTAAATTTTTGTTGATGAAAGCCACTGATTGGTCAAAAAAAAAGAGACAAAGGTGTGTATGTGTATAATATATACAACCGTCAAGCAAATTATTTTTCTCTTTCGAGTCGTTTTATTTTTAGAAAGTTTAAAAAATGTTTCACATTTAAATTAGTTAATTTTTTATTAGCTTTCTCTTAATCATTTTAAAACACTTCTCTTAAAACTTAAAAAAACAAGTGTAAAAAAACAGACCTAGACTGTTAATAATATTTTATTTATTTGTATGTACGCTTTTTTTATTAATCATTTATTTAATTCACATTTTTTAAATTTATCTGTCTCCCGTCAAGAGAAATTACATTTTTAGCCTTATTGTTTTACATTTTACTTTCATAGGCTTTTTTAAATCAGTTGTGTTGTCGTTAAAGTAAAGACAAAAGTCTTACATTGAAATAGAAAAGCATAAATATTTTCAAAACAATATAATTAATTTAATTATAGTTTTATTTCCTCTTTTTGCCATTGTTCGAAAATTTATCGACTGTTCGCCAACGAAAAACGAAGGCTCAGCTAAAAAAAACAAACCCTAGGGACTTTGAGATATTCAAACATTCTATTTTTTAATTATTTATTTGTTAAAAAACACCATTTAAAAATATCGATATTTGCATTTAAAAAAAAAAATTAATGTATCCGATCGTAAGTGAAGTGTTTGAAATAGTCAGCAAATTTATTTTCTATTCTTTGGTGTTATTGTTGTGACAAAAATTTAAAAAAAACTGTAAATAGTTCTTTGAAATTTGACTTTGGTTTATAATTAAAAATCTCATCTTTTTCTTTACAAATCATATTTCAAATAACTAATAAAGAGTTGTCACAAAATATAGCGAGTAAAATACAATAGAACAGCATATTTTCACTTTTGTATTCGAATGATTGCATCACGAGATTAAACTGCTGGCCAAAGATTGATGGAGGACATTTTTTGGTACGACACCGTAGAAGTTGTTCTGCACTAAACACTGGGGAAAACCTCCAAACTTTTCCCCTCTTTTATAGCAAGAATGGACACAGTTTTATCTCTTTTCGATTCTGACAATACCTGGAAAATGCTACCCTGGCACCATTTAATGCCAGAAAATCACGAGTAAGTCGTTAACTTTATGATTTTTGCCATTACAAATGAACTACGATTGCGTAAAAAGAAGTTAAAAACGTGACGAGGGCGTTTTTTTTTGGTTTACCTTGAACTTAATTTATTATTTATTAATCTGAGTTTCGAATGCCATCTCATTGAATACATTTTAAAATATACACCTTGAAATATATATTATTTCTGTTTAAGCTTATGAAGTGATATTTTGCCATTTTTAAAAGTAAAACTAATGTGGGTGTACAAAAAAGTGAAGACAGCATTTTTAAGAATCTCATATTTGCTTTTCGGGTTCAATAGTTTCATAGGGTTTTTTTGTTTGTTTTGTTTTTTTAGGGGTGGGGGCTAATTTTAAAAAAATATTGAAATGATTTACTTCATTTCCTATCGGAACTTTATTGACACGCTTTTAAAAGGCACTTTAAAGAAAGGCAAATCAGAACGTGTGTGTGTGTTTTTTTTACTTTGAAAGTTAGCCAATGCTTTTTTCTAGCTTTTTGTAAATTATTCGTTACTCGACTTTTATGAATTATTCAATCGATTTTACAATGTTACCGCGACTCTTCTTTTTATATACGAATGAAATCACTTGTGTAATTTATAACTTAAAAAAAAAAAACAATCTTTTGATTACTTCTTTTTACAATGATTTTTAAACACTAAAATCTAAATAAATATTGTCTTACCATGTTTCTAAACGAAAGTACCGTAGTTAATTTTTAAATTAGATTTCAAATTTAAATCTAACAAAGAACTTTGTTTTGTGTTTAAAAAATTTATTTTTAGATCCATTTCTTTCATTTCTAATATATTAATTAATAGTTCAAAAAAATTATCTAACTAAATTATTTATTTTATAAATAAATCGCATGTCAAAAGGAAATTTGTCTTTGCACTTTTCTTTTTAATTGTGAACTTTATTTTACGAACAATATAGGTATTCTGCTGACAATAAGTAATAATTTCTGCATAAATGTACATTGTACAATATTGTCGTATACTATGAACCAGACTGAATAAAAGTTACTAATACTAATTACGTTAGTAATTAATTATATAGTGACTTCATGATCATTTCAGGGTCCCCACACACATACTTTGGTGCCTTGAGACAGGTTCGTTCAAGTAAATTAAAAAAAAAAAAAGAAAAAAAGTGATTCACACAAAGTTTATGATTTGCAAAAAACGAAGACGAGATCTTTTGTTTTTGTTTGTTTAATATTTCATGATTAAATAAGTGGAGAAGGATTTTTTTTTTTATTTATTAGCGTTAAAGTTTACTTTTAAAACTAAAAGTTAAATTTCTATTCTTCAATGACTTCACAAGATGTCACCAAGTTCGCAGTTTTTGATTGCTTCATGCATAAATTTAAACTATTTTTAGAAAATAAGAAAAAGAAAAACATTGTTTTAGTTTTTTCTTTATGTTCTACAAGTTTTTAACCCAACAACGTCAATAATAATTGAATAAATTATCATTCATTACCTTTTTTTTTTATACCAAACTAAGGAAAGCTGCATTTAAGAAGGAAAAACATCCTAAAATCTGTCAATTTTGTATTTTTCTCAAAGAATCTTGTAAGGATTTCAAGGAAATTCATTAGTTATTTGTTTCATTTCGAAACGTCCTTTTTATGAGCCTAGTAACACTGCTTTCTCTCCAGTGGTAAAGGCCACAGACAGTGGAGGGGGCTTATGGTCATATCACGTTGAAACACCTGTTCTCGTACGATCACCGAAGTTAAGCAACGTCGAACATGGTTACTATTCTGGATGGGTAATCACTTGTGAATACCAGGTGTTATAATAAATTTGCGTCTGCCGGTGTAATGACTCGGATTTGAAAATTGGAGGGCAGTTACAATTCCAGCCGGGTTCATTCATATGCTCGGGAAAGATACGATGAATCAACCTTTTCTCCTCCCTCTCCAATTATGGGTTAAATAATTAATTTAAAAGGACTTGTATCAGTAAATTTATTATCCCCCACTTCGAAATTCTATTTTCTGGCTTTAAATAACCTGTTAAAAACAAATCAACCACTCAGAGGCAGGGTTTCAAATATAGAGATTTTTCAAAGTAGAAAGGACTTTCTCCACATATTTTTAATGATCTCCATAATCTAAAATAAACGTAATATATATTTAATTCATATCAGAAAATTTATCAAGAGTCAAAATTTGATAGCTAATAATGCCTGGCCAAGTTACTGCAACCACTTTTTAAACGTAATTTACAAGCTTAATTAAATTTCTTACTACTTTGTTCAGCATTATTAGCATTAATGTAATAATATTATAACACTTAAACTAAAAACAACCAAACCAGGAAATGTGAGAAAACTATTTGAAAATACTAAAACCATCAACATAATGTCCTACCTTAAGGAAATACATTTATACCAAAACATATATAACACCTACAATATGTCATCTACAAAGTATACATCTATAAAAGAATACATTTGTCCAAGAAAGTGTAAAATTATGTACAAAATATATATAGTTGAATTTGTAAATGAAAGTCTGACATGTTAAAATATTGATATACAGAATAATATTACGAACAAGAGACAAAACCAAGAAATTTAATATCTCAAATTATTAAAAATGTTTAAAAGAAATTTTAATTTTTTTTATTTTGTATATAAAAAAAAATTGCATAGTGATCTTCTGTTGCTGTGTTTGTGAACAAAGACCAGCCATAAAAGCCACTTCTAAAATTGTGATAATAGTAATAATGTACATCAAGTAATTCTTCTTTTATGTGGCATGTCCATTCAGGACATAGTTTATCATGGCTCTCCACATCTTCCTATCCCTTGTAGCTCTTAATAAGTTTTGTCTTTTTGTTATTTCTCCCAAACTCTCTTCTACCATCTATTTACTCAAGCTCATCAAGTATGTTACACATTTTTCTGTCTCGTTTTCCCTCATTCTATCCTGTGAGTATCAGGCTTTCCAAGCCCTCTTTCCTCATTACATGCCCCAGGAATTTCAAATAAAACTAAAACCTTTCAGAGGTGTGGAGATAGTTAAGGTGTGCTTGAGATTTCTTCTTGAGATGTCACAAGTCATATAATTCATTAGAGCCATAGGGGAAGCATGTGTCCTGTAGCAGTGGGTGTGTCTAGAGCCCATCCCTCTTCAGGTTGGTTCTAGATTCAGAGTTGTCCTTTCAGGCTGGTTGTCACCTCAAGATAAGAGAGCCCATCAGTCCTGCTGTTTAGCTCATAGCTGAGTGGGAGGAAGAAAGGCTTATTTGTGCAAAAGTCAAAGTAATGAACTCTGCCAAACTTCATATTATGACTGTTAGGCTATAATACTCGGTTTTGAAAGGTAATTTACGACAATGTAAAACTAAGAAAACCCAAACTGTCATGCTAACAAACAATAAAGATGAAGACAGTGGTTCAAAAAATATCTGGAACATTTAAGAATTTGGATATCTGTCTACTGAGGCGACTATCCATCCCTATTGCAGACACTTGCTCAGGCACATTTGTGTTTGTTCAACAACCACTGAGCCCACCTGTGGTTTATACTGCAACTATGCTGAGCTGACCTTAGTTACAGTTTCTGGGACAGAGCGTGTTATCTAAGGTGAACAACAATTTGAAGAAGGCCAGCAATGCTCAAGCCTTCGGCCACGATGATTTGTGGCTTTGTGCTAGCATGGCTATCGACAACCCTCAAGAGTTCCGTCTACCCAGTTTCACTCACAAGGCTTGGGTCAACCCACGGTATGGTTTTCAGGCACTTCCCAAAGGTGCTGTGCGCTGGGATCGAAATTGATCCATTCCAATAACATCAGGAAGTCTCCTTTCTGACAGATCGACCATGGTGAGATTCGAACCTGAGTCTCATGGTCAGAAAGCAAACATTCTAACCATTCTGCCACGCGCCTATGTATGTATGTGAGTGAGTGAGTGAGTGTGTGAGTGAGAGAGAGAGAGAGAGAAAGGAAAGACCAAAGGATTTTTTTTTAATCCTTTTTAGAACATTCCAAATTTTTGGTAAAAATTTTTTCTTGTATCAACATAGGACCATAAATTATAGGAAATTTTAGTGTTTTTTTTAAAAAATCAAATAATTGTCAGATTTTAATGAAACTTTCAGGACTTATTCACAAAGGAATGAAACTATTTTAAAAATGTTTCTTTTTTTAGAAACTCTTGCTAAATCATTTTTTACATGTTAGATTCACACACACACACACACACACACACCCCACATACACACCCATCAACTTATTTAATTTTAAGAAATTTTGACAAATCCATTTTTGTACAGCTTAATCTTTATATTAGTTATGCAGGAATCCTTGATGAATTTAAATCAATTTTGTTTGTAAAACACGAGCCACCGTCACAGAAAATCTCATCTGAATTGTAGAGTAAAAAATGAATTAAAACTAAGACTTTATTTAATTAGAAAAACTTTTAATTGCTTTTCTGAATAAAATGTTATGGACATTATTAAGAAAAAGAATTTTTTTTCAATAAATAATGAATTTTTGCAAAAATTGTTTCAATTTTTTTTTTTTTTTTTTTTTTTTTTTTTAATTTTAATTAGAATAATTTCTAAAGTTTGAAATCTTTTAAAATTCTGTATTAATCTGTACAGGTTAAGTGCAATAATAGCATCCCAAATTTCCAGGAACCAATTCTATAAAGGCAGGTAATCTTTAGGGACATTTATTTTATTTTCAATTTTTGAATTGAAACAAATCATTTTATAGTATCAAAAAGAATTAAATCATTTTGGTAATTTAATAGAAAACATTTATTTATTTATTAAGATATTTCCAGACTGAAATACTGTTCTCGTCATATTTCTGTTCAGAAGTCTTTTATTCGAGTGTCGTTAGCTGTATTATGGTTCCTTAGCCACATTCGAACGGAATCGCTACAGTACCAAAGATTCAATGGAAGACATATCAAATTTATGATCAGAAGATTTGCCATGTTTTTAATTTCAAGACAATTTCTTTTTGTCAGAATAAATTATGTCAATCACAGAAAACCATCTTTCAGCCTCCAGAACTTACAGCAATGATATTAGCTACTATATATCAGCTATCAATATAAAAGATTATTTTCAGATAATCCAACATTCATTTCACTAAGCTTCTATAATTTTAAACATCGGTTCAGGCAAACAGTCGGGTGTTACCATTGGTTAGGTGACATTGTTATTAAGTAAAAACTATATTTACTAATTATAAATGGAAAAGCTTACTACAATTCAGTGACTCCCCAGTATTTTAAAAAAGAATTTTGGATTTTTTTTTTTCTTTTTGTGTACGTGTGTGTAAAAATGTGCCAGTCTTTGTAAATATTTCTATGGCAGAGCTTGATAAGGGAGATAACTGTACAGTGTCATCAGCTTTGATTATCAGAAAATAACAGCGGTAACTAGTAAATTTAACGCTAAAGTACCTAAAATTTGATTAAAAATCGGATTATAGAGAATATTTTCATAAATTTTTTAAGGTTACCGAATAGTTAAAAATTATATTAAAAGGCACTCACATTATATTCCACAAGTAATTTTACAGAAAATTAGTTAATTAAATTTCTGTCAGTAGAGCTGTCAACACCTAAAATTAATATTTTTCAAATTGGTTTAATTAAGCATTAAATCAGCTAATATTCCTCAAATGAAGTTTCAGAAAAGTATATTTTATTTTTAAATAATTTTTAATAAAGAGAATTACATTGTGCTGACAGATGGCTAAAAGTAGCGATCTTTTTTCTTTTTTTTTCTTTTTTAGTCTTTTTTTAAAAAAGAAAACCTCCTTCCAATCAATTTAAACTAGTTTTTGAAATACAGCAAAGTATTTTGCTTATTAGAAATATTAAATTTAATCTATTAGCTTGAAATTAAAACTAAAATAAAAGCTATTTATCATTTTGAAAAATTAATTTTAAACTTTACGTATTGTGTTTCTTTGGAGATATATATGTTTGTGTGTGTTGATTTGATGACCACAACATTAGCAAGACGTCTCACACTGCATTTGTCAATAGATACAAGTTCTATCGCATGACATTTAAAAACAAGTTCATTATTACCTTCAGAATACAGGAAAATACTTGTTGACAACACCAAAATACATAATGAAAATAATAAACAAAAACTTCAAATTCTCTATAGCAAAAGCAACCAACACTGAACAAAATTTATTACAACTGTAGTAGCAATGTTTTAAAATGCATTTGATCATTTCTATTTAAAAAAAAACACCTTTAAACTACCAAAAAATCATAATCCACAAACTGTTTACACAAAAGGCTTTGCTTAAACTACCTGTTCATACAAAATGCCAATAAAATTGCAATATATAAAGCGCACATTTACGAAAAACGATTCCCCAAACTACAAACCCACGTCATGACTATGAATCCTTACACAATAATATACTTGAGAATATGTGCTTGCAGTCACTTTCAGCATGACTATACTGTGTAGTCCTGGCGGATCAGGGTGAATGGGATTAGTCTCTCCTGACAACATCTCCTAAGAAGGAACTTCGCCACAAGTGGGGAGCACAGATGCCGAATACAAAAACAAAATTATATGACTAACTCTTATAAACAATCCAAGAAACATTATGAAATCGACAAAATATCAGGAAAAAAACAATTTCCAATTTTCATAGCCATAGAATCATTAGATGGTAAAATAACAAGTGTCAACTTTTGTGTTACAAAAAGCTTATATCAGCCATGATAGAACAAAAGTCAAAAAAAGAAAAATAACATGCTTCTAATTCAAGTAAAACCAAAAAAGATGCAGAAAACCTAAAAATCAATGTAATAAATGACATGAAAGTAATTTCTCAACTCCCCTAAGGGTGTAATAAAATACCCAGAACTGTCACTCTGCTCAGTGTAAGAAATTAAAAATGATGACACCCTAAAAAAAATGAGATGTCAAAAGAACACAAATAAAAAAAGTAATGGCTCATCAATAAACACGTACATTTTGACATTCAACAAACCTACCCTACCGAAAGAAGTAAAAATAGGATACACAATATCCAAGGTAGAGCCATACATCCCTAATTTCCTGGAGATGTCAAAAATTTGGCTATCTGCAAGGTCAATGTACGAGAGTACCATTCTGTTGGAGATGTGGGGAATCTGAGACTAATCATGAAGAGTCACCCTGTGAAAGGCATCCTTTATGCCCAAACTGCAATAAAAATGACTCAATATATTCTAAAGAGGGCAACATCTGGAAAAAGGAAACACAAATAATAAAATATACACAAAACATGTTGTTCCAAAAAGCTAGAAAATGGGTTGAAACTAACTAACTCACTTCACCCATCATACGCAAATACCAAATACTACTGAAATAACAAATCACGAAAATGAAACACAAGAGAACGACACATTAAGAAACCAAGAACCCGAAACTCTAATAAATGAATTAAAAAAAAAAAATTTTTTAAAAACTAATAGAACTACTAAAATTTAGTATACCAGTCATAAACCAAACAGCCATAGTCAAAACAAATCTTATCCTGTCAATCTCGAACAAAAAAAGAATCTATAAGTACAAAACAAATAACTCTGAAAACTCTAATCCAAAGTACCAAAATCCTTCAAGAAATAGAAGCCTCCTGATATTCACAAGAGAATCAAAAGGTTCATAAAAGAAATGGCACAACCCAGTACGTCAGTGAAGAACCAAGAGAAACGGACATAGATGAACCGAACTCTATCCCATCTCAAATAAGAGAACGGTCCTCATCCAGACGAGGATTGTCAAAAGAACCTAATGGAAAAACAAATCAAACAGACCGGCAGAAAGAAAAGACCACCAAAGAACAAAACATGATGAGAAACAAAGCACTAACAGACCAGAGAGCATAGAAATCCTGGACACTTCACCCACTAAACATAAACTAAACAAGTAAAAACTCCTAACACCTTAATACATAAGCATGAAGCAAAAAATTATTCAGTGGAATCATCGAGGGTAAAAAAAAACCCACATTACCAGCAATGTATCATTGAAAATAAGAATATTTACCATTGATAGATTTGACTCTGAACAAAAACCCTCTTTACAAAAATATGTCAATGAAACCCAATCTACAAACTGATTTCTTTCAAAGAATACATATTCTATTCATATGAACCTATCCTAAAAATTTTGTTGGCATTAAATAACCCACTGAGATGTAAAATGAACCAAACCTAGCCCATGTATTGGGACACGATCAAAAACACCCTAGCTACAACAGATAAATTAAAAATTTTTAATTAATTACAACAGAACGTGTTCATGCATGTTTTCAAAAATCACCATCACATCAATCACAGTTATAAGAAGTTTGTCTTTGCAATTCACCCCCTCGGGATGATCTCAGCGATTTAAAGTACTTGGGTTGACAAAAACATCTATGGTACCTTCCTTGATGAATTTCAACATAACATCAAGAAGCTAATTAGAGAACTAGAAAGGATTATGATAAAAGAATAGACATAATGCCTATATTATTCAATGGAACATGCTTAAATGAAGATATAATATGCTTGAATAAATAAAAAAGTTTTCTATGGGATAAACAACAAAAATCCTCTTGTAATTGTAGATATAAAGAAAATTGTCCAGTAGAGGGCAAATGCAGATCTACTAGAGTTATATATCAAGCAACCATTTCCCCCAGAGAAAATCTGAAAAATGTTTACATTCGAGTTTCTGTGGGGGAATGGAAACAGATTTTATACCCATAGGCACTCTTTTACCAACTCTAAATTAAAACATCAGACAGCTCTTTTAAACAAATTTTGGGAATTAATGGAGAAAAGTTTGAACCCACAGATAGACTGGAAGATTATAAGTTTTGCACATACTCCTAATAGTCTTAGAGATAAGTGTAACTTATGTTTAAAAGAAAAAAAATACAATAATCAAAGCCAACTATTGAATCAAAGGAATGAATTAGTATTAAAATGTCGACATAAAAACAAATTCAAATTTCCATAATACAGATTTTTGCTTTATTAGCTAATATATTTCTCTAACTCTTCAAACGTTGAATGTATAACTAATTCTAATTTCTATATTTCCATTTTTATACCATGTTAATTATATCTTATTGTCCCCTGTTCTAAGAAATCTCTTTCCTTTTATCACTTTATCTATATATTTTAGGGTTGTTTTTAAATACAACTTTGTATTTTTAAGTATAATCTTATATTTTTATTTTCTAAATATTTGTTTATTCTTTAATATAACCTATTGATTTTATATTAAATATAAACTTTTTAAAATATAATTTTACTTAATTTTAATATAAATTATCTAAATATGACTTATTTGTAATTTATTTAAATATATCTTATTTTTAAATATAACTTGTCTTTGGAAGAGTACTTTTAAGTATGATTTTGTATCAAACATAACCTTACCAATATAATTTAATTTTTTTTTTTTTTTTTTTTTTTAACAAAAACCTTTTTATTCCTCTCTTAGCTTCAAATTAACATTACATTCTTCATATAACCCCAATTTAATGTCATACAGTTAATATCTGGGTTTAATTTTATAAAACCTCTTCCCTTTAAGATTAATGCCGTTCACCCTCACCTGACCCCTGCCTCATACCTTTCGTCTGACTGAAACATTGAAATGGATAAATTCTGTATTAGTTTTTCAATTTTTTTTTTCTTTATAGGTGTCAAAGTTAAATTTCTAATTCCGACATGAACTCTGTCTATACTGAGGTTGAATAAGACTGACGAATCTTGTCAGTTGAAATAAGCTTATTCTCCATTTGAGGTAATTTGGGATTTTATTGTGTACTAATTATTTGCTCTGTAATAATAAATACATTGAGCTCTTTTTGTGGATCCGTTTTAATATTTTATATTACTAGGATTCACTTGGATCGTATACCAATGGATTTTTACTTATACTTTTTACTATATAATAAATATGAAAATTTTTCAAAGACTCAGCCTGAAAAGAAACATGTGAGTTAGAATCACAGGTGACCTTGAAGCAGGAAGATTTGCTGTTGAAGCTTGGCAATGGAACCATCAAAATTAACCAAAATGAAGATATTTCACTCCCAAACGGTTGTGGAGTTTCAGTCTCAAGTATCCAAGACTTGATTAACCATATTTATCGAAACATTAAACACTATTTCAAAGATTCAAACTGGCTTTGTGAGATCGCCATATTAGCTCCTAAGAATCAAACTGTGGATAGCATCAACTGGAAACTTCTCCAAGAAATTCCAAAAGAAAGCGTGAAGTATTTTTCCATTGACAATGTGGTTGAACAAGAGCAGGTAGTGAATTATCAAATAAAGTTCCTGAACTCTTTGAATATTGCTGGAATGCCATCACACAAGCTGGAACTAAAAGAAAATGTGCCAATTATGCTATTGAGAAATCTGGATTCTCCAAAGCTTTGTAATGGAACAAAGTTAATTGTCAAAAAGATGCTTCCTCATCTCTTGGAAGCAGAGATCCTTACTGGTCCAGGAAAAGAGGAAAGAGTTTTAATTCCAAGAATCCCCTTAATTTCTCCAGATCTTCCTTTTGAGTTCAAAAGACTTCAGTTTCCAGTGAGAGTGAGCTATGTAATGTCAATCAATAAGTCCCAAGGGCAATCATTGAATGTAACTGGACTTCATCTGATAGGATGCTGCTTTTCTCACGGCCAGATTTATGTTGGTTGTTCAAAGGTTAGGAATGGAAATGAGCTATTTGTACTGACCCCGAATCAAGAGCCCTCTGTAGGGGCTAGCTTCAATCTCACCCAATAGGGCAGCTTTTAAGCTAGTAAAAAAAAAACGGAGCATCTACTCAAATATGGGTATCCATTAAAAATAATGTTTAAACAAATAAATGAAATATATTGTTAAAGACAACTGACAAGGCTCTGCAATTAAGCATTTTATTTAATTTTTCTTCTATCCGTACAAGTGTTTTCTTTTCTGGACACAACGTGTGTAAAAACTGTCCAAAAGTTCTGCATATCTGAGTGCTTTCAGCTATTCTTTTAGCCATTATAATGGGTGATTTTTATTTTTAACTATATCTGGGTTTATATATGTGTCTGAAGTTATAGGAATGTTTTATTTTCCGAACACAGCACACTGTGGCCGTGTTCATAGCTAATGTTATTGAGTGTTGGCTTTTCCTTTTTTTTTACGATTAGGGTTTGTATTTTCTACTAGTATGTTTCATATGGAGTCTGGTAGGTTTTTGTGTGTGTTTAAATGACTCCTAATGAAACTATGGTTGGGTAGGTGTTTTGTTAAAAGTTGCCACTTTTTTCTTATTACATGCGACTTTAAAGTTCAAAGGTTATTTGATTTTAAAAAATTCTGAGTTCTGATCATATTGATTCTTTTTCTTTTAATTTTATAAATACCATTAAAAACACGTATTTGTATGATCATGGCATATTATAAACAGCCCTCTTTCACCACAGGTTATTAATATTAGCTGAGTATAGCTGTGAAAAATTGCCAGAGCAAGTACACAATATGATGCAGTATAAATATATCCAACACCAGTATTAATAATAAAAAAAATGGTATGACCTAATTATTGACTTGGTTGTGTAATGTGCCATTTTTGTTTTGAACTTTTTATGAATTTTGTAAGCTTTGTGTTTTGCATTGTTTATTAAATATTATATAGAAGTTTAAAGGTATTTTCCATATATTTCTCTTCATGTAAATATTGATGGCTACAAATTCTAATTGTGCTTAAGAAGAAACCAGAGATTTTTGTTTTTTTTCTTGTTTTTTTTTTTTAGCCAAAGAAAGAATAGTGTTGCCGGCTATACATATTTGAAAAATATTACCAGCTATACATTTTTGAAAAGAATAATATTACCAGCTATACATTTTTGAAAAGAATAATATTACCAGCTATACATTTTTGAAAAGAATAATATTACCAGCTATACATTTTTGAAAAGAATAATATTACCAGCTATACATTTTTGAAAAGAATAATATTACCAGCTATACATTTTTGAAAAGAATAATATTACTAGCCGTATGTTTTGGAAAAATAGTATTACCAGCGATACATTCTTGATGAAAAAATATTACCAGAAATAAAAAATTATTTTCGTCTTTAAATGACCCATTGATATGCCGTAAAACAAAACAAACCAAACCATAAATAATCTTGTAATTTTTTTGAACAGCCACTGTTGTTTTTTTTTGTTTTTGTTTTTTTTTAAACTAAAATCTGGGTTTTTCAATTCCTGTCTGTGTTGTTTTTTAACTTTGAAATTTAATGAAATCTTTTTTCTTTTTCTTTTTTTTTTTCTAGGCATTACAGTTTCTCATTTGTTTATTACTTAAATCTATGGTATGCCAAATGCCAGAAATCTACCCACAAGAAAAAAAAACACATGTAAAAGTGCCTATCAAAACATAATTTCATAATATAGGGTGACCCCAAAAAACAGGAATTTTTGAAGTGCGTATTGCCAGACATGAGCAAGTGGCAACACTGCGAGACAGTGACCTTGAGCAAGTAAACATTTCGCCATTATAGTAACGAGAATGAAATTCACAATATCCCAGCTTTTTTTTTTTTTTTTTTTTGTTGTGGAACAACTTCTAATCAGGACAACCTTGGTTAAATTATGCCAAATGTTCAAAATAAAATCTTATAAATTTCCCCAGGAACTACATGATTGAAAAATTGATCTGGTGTTCAATTTTCTTCCCATGAAAGATTTGTGATAGGCACTTTTTTCCAAATGTAGGAAAAAAACAGTTTCTTTTACTTTCTAGTCTCACTGAACAATATATATTAAACAATTAATATTGAAAACACAATTTTCAAACATCTATTTAAAAGGTGATGATCTAAATTTAATATTAAGTTTCCTGTACAATCATTTTATTTTTATTGCAACTTAATTTTATTTCTTATTTTTGTACAGTGTACAATGATAGTATCTTGCAAACCAGACAAAAACTGACATGGAAAATTTGTTTTAATAATAAAACACTTCAATCATCTTAAATACATTTTTCAATTTTTTAGTAATTGAATTTATTTAAAATAAATATTTAAAATCAATAAATGATTTTAAATATTTATTTTAAATAAATTCAATTACTATTTTTCGATTCTGACAAATTACAGTGACACATACTCCATTGCTGAAGCAGTGGATATTTGAAAAAAAAAATTCTTGAAAAGATCCGAGGAAAAAAAAAAAAAATAATAGAAAGTTACCACCGAGTCATCAGCAAAGTCGACCTTTTTGCCAACATGGTTCATCCTTATATTCAAGGAAAATCATAAAGCACGGAGGAAGTTAATATTGCGATGGAATATGCCAGTAAGAAATATCCCATACGTGTTCCTATTATTATGAAGTTACAAGCGAGGTCTCCTCCATTTCCAGGTATTTAAATTTGCAGACTCCATAAGCAAGACAATCTTTTCTATTGAATGGTGGGATTCACATGCAGTGATAAACTTTCTGCAGTTAAGCGACTCCTGTTAACAGTGACCTCATCTTCTGGCATGGAAAGAGTTTTCTCATTCTATGGTGCATTGCAAACTGAGAAACCATCTTGAAACAGATAAAGCAGCAAAACTGGTCTTTTTATTTAAATCCATGAATGCAAACACTGTTCATGTTGAATTTTAAAATTTGTTAATGGTTAAAATTTTATTTTATAATAAAAACAAAATAATTCAGTTGATTAATAAATATTTGATTCAATGTGTTTGATACTTCTTAATTCATAAAATTACATGAAAATCTTATATATAAAGTACAGTGTATGTGTGTTTGTGCATGTGTGTGTGTGTGTCCAAGCAACTCCTCCACTCCCACTGGTCAGATTTCAATGATTCATAGCTCATTCAAAATCCCTAGAAAAGTTAGGCGAAGGGAACAATTTTCATTGACCTTGGATTCAGGGTTGCCAAATTATGCAAAGTTAAAAATATATATTAATACATTATACTAGCCATTATCGGCGCTTTCAATGCAACTGAGAGATGATAAGCGGAGTAATTCTTATTTTCCTTTTGTATCCAAAATTACAGTCTACATTTTATTATAAACTAGCTTAAAAGCCACCCTGTCAGACAGCATTTAAGGTAGCTCCTGTGGAGGACTTTTGGTTTGGCCATCATCACAATAACTAGGGAGGAGTAGATGCAATAAGCATCAATAAACTACAGAAGAACACAAAATTGATTGCTACATTTAAGTATTGAATTAATGTTTAAGATTACCTTTTAAAAGTTCAACGATAATTCTTCTGCTGCCACTCAAAGACAATTTGATGTACGTAGATCCTTATTTTCTGTACAAAGAATTATTTTTATTTCATGGGTTACAGAACAGGGGACAATTTATAAGATAAAATTAATATAGTGTAAAGATGGGAAAATAGAAATTAGAATTAGTTATACATTCAACATTTGAAGAGGCAGAGAAACATAATAGCTAATTAAGTAAAACCAATATAATGGAATTTATATGAATAAATGCGAAATTGGAGCTCAATTGTCCCATGAAATCTGAGATTAAAAAGCCCTCGCTCTACTTTATAGTAATTTGTCTCAACCCCCTTCCCCCCACAAGGTCAGATTGTGACACAAGGTCAGTTTAATGTGGGGAGGCCGAGCACGTACACCTGGGCTTGGAACAAAATTTGCCCGAGCCCCACAATCGTCGGTTGCGCTGACCTCGGTGCAAACACCGATCACTCTCTCTGGAGCAATGAGAGGGTGCAGTCTCAGGTAGCTTCAACAGAGTTGCCCCTGAGCGCATTCTGCCCAAAGACAGAGACGCAACAGAGAGATAAGAAATAAACATGTTACAAACTGCTTTATAGCAATTTACACATGGTATTTACTCTCTCCCCACTGAGACGCGATGTGACACAAGGTCTTTTTTTAAGGTGGGGACCCAAGCATGAACACATCCGAGTAAGGAACAAAAATTGCCCACAGCTCCCGCAACCATCTTCTATGTATTTCTCTTCATGTAAATATTGACAGCTACAAATTCTAATTGATCTTAAGAAGAAACAGATGATTATTCCAGATTTTATTTTGTTATGGTGTGACTAGAAGTTCATGAGATCATTTTTATTGGTGGATTTTTTCAGATTTTTTTTTTTTTTTAAATTTTAGATCATTATCAGTACAGTTTGACATTATATCGAAGAAAGATAATTTCTGTTATCGGTGAAGTAAATTCAACTGTATTTTTGATGTTGTTTAGTTTATTTCCAAAATTTGGTAATATTGTTCTGTGGGGGTACATTAATAAAGGATCATCAATATATTCGAAATATTTTGTAAGGAATCATGGTTTAGAAATTTAAAGAAAAGAGACGCTACATTACCACCAATGGTGGTAATCTTCTCTAATCTCTCTCTCTCTTCTTTTTTTTTTTTTTTTTTTTTTTTTTTTTTAATAAAAATTTTATTCAAGTGAAATAGCATTGGTTTATAATAAGTTGACAATTTCATAAATTTATCTGTTGGTAGGCAGACTGAAAAATTTTTATTTCAGTGTCTCATGGGGTGAAAAATTTGATCTGATTTCCAAGCCAAATATCTAATTCAAAACGTCTATAAAAAGAAATTTCAGTAGCTAATAATTTAAGAAATAAAGTTAATTAAAAAAAAAAAGAAAAATTAATCTTTTTATGTAGTATTTATGGGAAAGAAAGCAACCAAAAATAGATGACAAGGTCACTCGTTATGTGAAACATGTTCCAGCTGTAGACTAATAACCCAGATGTATTATTTGCTAATTGGCTTTATATAAATTTCATTGTTAGTCTTTAAAAATATATCATTATTTTTTAGAAATCTTACCATTACATAATTACAGAATAGATAATTAAAAGTTTGAAAATTGCATATGAGTTTTTTTTTTGTTTGATTTTTTTTGCTAATGTTCATCCAATACAAGGCCCGAGAGCCGCTCAAGGTAGAGGATTGATGTGTGATATTGTATGAGTGTAAAAAAAAGGACAAGAAGTGAAGTTCTTGGGACTATACAGGAAAGATAACGGGCAATTCTAGACTTGAAAAGGTCAAGATTTAATTTCAGAGTTCAGGCAAAGAAGTTAGGAGTATAGTGTTGAAATAGACCTTAGAAGGAACCAGGAACCCAAACCTAAACAGGAAAGTCTTGTTTGAAAGACTGAGGAGAGTGTGAACCAGACAATAGGCAGATATATCTACACCTATTAGACTTTTCTGTATGCATTTGAAGGGAAAGAAGGATGTAAAAATACTAACTTTGGTTATATTTATGCATAAATAGGAGGGGAAAAAATAAGTTTAAAATTTCAATATTGCAACATTTTCCAAATTTCCTATCTATGAGGTGCATTCAAAAAGTATGACTGTGCATAAAACAATCAATTTTGTACATTTCACAAACTTATTTAATCATCTTCAAAATCCTTCCCTTGGGAGTTCCTACTTCTCCCAGCAGTTCTGCCGCTGCTAGTAACACCTCTGGAATGTTATGGAGCTCCACCATTACTTTCTCATAATTTCCTCTCCTGAGCTAAATTGCTTCCTTTTCAGATTGGAGAAGAGCCAGAAATCATACATTGCCAAGTTGGGAGAGAGTAGAGAGCCAATTGAACAAGTGGTGTGTTGTTCTTGATCAGGAAAGCTTGGATTACGTGGGCACATTTCACTGATACTCTCCAGGATAAAATGAAATGTGTTGATCCTGTGCTTACTCTTACTTCCTGCATTGTTATATCATGGCCTTCCATGACTATTTGACAAATCTTCTCAATTGGCTCCTCAGTTTGTGAATGAGCTGCTTCAGCTTGCCTCACTCTCCACTGGTGTGCAGCCATATTTGAAACAGTTGTACCGATCCTTGATCTGAGTTTCGACCATGTCATCATTGCCAGGGGCCTGCTGAATCTTCTGGATAGTTTGAGTTTGAGGATCACCAGTCTTTTGGCAAAACTTGATGCAATATGTTCAATCATCTTGCATGAAAAAAAAAAATCTGACACTCACACTACATGTCTGTACTCTAGGTGTAATAGCCAAGAACTGACACAACCTACTGGCAGGAAAATTTTCACACATGCACAGAATGAGTGGCATCACCTCCCACCCAAAGGATTTTGCCCAGGTGGCATTAGTTTTATTGGTGGGGTGGATAAATTTGGATACTTTTTGAATGCATCTTGTGTAACAAACATTTGTGTCTTTTTTGTGTCATATATATTTAAAGATTTTTTTCTTAATTTATTTCATTTCTAATACATTTATTTGTTTAAAAACAAAACTTTATTAAAAAAAAATCGTTTTTTCCTACCCAAGTACTTTTGATCTCTTCCAAGATCATCCTCAGGGGTGAATTCCAAAGACAAACTTATTGTAATTGTGATAAAATCTGCATTTCGTTGTAATGGTGATTTTTTTTTTTTTTTTTTTTTTTTTTTTTTTTTTTTAAATGTATGAATTGTTATTTTTCGATCACTCTGTATCTGACATTAAAAAATATGAACAGTGATGATAATGTTTTTCAGTGGTGGAATTTAAATAATGAATTTCCTATCATGGCACTTTTAGCCAGGAAATATCTATCAGTACCTCCCTCTTCTATTGAAAGTGAATGGTTATTTAGTATTGGCAGTAACATTTACTTACCAAAAAGAAATCGTCCGAAAGGCAAAACAGAAGAGATGTTTTTACATTATAATTTAAGAATTTTAGGATTTAAATGTGAGTATCTAGGTATTTAAGTGATTTAAAGAAATTGTTCTCTTTATTGTTTAAACTCTTACCCAATTTTTTAAATAAAAAGGATATCTAACTTTATTTTATTTTGTATTCATTTTTCTACCAAATGTTTTATTAATAAATGTACTTTGTTCATTAAGTTTCCCAAACCAACTGTAGGGCCTGAAAGTAATGAATTTTAACCATTGTGGGTATGAGAAATTTAGAACAGTATCAGTAATTGTATTTGAATCAGTATTGGTATCATCCCATCACTATAATTATATATATAATAATTTGTGACTGATGAGTTGGTAAAGCCACAAAATTTAAAGTTGCACTTCGAATGTAGGCATGAGTTTAGGGGTAGGCAAAAATTGCCTTGGTGGACCCTTTAAAAATGAGGGCACCACCGCAATTTTTTTTAGAATTTGCAAAATTTGTTTTTCATTTGTAAAAATTAATATTAACATAAAATCTTTAAAAAATTGATAAAAACAAAAAGCTTTAAAATCAACTTTTGTATTGACAATTAACATAGATTATAATGACTAGAATTATTAGCAATAAGATATTGCCGTGGAGCCTTTTCAAAAAAGAAATCAAACCTGACAACATTATTAGCTTAGAATATATTGTGGAAAGAATGAGATTGTTGTATTACAATTACTGTATAAAAATATAAAGCATTTTCAGAATAAAATCGTAACTACTGAAACAAAAACATCTGTACAGTAAATGTCAAAACGAGCCTTTACTTTCCAATATGAATAGTAATTAGTAATTTAAAAATATTTTTGTGACTAATTTTTGTTGCCCAACATTCAGAACTTCTTCCTCTACTCAGGCAAGTTGTCAGAACCAAAAACCATTAATTTTGTATTATTTTAGATTGGTGGGGGGTCCTGTTTACAATATAAATACAACATTGATCCCTAACTTTTTGACATACATGTAATTTTCTTTCCTTTTTGAGGGAGGAACCAGTCTATTTAAGTATTGCTGTTCTAAAATGAAATTTATTATTAGATATTCATTTCATTTCCAGTAGACATATATGGTGCAAGATCGAAATAAACTTGTGACATTTGTTGAAATTCCTTTCATCTACCTCTTTTCTTGGAATAGGGCTCTAGTCAAATTTTTTCTTGGAAAATCTCCATGACCACATTATTAAAAAAAAATCATTTTTCGTTCTTAATTTAAATAAAAAAAATAATTCTCCTTTAAGTTGAAGACAAAAATTGCCATGGACGTAGCTTGTTTTTTTAAGGGCACCACGGAATAAACTCATCCCTGAAAACAGAATGTCACTTGAGCCTTTTGGTGAGATGACTTTCCCTTGGTTTTGAATTGCTTTATCGCAGATAGAAACACATGAAGTTACCTGCTGAAAATCAAGGTTTAGGACTGAATACTTCTGAATGTCATCATTTTTATCAAGGCAAAAACACTGAAAGTCCCAAACTGTAGGAATACAACATATCTATATTCTCAGTTACCGTTTAAACTGAGGTATTCTGATATATATTCAGTTTATATATCAATACCAAATTTATACATTTCTGTTTTGACAATTACCTTCACATGTCTCCAAATGATTTAAAGTGATTAATTTGACACCATGATAAACTTACCAAAATGGCTCCATTGTGAAGGATTATATATGACTAAGTTGAATAAATGGGGATTGATGTGAAAAAAAAAGAGATTTACAAACTCTGATTTCAAGTAGAATTTTCTTTGTTTTCAGTGTCTTATTTCACTTCTGTTAGCCACTCAAAGTGAGTGACTTTTTTTCATCAAATTCTAGGTTGGTTCAAAGGAAAAAATTCTTTTTCACTTTGCATACACTTGCTGACCAATTTCTACTTGGTAGAAGAATATAGATATAGGTAATGTTTCTTTTCTTATTTCACAACTGAAACGACATTCTAATACAAATGTAATCAATATTTTTCAAATAAGTTTGTCTTTGTCGTTCTCAATGTTTCTTAGTTACGATTGGTTAAAGCTGTATATGTAAAATGTTGCTTATTGGAAGATAGTAAATATTTTCTCCTTGCAATTCTTAATTTCTTTTCTTTGTTTTTCATTTCAGTTAAACAATGGTCATCATACACCAATTGGACAAACTGGATTTAATTCAAAGTGATTATTTCCTTTGTTTTCTTTTCTTTTTCAAAATAGTTTGCATACAATAAATGTTCTTTCTAATCTTCTGAAAACAAGAGTCATCTGTAATTTTAATTGGTTAAAATCTTTTTTGTGTAAAAGAATAAATGGATTCATTGCTTCCCTGGCTTCTCAAAGAAAATTCTCTAACATCATATTTTAATTCGACTAGAGCTCATTTTTTTTCCCCAAAAATGTGTGTGTGCGTACGCAAATAAATAAAGAAGAGTGAAGAAAAATTCAACCTCCCCACTGAACATTGGGGAGGTTGAATTTTTTTGGGAGCCTCTGATTATGAAAGTAAGGATATTAAAGGGAAAAAAAAAAAAGAAACATGCTACTAGTCCAGCGCAGGTCAGAATACTAATCCAGGTTTGTCGCCTGGTGCAGAATACTAATGCAAACTTGTAGCTTAGGTCAGAATACTAATCCAGGCCTGTCGCTCAGGTCAGAATATTAAGTCAACCCTACTGTCAAAATACAGACCTTTGGTTTAATGTTCCAGAATTTCAACACTGGAGACATCTAGTGATGCACTGAAGACAATAGAAAGGGAGAATAGTCAATTAGTATTTAGTAAAACTATTTAAAATCATTAGCTGTTTGTTCATTTTAAAGTGCATGTCGTATTAGAATTCAGTCTTGGCAATATTCATATTCATTATTTCATATAAAATCTTATGGAATGTTAGAAAGAAAAAATGTAAGGGAGAAAAATAAACTGTTGCATCAAACAAATCCTGAAATTAATTTCAATCCATAAGTTTTGTTGCCTAAGTTGGGTTTTTTTTTTTTTTACAATGCGATTCACCCTGTACAAGGCCCCAGGGCCACTCGCAATAGAGGGTTACAGAGTAAGAGGTACAATTTATGTGGATAGGTGAGAAAGATAATGGTTAACTCTAGACTTGAACAAGTTAAGATTATATTGATTGGGGAAATATCCTCTTGGGAGTTTGTTTCACAGAGCAGTGGCTCACAAGAAGCTACTCAAGTGGAACTTGCTTCTCACCAATGGAATACAGAGGGAATGTGGGTGGCTTGAATGGCATGGTGGGTCCTAACCATGAGGGTTACAATTGGCAAAACCAAGGAATGCAGTTTGTTCAAACACTTTGAGTGACGTGCTGCAGGGTGGAAAATAATTTGTCACTCACCGAGCGTAGAGAGCTTCAATAACATTTGTTGAATGATTTTATTTGTTTCCATTTTTTACATTTAATGTGATTATTTTCATTTTTTTTAGATAAGAAAAAATTACCACAAATCACTTATTTTTATTTAAGCATGAAATTTTATTTAGTCTATTAAAATTAAAATATTTTTGTTGGTGAAATGAAATCATTAAATGTTCCCCACAACTTACAAAAACTTAATTTTGGGGATGAGGATTTATCATTGTTTACATCATTGACATTGACTAATGTCCTCATCTTTGTAATTTCAGGCATTTGAGCCTTCAGTCCTCTTTAGGTGCCTAAGGTCACCTTCAGGGAATTCTCATTCTATTGTTCATGTCTAGGGATATCTCGTGTTGTTCTTCATCTAGTGCTGTTCAGTTATTACTTACCCCGTTTCTACACAGTTGAAGTCTGTACTTCCCACAAAATACATTAACCAATGCTTTAATCCACTAGATTATTGTCCCGGGGGTGGGGGGTGGGGGGTCCTAAGTCCATTCGATTAGTGGAATAAAGTGTTCTCACTTGTAGAACTCTTTTCCCACCTCTTGCTTTCCAGTCAGAATTTGATCTTCAAACATGTAAATGCAATGTCAGTCGTTATCATCTTAATTCTTATTCTTTTATTGTCCTCTCACAATAGTAGTTTTTCTCGTGTTCTTTAACACTCTGTAACCCTTTGAGTCCTAGTGACTTTATTGCTTTACTTGGGGTGAAATGATTCAAGAAAAAAAGTTCAGGTTCATGAATTTGGTGGCATGGCAATAAGTGAGTAGTGATAAAAAAAACAACAAGTCAAAATATCTCTAGTTATGCAGGGCAGCAGAACACAAACCATCTACCCTGTAGATTAAATAAAGGGTTCATTTTTAAATCAAATAATTTAGTTGAATAATCTTAACCAAGCAATATTTAAATTGTTTTTTCAACTTCAAGACATCCCAAATATTTGCGTGTTGACATGAGAAAAACTAATTTTTATAAATAAACTTGAAGTTTAATTTGAAGTACGAATTAAAAAGAATCAATTTTTAGAGTATGAATTGAGGGTGTGGAAATGTTTTTTTTTTCTCCTCTAATGTTAGAAAGTGTCATGTAAAATTTTCTGATAACTGACTTATTTCCTAGATATTAGATTATAGTGACTCTAAAAAGTTTTAAAATAAGAAATTGTTTTTTTTCTTTTTCTTCAGCACAATGACTGATCTTGCTTTTGGCCCAGAAGATGACATTAGTATCTTGCAAAGTGAAGATGATGTGCATTCAGTGTCACCTCATGTCGTCCCTTATTTCATGCTAACTGCTTCCAGGCAGCAGATGCCAAGCACAAGTGGAATTACATCCATGGAAGCACTACGCAATGCATATGAAGAATTAAAAAAAAAATACAATGACCTCAACTTAAAATACCAATCCCTTTTAAAGTCTGTTCATAAGAACCGCATGAGTGAATTGATTCCTGATGAATTACCTTCAGGTTCACATTCACTTGATGATAAAGAGAAAATTCTCCAAATGAGTCGGAAAGATGAAATAGAAAAACTCCACAACGCTATCCTTCGACTAAACCATGAGCTTTCGGAAGAAAAATCTAAAAACTTTAAACTCCAGGTACAAATTAGCAGTTACAAAGAAATGGCAGCACCTACATTTGAGGAAGGTAATGTATCTTGCTTTTGGTCTAGTCATCTGTTTGCAGCTCCCAGTTTTAGTATCTGAGAGATGGAGCACGTCACACTAAGCAAGGTGATGAAGCCACAGCAACATGGGGGGGGGGGGTTTACTGAAAACTAAAAAACTGAGAAAACATTATTGAGGAGAGACGGCAATAAAAGAACGGAATTGAAAAAGACAGGTGATGATGATTGACATTTCTCTGGAATTTTTGATGATTGTAGTCGACAGGAAAGCAGAAACCAAAAGAGATTTTTGGCGGAAGAAAACGTTATTAGGAAAGAACTTACACTTAACAATTCCAAAGTAAACTGATAGCTACCAATCTAGTACTATTCTTAAAATCAAGGTATCAAAGAGGAAAACTCATCAGAAATATTGCCATGAAAAATATTTATAGAAAAAAAGGCACAGGAAGCTACATTAATGCAGTGAGTAATTCATTGGAACTAAAATGCCAGATCAGGATTAGTAACATTGCAGATTCTTCTTTGGATTTTAAGAATCTTCAGATACATGCACCAAAATTGATGTAGCAACAATATTCAATACAGAGATGAATGGTAGACATCTTATTAGAAAAACTGGTACACACAAGTTTATCTGATGGTGTTTTTAAAGTACTTCTTATTTATCAAAGGCAACAAGTAAAAGGAATATTTATATAATTAATACGTGTACAAAGACATTTTTTTTTTTTTTTTTCAATTCATATTCCATTGTTTGTTTCTTTTAGTAAACTCCTAGACTGCTAAACCTCATGTCGTGAAGGCATTCAGCCCACAAGAGCCACTTTGTCTCTCCAGCTCTCCAAGTCTTGACAGGTGTTGGCAGATCCTCCAGCACTAGATTGATCTGTTGAAGTTCCTGGCAGACAGCGTCCTTCTAGTAACTGCATGGTCTGCTGCAAGATTGATTCCTGTCTGCAGATGACTGGCTGATCATCAAAGTTCATCACAGGATGTGACCAAGTCACTGAATAATGATGTAGAGGATGTTTAGATGGCTGGTCCTTCAGTGGAGTTCCTCATTGGACATAAGATAAGACCAATGCACCTCCTCAAGGATCCTGAGGGTGCAGGGCTCAAAGCCTTGGATGCAAGAGGCAAGTGTCTTACTGAGAAGACACATCTTGGCAGCATTGTAAACTCCTACGGAGTGACGTAAACAAAACAAGTAATACTGCTATGACTTTAGTAGCATTTTAATTTTTACAGAGCTAAGTTGCTCACCTGACATCAAAGATGAACTGACTTAGAAAGCGAAGGGACTCCAATTCCTGTATTTTTTTATCCATAGCTGGTGAATAAAGTGGATATATGACCTTTTCTAAGGTCATCAGTGTAACATGAAAGCAGAGTATCCCAACTGGGTGTTTAAACTATGTTTGTGGATCCCATTTTACTGTTTAACCACCCACAATTCCATTTCATTCATGGTCAGAAATCATTCAGGTCATAGGCGGAATGTACCTGCTTCTCTACTAGTGGTAAGAATGTGATACAAGGTCAGTTTACATACAGGCTAAGGACAAAATTACCCAGTCTCTGGAGCCACCATCATGCCTCTTTAGTGCAATGGGATGGTATTGCTACAGGGTTGGAATCCCAAAGATATGGCTTTACTCTTATGGCTTATGTTACTATTAAAAAAAAAAAGGTGAAAGACAGATCTCAATTTTCCCAGTATTTTCAAGAATTTATAGAGATTTTCAGTCCTAATTACCAAGTATCTTTTCTTCAAATACTTTTCCACAAAGAGAACAGATAATACACTTTAATTTGCTGTTTACTCAATTCCCCTCAATGGTAGGGTGTATCACCAAGTCGATTTAATGTGGGGTGTCCATATATGTACATTTGGGCCAAAGACAGAAATTGCCCAGTCCTTGCTTCACTATCTACCAGCTCTCACTATTTAGGGGAAGGTACTACAGCAGAGTTTGGAACCCCTGGGCTCAATTTTCCTCATAACTTAATGAGAGGACAGATATTGCACTTGGTATTTACTTGCCCCCATTCTGGGTAATGAGATATGGTACAAGGCCATTTTAAATTGGGGAGCCCAAGCATATGTACATGGGTCAAGTCCAAAATTTGTCTGGTCACTGTAGACAACCTCAAGCTAGTGCTGATATTCCACTGATCCTCCCTCTTTGGTGTAATGAGGGAGGTGCTGCCACAGGATTGGAATCCCCAGAACCAAGCATACCTTATTTATTTATTGTTTCTGTTCAGACAGAAACACAATGGAGAAGCAAAATGTAGTTTGTGCACCCAAAGACAGATTGTATTTACTTGCCACCTGATGCTAGGATGTGGCACAAGGTCAGTTTAATGTGGGGGATCCCAAGGATGTGCACCCAGCCCAGGTCCCAAAATAGCCTAGCATTGGTATTACAACCAATCCTCCCTCTTTAGTACAATGAGGGAGGTACTGCCGCAGACAGCGGTTCCCCAAGACTGGCACCTCCTCAATAATATAAGTTGCACTGCCCGAAGACAAGAGCACAAATGAGTTGCACTCTGTCTGAAACTTGATACTAAATTTGTATTATTTGTTACCTATGGACTTTGTCACCTTTAGCAGAATGAGTCCATATTAGAAGATCATAATTGCGAAATTACCATGAATTAGAATTTTTGAGGAAAAACTATTAAGAGGTCTAGAATTGGTGTCTTTGAGAGACAGTGAATGAATCTTATTGGGATTTATTCCCCAAATACTCTAGTTTTCAAATGTTGTGCCACTTTTTGCTACATTTAGGGGCTGAAGATAATATTTCTCCATTTTTCTGTGTGCTTGGCTGCGTAAAAATGTTCATGTTTTTCACCAGAAAACTGCTAACGTCTACTTTTTGCTTATTTTCTGTAAAATCCTAAAGTTATATTTGAATTCCTTGACTAAAAATTTATGAGGTAATCAAATTTCATTAATTTCTTGCTAGTGGATCAGAAGATAAGGGTTTTTGTGAGATTGTTGAATTTGAAAATAGAAATCTCCAATGACAGAAAATGCTGATTCATCAAAATTTCAATTTGTGATATCTTGAGAACATTTAGCAATTTTTAATTAAAATTTTCAGGATTTTCTAATGACTATAAGATCTACAACATATATCAAAATGAAAAAATCTATTTTTGGGGGGGCATTCAATTTTTTTGGTTGAATTGACATGGAATGACCTCTAAAAGATAACCTGATGGAGCTAATCTCTCTTCAATTTGGTTTGAATTTATAGTTGCCTTCTCCTAGACTGGATGCCATCCAAGTCAAGATCCCAGTCTTCACTGTTATTTAACCTATAGTTGGTATCCAATGCATTTTTTCGAAAATTTATTTTAAAATTTCAAGACCTAATTGAATTGTTGATAATTGATTTCAGAAATGTTGGATGAAAATTTAGGGTCACTCTTTAAACATTTCCCCCCTATCTTCTGAACTATAAATAAATAAAAAAAATTTTAATCACCTCTGTAACAATATTATAATTCTGTTTATCCGTTACTTAGTTTGTACGATTGTTGAGCTTTGCCAATACCTCATAAATAATGGACTATTCCATTTTGGCTGATTGAAAACATTGAAATGACATAGTGGAGACACTACTTGGTTTCAGTGAGAAAATGAAAATAAAAAGGGAAGATAGAAGTGTTTAACGTCTGTTTCAGTGAAATGAAAAAAGTTGTCAATTTCAAATCTTTTCATTTGTATCCCCTTACTTCTTAAAATAACAACCAGCATTCCTATTTATGATTGTTATTGTAATGTTAAAGTTGTTAAACTCAAATATTTAACGATGTGATAGGGGAATCTCTATGGATATTTTATTGTCGTAGAAGTTGCCATGAGCTTATTCAATCATTAGGTTAAGAATTAAGATTCATCAGAATATTAAAATAAGAACCCCATGAAATTTTTGCAGGTCTTTCTAGTAATTATTATTTTATAAATGTTTTCCCAAGAAATATTAAGATTATTAGTAAACATCTCTGCAGATAGAACAACAGTTTATAAATGTAATTCCAAAAATCTAGATGATCAGAACCTGGCAGCTGATTTCTCCTCTGATCAAGCTCTAACAGCTCAATTGGGTAGCAACTGTCTTGTAACTTCCAATACCCCAATAATCAAACTTTTAATGTTTCCTCATCACTAGACTCTGAATTTTCTTCAGTCGCATAAAACAGTTGCGCTTTCAATAAGGCTCTATTATTTGAACATCCACTCCAGACCTTGCTGTGGGACTCGTGTATACAATCTATTTTTAAAGGTGCCAGAAAAATGGTTGGCTCATTCCAGTAAGTATCTGACCCCTCCTTTTTTTTCTTTTTTTTAAGCTTATCACCCCAAGCAAGGCTGGAAGCCACTAGCACGCAAGGGGTTACAGAAGGTTTGGAGGAAGAGCAGATAGGAGTGGTAAAGGAGAGGATGTGGAGAAAGATAGTGGATCGATCAAGGCAAGGGGGTTACAGAAGATTTGGAGCGAGAGCAGATAGGAATGAAAGGTGAAAGGATGTGGAGAAGGGAAGTGGATAGATCAAGGCAACTGGTGATGTCGATTGACGTTACACTTAAATAGTTGGAGATTGTATTTGTCAGGGAAACAGGAATAAGGAAGGGAGTTCCACAGGCGAGATGTGCGAGACATGAAGCTATTGGAGTAGAAGAGACGTCTACATCTAACAGTTTCAACGGTGAAGGGGTGGGAACGGGATGCCAGCCTATGTTTTCGCTTTACAAGAGTCGGATTAAACCGAAAGTGGAGTATAGTTGCCATACCTTGGCAGGTGCTACCCAACCCTCACTTTCCAGTATTTACTTTCATCTGTGGAGGAAGACATTCTCCACGTTGCAACTCTCTTGCTATTTCCATGGCAAATGTTCAGATGTTCCGTTCCTTAGTTCTATTCAGACATTCACTACTAGGACATGCACCCATGCTGCATCCACAGAGTCGAAATGCAAGGAGAAAGTTCAACACAGCTTTTTCTCAAGAACTGCTACTTTGTGAACAGACTCCCATGTAGATGCTTTCTTGAACATTACAATCTTAATCTCAAGAGTCAGTCATCATTTGCTCTCCTTATCATCATAATCTTTACTTCCAACCACCTTCTCTTTCATTCATACCACATACCTCATTCATCATTACCATTTTGAACAGTAACACCCTATCTTGAGTGGCTCTCAAGCCTTGTATTTAGCGAACATTAGTATAAAATAATATTTATTAGTGTTTATATTTATTACTTCTTCTGTAGGAGTTAAGTATAAATATTTTGATACACACAATAATCCAAAACTCTCCTTATATTTATTTGTCACGAACCTAAACCTGTTGAACTGGTTTATAAATTCAACACTCTCAAAAAAAATCCGTAAGTAAGTAAAATAAGTCGGTTCTTATGAAGAACTTTTTGCTTGCTATTTGTCATATGGTTCTGTTTTGAAAAGGATATTGGGAGGAATTTTTATAGAAGTAATAAAAGAAAAACCAGAAGACGTAAGACTAGTAATAATAATAAACTTTACTATATTATTATAATATTGCTGTCACATCTGGTCTAGTGCTTTTGCTTTGTATCTAGAAATTCTTGACAAAATCCAAAGACAAATTTGCAATGTTATTGGTCCTGATCTGGCATCTTGGCTTCAGTCACTTTCTCACCACTATAATGTATCCTCCCTGTGCCTTTTCTATAAATATTTTTATGGTAATTTTTCCGACAAACTTTTCCCTATGGTACCTAGACTTAATGAATTCAAGCATACTAGCAGCTAGGTCTCATCACTTAACATGTAACTCTAAATTCTATTCTAACAATTTTTCCTTTCACACTTCTCTCTTGAGGGACTCTCTACCAGCTTCTTGCTTTCCAGTCAATTTTGATCTTCAACAATTTAAATGCAATGTCAATTGTGATCTTGTCTTCTTAATTCCTGTTCTTTTATTGTTCACTCTCCTTAATATTTTCTTTTTCTCATATTCTCTCATCTTAGTGGCTTTATTGCCTTATTTGAGGTGTAATGATTAAAAAAAAAATAACTATAAAACCTGAAATTCAAACTATAGTTTACTTGTCTCTTTTACACAATGCTCTAAATTCCCATATTGTTTTGACCATGAAAATGGAGTTCTGCTGTTGCCCTATCTGGGCTGGAGCTACCCAGTCTTCACTTCCCAAAAGTATCTATGTGGTCATGTGGGTGGTGAATTGTTTTCCACCTTTCAACCCCTTTCTCACGGAGAAAATGTTACAAGCTCCTTGCTACTCTTCCACGATTTCTATGGAAAATGTTAAAACGAGCTACATTCCTTAGTTCCCCCAACTCTACCCCCCACACACACTTATGACCCACCATGCTGCACACATTGAGGTGAACTACCCTCATTACCTTCATATTCCATAAGTAAGGAGTAAGTTCCACTCAAATAGCTTCTTCCCAAGAACTGTTGCATTGCAGAACAGAATATCAAGAAGATACTTTCTTGACTGCTACAATTTTATCCTCTTCAAGTCTAGGGCTAACCATTATCTTTCCATCATATCTACATAAAATGCACTCCTTTTATAGCAAACACTTCATAAAACTTGTACTGATGATTTGCAAGTGTCTGCTTACATTCTATCTTCCAACCAGGGCTCAAGATTACTGTCCCCCCCCCCATCAATGATAAAAAAATTAGATTGAAACAACTGGTTAGGTTTTTTGGAACAATACTGGAATGATACAAAACAAATTTTAATTAAAACTGCTCACGTCAGAAACCACCTTCAGTGACCCTCTACCTCGAGGGGCCCTTGGGCCTTGTATAGGGTGAATAGTAGTTAAAAAAAAAAATTTTTAAAAACCCAAAAGAACATGGTGTATATTTTTACATATCTATTTACTAAATTCTTTTAGCTGCAATAAAAATGAGTTTATTTCTCTACAACTTGGAAAAGAGTCATTATTCAGCTAATGAATTCTTCAGGTAGAGTTGTTATAAGAACAGCAACTCTTTACAAAGAAAATATTTCAGAATTATCACAATGTTGAATAAATTTCTATTTCTCTATTTGCTGTAAATCATTTTAAAGTTGATCATGAAAGTTTTCTTTTTGTTTTTCTACCAAAAACTAATGACGTTGGTGTTTTGTTTTTTTTTTTTCTTTTTTTTTTTTTTCTTTTTCATACATGTTCCAAACTATCCTGATAAGTTTGTTCTGAAATATTTCTCTTTTCTTTCCTTTCTTCATTCTAGGCCCAAATAAAAAATCTTTAATCATTCTAGAAGATCTTAAGAAAAATATTGACATGTTGGAGAGAACTGTTGAATTGCACAAAGCTATCATTACCAAACAATGTAAGTGTTTCTCAAGGTTTTGTAGATAATTAGTACAATCTACATGAAGATATTTTTTGAAAAGTCCTTCATGTTATCCAGCATGAATCTAGTCTTATTGAAAAGCAGTACAATTCTTTTTCAATTTCAGTCAATGGATTCGGAACCATGACACTATTTTCGTGTTTTTATTTTTGACTCGTGACTATTTTCATGTTTTTATTTTTGACGAATGCTAAATTAAAAGAATGTCTGTTATTTTTATTTTATAGCAATCACAAATTTCTAGTTTCAAGCTTTTTCTCAGAAGGAATAGAATTGAATTTTGAGATATATATATATATATATATATATATATATATATATATATTTTTTTTTTTTTTTCATTCTGGTCAGTACAGGAATATTTTAAGTTTTTAAATTTTATTTTACTAAATTCTGGTAAATTTAATTAAATCTTAGAATTTTTTAACTGTGTTTCTAAATATCTCACATAATTGTAATTGATGACGTTTAATATTAAACAAGTCGTAAAAATTGTACTGATGATTGGAAGTGTCTGCTTATATTCTATTTTCTGACCAGGGCTCAAGATTACTGTCACCCTGTCAGTGATAGAAAATTTGTTTGAAACAACTGGTTAGATTTTTGGGGACAATGCTGGCATGATTCAAAACAATTTTTAATTAAAATTCTGTTAAATTTATTCTACAAGCGTCTAATTTCTTAAAATGCTTCATTTTCTGCTTATCATAGGCTAAATTGAAAATACAATTAAGAATTTAAAAAATTAAAAACAGATTTACTTTAGTGCCACATGACAGGTAATTGTAAATGAATATTTTTTTAGTAATGTCTTTAAAAACTTTCTTGATTGTGAAGGGTTGGAATGTGCTAATATTCATTATATAGAAAATGAATGTACAGAGAACAACAATTTTTGAAGTATTTGATTCAGTTTTATGGCTTCTCAACCCTTTACAGATTATTTAAAGCTATTTTTAGAGTGTAAGAATTTTTTAAAAATAAAAATGGTTTAGTGATATAAGTTTTACTAATTAGCCCATATCTGGAGGGGAAGAGGTGACTTCACACTGTCCCCAAGGATATTTGTGAGTAAGTGAATGTAAAATTAATTTTAGAATAACATTTCTGTTAAAAATAGTTAAAGTGGATTTAACTGAAATGTTTAATTAAAAACAATGTTGTGAATTTATAAGAAAATATTAATTTTTATTTATTCATTTTTAAAACTTTGATATTTTAGAATTTTTAATTTATTTCCAAAACATTTTAATGGCATTTTTACTCTGCTACTCACAATTTTCAATGATAACAAAGATTAGTAAAAATGTTTAAAAATTTTTCAGTATGACTGAAGTTTGTCCGAAGCCCTGGTTCCGACCATAAAATGATATGAAAAGGTTATTTTTCAGTATTTTTTGTATTTATTTATGAACTTCATAAGTACATGTTTTTTTTGTTTTTTTTTTCAATGGTGAATTAATTAAAAAATAAATAAATGAAAGCAAGGTGATAATGCCACTAAGATGCAAGGGGGCTACTAGGAGTGGAAGAGAATGAGAAGACTTTAGAAGGTACTGGAAAACCAATCTCAGACAGGAAACAACGGATAAGCCTTTACTGCGGTTCAAAAGTCTATAGTAAAATTACCAGCAATACCTTTTTATATAAAAATTACCAACATTACATATTTATAGTAAAATGACCAACAACACATTTTATCTGTAGTTGAAGATAAACAATTACATTCAAAATATATTTAGTTGAAGCCATAAAATTGTGTTCAAAATATTTAGATTTTGTCATTAAATAACCCATAGAGGTGTTGATATGCCACTAAACAAAATCAACCAACAAATATTTCATTTCTTGGCAGTTGAATTTGAATTAGTCCTCAAAAATAGGTTTATAGAGGAAAATTTTCACATCAAATCTAATTTGTATCTTTACCAAGTGTTTTGGTTTTTACTATTTTATATATATATATATATATATATATATATATATATATATATATATATATATATATATATATATATATATATTATAGATGTTTCTGTTTGAATTTCTTGGATGAGGAATTACCACTAGGCTATTATCCTGTCGGTCATATAGAACAATAGCCTAGTGGTCCGTAGATTTAGTCACATAGTAATTGCAAGTTCAATGTCTGCAGGTGTTCTCTTTGTTTTCAATCCTGACATCTCTGCAAAAAGATTTTATTTGTAACTGGTATTTAATTCCAATTCCCCTCATGTCGATTTCACAGGCATCGTTTGTCAAATACTCTCAACATTCGGCCTCTCATACCAACTAAGCATTGCAGTCACCTGGTTCATTTTCTTAACCTCAATTCTCTGGGAATAAATTGTTATCGGTCTATATTCATTTAACTCTTTCCATGGTAGTTTATTCATCAATATCTCATTTTCGTTAATATTCCAAGTCTTTATTAATTACCAGCAACCCAGATAGTGTTACAGTTGTATCTACTGATATTGGAGTTGTCTATTAGAAAGGAACCTCCTGTTTGCAAGACTAGTGTACTGATTAGGATTCATTTTGTGACTTTCTTCAAGATGCCCCTTGGGTTGATATTCTTAACCTTCCTATTGAGAATTGAACCACAGAGGTGGGTTAAAGCTGGCATCAATGCTTTTGTACCTTCTTGGAAATACCAGGTGAAACCACAATCTTCTTCTTGGTTCACTCCTGCCTGTTCAGCTGCCATAGTACGGTTTTTCCGGCTTCTTCATGTCTGCTCATAATAACTGTAAATATGTCCTCAAAGACACTAAGTCTTTGCTTGCGGGCAGAACAAGTTTGGTTCTCATGACTACTAACAACTCCAACAAACAGTGCATTAAATAATATTAAGTCTTCTATTCCACCTCACTTTACTCAATTTCAAGTGTTAACATCTGCTTTATCAGCGGAAGGTTTTGTTCATAGATTCTGATAAAATTCTACTCTTGACTCATCTGAAGTATCTCTGCTTGACTTATAACTTAGAACTGAGTTTCTATTGAGTGATATACATACAAGTCCATCCATGGTTTTTGCTATCATCTCTAAACTGGATTCCCAAAAGGCATGTGAACTTGATGGTATGCATGTTATAGACATTAAGAAATGTGCTCCTGAAAATGCTAATTTTCTCTAAACTCTACAATAAATACCTTGCTGTTTCTTACTTTTCTGCTTGGTGGAAATACAATTTTGTAGTTTGAGTGTTTAAGAACTCAAGCAGACTATCTGATCTTTCTAACTATCAGCCTATTAGCCTTCTACCTCTTTTTGGCAAAGTACTAGATGCTCTAATCAACTCTGAATTGGTTAAGCATCTATCCTTGCAGAGTCATCTTTCAAATAAGCAATATGGCTTTCGCTTCTCTAGGTCAACTGCTGATGTATTAATGATTGTTGCTTAAAGAGTCTACCAATCTTTAGATAAGAATAGTTAAGTTTGGACTGTTGCTTTGGATATCTCAAAAGTATTTGACAGGGTTTGGCATGCTACTCTTCTTCACAAGTTGAAAGGTTACAGTATCTCTGGATGAATTTTGACAGTAGAGCCAGGTAATGAAGTACCAACTCTTTGAGTCAAATCACTGAATCCAACCAACACTTTATCCATTATTATTTTATTCGTTTTCTGTGAATTACTTTGACTTCTTGGGAAAGATAGGGGAGTGGTTTCCCATTGCCTTCTCCACGGTTTGGAAGTCAGAGTTGTCCTTTTCTTAACTAGCTGCCACCCATGACTATAGGCCCTGTCATTTAACTCATAAATGGGGAAGAGATGGATTCATGCCTTTTCAAAGGGTATTTTCATGAAAGTGAATGTAGCAGAACTCAACATGCTTACAACCATTTTACCACCGACCCGTCCAGTAATAGCATTACAGACATGATTTATATTAAAATTAATATAAATAAAGTGACCATTTAAGTCTCTTTATATATATATATATATATATATATATATATATATATATATAGCTTCAAGAGTTGTTTAGTTTTGTTTACTGTTTTCATGTTTAAGTATAGTTGTGTTTTCAACAAGGATTTTCCGGGATTATATATGCAGCCAGGCATCTTGTTTTAAATGCCTAAAAATGTTACTACACTAAATCTAGTATATCCAACTCGATTATTTGCAATGATTCTCAACCCCCCTCCGTATATATGTGTAATATATTATTATTTATATATTATATGCAATATAATATTATATATCAGACATAGATCTAACATATTTGGTTGGATTGATGTGAGTTTGTGACCCAGGGTCACAAACTCGCATCCATCCAACCACACACACACACACACATATATATATATATTGATTATTTAAAAATATGTATTCATTGCAACACAGAAATTACCATGTTTCGAAATCAAAAACTAAATTTTAAATAAACTTATATTTTGGAGTTCAGTTCCATTTTCAAGCGATGCAGAATAACTTTTAAAAAAAATTGATTTACTCTATTTATAAGCTAAATAGTATTACATAGTTTAAGTTGGTAGGGGGAATGAGAATTCAAAATTTTTTATTAAAGGGGTGTTGTTTTTTTTTTAATAAATCAAGATACAAGTATAATTTTATGTAGCCAAGTGAAAATCGTTTTACGGTTAGGTGTGGGTTTGAGATTTCTGTCTGTTGATACTTTCTTTTATGTGAACATGTTATCACAGTCTGTTTTTTTTTATTTTGGGTTACACTACAATTGGCATTTTTATATTTTATAACTATTTTCTTATTTTGTAAAATACATCAAGATTTTCTTAGAGGGGTTTTCATATATGATTAAGTCATTATTTACATTTATATTTTTATTTAAAAAGATCTAAAATACTATATTTATTATTTTTACTAATAAACTATATATGGTATTGTAAAATCATTAGAATTTAAT